>OY821754.1:31591954-32144454 GCA_963682095.1 Potentilla sterilis
GGGGGGATTTAGATGAGGTTTAGCTACTGCCTTATTCTACTTAGACATGAAATTAAATCCTAGATTACTATATACAAGTGGTCATCATCTTTCACACAAAGTATTTAGCACATAAGACTCTTTAACATGTAAATTTCACACACAAGAAGGTAAGAAACAAGTAATGACACATCTTAGACTTAACTTAGTTTCGACACAACTAGATCCTCTAGTGGTTTTCTAATTATTAGACTACGTAAATTCTTAGAATCAACTCCAGGGTATAATTCTAAGGTGATGTTAATCCGGTTTTACACGTTTTAACATTTAAGCACATGAGTCTGAATCAAACACATGCAAACAAGTAAGGGCGTCAATCTTCTTATTAAACATGCAAGCTCCTAAGGTTATTAACTCTAGGCAAGCAACAAGGTTTAAGACTACTCCAGCATATGACTTAACCTAATTACTCTTGCATATGAAACCTAGCACTTAGAATTACATGTTTTAAACATCACTAGTATTCGGTTTTTCTGCCCTAACCTTTGTTCTAACCAATTTTAAGTCCTAAACATGCATCATATACTATTGTCCTAATTATCTATGCATACAAATTTACAAGTTAAAATCGCAAAACCATTACATAAACATCAAACCGAATTCATACAAAAGTTTAACAAAAACTAAATATTGAAACAAATTCATACAACACACACAAACATAAACAAATACAATAGCCATAGATGAAGCGGATCACACTTTAGAAACCTTGAAGACTTCGGCAAGTGCAAGTGGAATGATCGGCAGAAGGTAGGGTGAAGGTATGGATTTATGGGATGTGGTGGTATTGGGTTTTGACTAAGTATTTTTATGTTTGGTGCTTGAAATGAGACAGATTTTTCTGTAGAGAGGATGCCTCTATATATAGGAGAAGAGGCTGCAAAGAGTTGGCAGAAATCCTTGATCAAATTGGCAAGGACATCCCAATCCATTCCGGTTTTGGTTTTCCTTCATTCTTTGTTCTTCTAGGAATTGTCTTCTGCCGATTCCTTCATGGATTATGGCTTTAATGGACTTCTTTATGGACTCAGCTCATTTCTTGATGGATACATGGTCCATAGACTCGGCTGCAAGTTTTCCTAGCCTGGCCAGGAACACTTCTCCTAGAACCGGCAATAATGATTTCCTTCTCCTGGCCGGACTAGGGAACTTCTTCTTTCCATATTTTGCACTTCTCTTTTACTTAGCTGACTCTTCTAATCTTCATTTAGCTCAGAAACTCTCATTTGATTCATTTAGACTCAACTTTAATGCACAAATACAGAACTTCTTCAAAGTGGGCAGTAGGTTGTTCTTCTCGGCAGGCAGTGACCTTCTTACATTGCAACTGCCATAACGTTCTCCTCAAGGCATATTTTGATGCGATTCTAAATTTTTTAGAAACTAGACTCATAGAGCTTTCCGTGCATATATGGATCGCCCTCTAATTCCTAGTGAGTCGTCCTGGATAAATTCTGGAAGTTGGATGATATGTCCAGGAAATTACTGGAACTTCTGGATTTTGCGATAACTTTTCCTTTGCAATTCTTGACATCTTTTCTTTGTCCGATTTCTATAACTTCTTCTAGTGCTCAATCTTCAACATGTCTACTGCATATGAGAGAAGAAAAATTCATCAAAAGTATAGTCGAAGCTTCACAGAATCAACAAGACATTTAAAGACTCTATATTAAGCACTTTGTCAAATTCCTGTAAATTTCCCTACACTTAGCACGTTTTCAATATAAATTCTACCAAAACTCACGACTCTATAATATAACTCGATTTTAAACAAATAAGAGCTAAGAAAAGTACAAATGAAGGGTAAAACACATTAAGAACATCGCATTTTATGCTCTTATCAGGAGGTGTATTCTGAGTACGGGTATTGGGAGTGGGGATAAAGTAACTTATATAAGATAATATTTAATTAAAATTAATGTCATCAAAGCCTAACCGTTGGATTTATAATGGCATGATCTAATGGTAGTTGTCCATATTTTCCCTGGTCAGCAGCTGACCAGGTGAACGGGACCGGGAGAATATTTTGGTAGATATACATAGCAAGGCCAGCATAAAGGTCCATTTGCATTATATTTGCAGGAACTTGGCATTAAGGCTCAATATTCTACACCTCATAATGCCCAACAGAATGGAGTAGCAGAGAGGAAAAATAAAACATTGATAAGCATGGTTAGAAGTATGATGTGTACTTCTGGTTTACCAAAAATTTTATGGGGAGAAGCATTAAGAACTGCAAATTATATTTGCAATAGGTCCCAAGTAAGTCCATAGAAAAAGATAAAACTGCTTATGAATTATGGACTGGAAGGAAACCTAGTCTACACCATTGCCATGTTTGGAGTTGTAAAGCTGAGGCTAGGGTTTATAATCCTAAATTAAGTAAGCTTGATCCAAAGTCAGTGAGTTGTAATTTTGTAGGATACTGTGAAACATCTAAGGGTTTTAAGTTATATTCAGCTCATCATACGCCTAGAGTTTTTGAAGCTCATCAAGTGATATTCATTAATGAAAGTATCTTCAATACAAATTTTGAGGACTTAACCTCGGATTTTGAAGAAGTTGAAGATAATGAGATGGATATAACAGTAGCACTTGACACTCAAAACACTTCTAAAAATTAAGTTTCTGTTTCAGACCAAAACACAGTCCATGAGAAGCAGACTTAAGCTTAGAAAATCAAAATCCTACTGATACATAAAATTTAGACCAGAATCTGAACCTAGGACATGGAGAAGTAGCCGAACCTATAACAGTAACAGCCTCTGACCCTAATGCTGGACCTCAGCCTGCCCAAGCAGTAACTCAAGACCATTTTGTGGAGCTTAGAAGATCTCACAGAGCTAAGAAGCCTATATATGGAGATAAGAATGATATTTATGAAGTTTTATTGAGAAGGGAAAATAAAATATGGTATTTAGGTTGGAAAAGTCTATTTATGGACTTAAAAAAGCTAGTAGGCACTGTATAGAAAATTTGACTCTGTGATCTCATCTTTTGGATTTTTTGAAAATATTGTTGATGAGTGTGTTTATCTCAAAGTGGTTGGTAATAATTTTATTTTTCTTATTCTCTATGTTGATGACATTCTTCTAGCCAGTAGCAATGTAAAATTGCTGAAAGATATTAAGGAATTTTTATCAAGGAATTTTGACATGAAAGATCTGGGAGAACCTTGTTATGTTTTAGGCATTGAGATTAAGAGAAATAAAAAGCAGGGTTTGCTGGGATTATCTCAGTAAAATTATATTTCAAAGATTCTTATAAGATTTGGAATGGAAACCTGTGGCAATGGAGAGATACCAATCTCTAAGGGAGATAAATTAAATAAAAATCAGTGTCCCAAAACTGATATTGAGAAAAAGAAAATGGAGTCTGTACCATATCCTAGGCTTGTAGGTAGTCTTATGTATGCACAAGTTTGTACTAGACCAGATTTATCTTTTGCGGTTGGAATGTTGTCCAAATTTCAATCAAATCCTGGTTTTGATCACAGGACAACAGGTAAGAATGTCTTAAGATATTTACAGAGGACTAAGAATTATATGCTTGTATATAAACGTGTGAAAGAACTTGAGCTTGTTAGATTTACAGATTCAGACTTTGCAGGAAACTATAATGCATCCTGTAAATCAACTTGTGGATATGTCTTTATGCTTGCAGGTGGAGCAGTAGCTTGGAAAACAATGAAACAGTCTTTAATAGCTACTTCCACCATGCAGGCAGAGATTATAGCATTGTATGAAGGTGTCTGTGAAGGGTTGTGAATCTAAAATTTTATTTTCGATACAGAAATATTGAGTGATCTTGTTGAAAACAAATTGAAAGTTTTTTGTGACAATGAAACTACAGTTTTCTTTAGCAAGAACAACAAGAGGTCTAATAATTCCAAACATATAGACCTCAAGTATTATAGTGTCAGGAAAAGAGTGAAACATCGTGATACTGATGTTTGCAGTATCAAGACACAAGATCAGCTGGCAGATCCGTTTACAAAAGCTTTGCCAGTAGTAGCTTTCAAGGAGCATTGCAAGAATATGGGAGTGTTGTCAAGTTTTGATGATGCTTAGGTTCAGTGGGAGCAAAGTTAGTTAAGCAAGAAAATTTTCTGTTTTGTTTCTAGTTACAGTTCTTAGTTTTCTGTTTCTACAGAATTGTGTATTTCAAGTTTTGATTCAATAAATTGAGGAATTTTCAGATATTTGATACAATGGTTATTTTCAAAAAATATTTTAACTATTGTGTTTTGGTTATTAGTTCGGTTTTATCAAGTTGATATGTATATATATATATATATATATATATATATATATATATATATATATATATATATATATATATAGGCATAATAGCCAAAATGCACTATGAACTTGGCTCAAATGGTCAATTTGCACCCCCAAACTTGTAATTGCGAAATTTTGCCTCCTCAACTTGTTAAAAATTGCCGATTTGCACCCCATCCGTCAAATCTAACGGTTTCCATCCAATTAAGAGTCACATGCCTTGCACATGAGGAGTATTTTCGTTAGTTTATATTTATTTCATTTTATTAATAAAAATACACAAGAAATTTATTTTTGTACAAAATTTTCTACAATTATATCATTTTATTTGTGATCTAAATACTATTTTTGTTGAGATATTTGAGTTCTTTAGTCTTAGACAAATTAAATCATGTGTCTTATTAATTAAAATAGTGGTTTAACAATTCAATTTTACTTATCCACATAATTTTTCTTATTTACAAATTATATCATGTAAGGGTATGCGTTATTTTGAAGAAAAAAAAAATATTATGAGTAAGTTGTACAAAAAATAAATTCCTTGTGTAATTTATGTAAAAAACGAAATAAATATAAAATAACGAAAATATCCCTCATACGCTAGGCATGTGACTCTTAATTGGATGGAAACCGTTAGATTTGACGGAGAGGGTGCAAATCGGCAATTTTTAACAAGTTGAGGAGGCAAAATTTCGCAATTACAAGTTCGGGGTGTAAATTGACAATTTGAACCAAGTTCAGGGTGCATTTTGGCTATTATGCCATATATATTTAGTTTATAAGCAAACTCTATGTCCACTTGTGATTTTATCACTTTGCATTTTTGTTTTGGATTGTTTGTTAAATGATAGAATTACATGTGATATACATTGTCATTTAACTGCAATACATTGAGTGTTAAGTTCATGTGGAATATACAGATAGTTGTAGTAGTATGGAACAGACTTGATCTTATGATCTTATGAACTTGTCTATTTCCATTTTTATTCTATTTAATTTTTTTCCAATCTGATCTTGAGGAGGAATAAAGATAATATCTTCTAATTAAGGCTAAAATTCAATGGAGAACTCAAAGCTAATTGTATAGGTTGTCAATGGATTAACACACCCATGATATTTGAGTAAATTTACAAGCAAACAAAGCGAAGTGACAAACTATGTAATCAACCCAAAAACCTACATTTCCTCAACAACGAAGAAAAAATAAAATAAAGACCCATATGATAATTATTCTCTATCGAAAATAGATCGAGAGAAAAAATTGAAATTTCATATCATTTTAGATATATTTGCCTGATTTGGGATGAATTTTCAAAGTCAAATATAATTAATAAATGTTCAAAAATTGAAGCATGTTTAATCACCGATTTTGGAGGTGTGAACTGAATATTCTATAAGGAAATTGTTTTAATTGATTTAATTAGATTTTGGGTATTTTGGAAAAATTAAGGAGGTGTAAATAACATTTTGGTTCTTGTAAAAAGTAAATTGGAGGTCCATTAAACAAGGAGGTCTAGGCGCCATTTTTTGGAGGTATGAATAGAAACTCCCTTAATAAAACCGTAAAAGTCATGACCAAAAGAAGAAAGAAAAAACCACCACATCTAACCAAACATGGTTGCCATATGAGTCTCCATAGTTTACAAGTTAGTCCGCTACCAAATTATCTTCATAATTGATATGTGAAAAATGAACATCATTTGCCTTCACAGAAACAAACAATTTTTCCGTAAGTACGATAAATGTCAAAGAACAGGACTCCTAAAATGTCAACAAAGCCAAGGAGTCCACATCTATCCACAAGTTCTCAACCCTTTGATTGAGCAATGTCAATTGTCTAAAGTACCGCCAATATTATCACATCAAGAGCACATGAAACTACAATTTTCTTACCAAAAGCCCCAAAAAAAGAGGTCTCCTTGTTTCGAAAATTCCTCCCAAAACTGCATGTTGTGGATTCATGGAATGACTCATCCATGTTGACTTTTGCCCAAAGAGCAGGAGGAGGTTGCCACATTACATGAACCACTTATGGAGCTGCTTGTCACGACCCGCCAGGCCAAAGGCCTTAGGCAGCGTCGTGCCAAGCCGGAGTGAGTGTCCGAAGACAGCATGCAGGGGCAGCTCGAGGACAAAGGCTGGCAACGTTGCGAGCACACGACGAGGGCGTCGCGTGCATACCCGCGGAAGTCTGCCACGACCCGCGAGGCTCCTTGAGCAGCATAAGGGTGATGCATTGCTCAAGGAAGGTTCCGGAGAAGGGCCAAGGGTCCTTGGACGGTCTGGAGAGTCGCGGAGGTGTCTAGCTGACTCTAGAAGTTTCTGGACGTGTCCGGGTATCTCCGGAGTATCGCACAGCACTGTGCAGGGCAGTGCAGCGCAAGGCGCAGGGCTGTGGAGCGCACAGCAGCCTAGCGCAAGGCAGCACAGTAAGGCTGTGCAAGGCGACACTGCACGGCAGGGCCGTGCAAGGCGGCGCAGCTCAGAGGTGCAATGCTGCGCAGGGCGTCGCAGCGTGCTGCAGGGCAGCACAGCATGCCGGGACGGCAGAGCGTGTCGGAGGACGACACGGCGTGGCGGAGCAGCCGAGCACGAAGCATCGGGCCACGCATGGTGGAGCAGCGTGGTGCAGGGCCACGCGAGGAAAGATGGAGTGGCGCAGGGTGACGCCACACTCTCCGGGAGGTTCTAGAGAGGACCTCGGTGTATCCGGGACTTTCTAGGATACGATACGAAGTGTCTAGATTGTTCTAGGATACTCTTGTATAGTCTTGGCATCTCTAGTGTGTGTAGAAAGATCTAGAGTGCCCTTGTATATATCTAGCTAGGCCTAGATAATTCTGGAGGCATGGCAAGGTTGGTTGCCCATGTCTATATATAGGCTGCCGGGGTGACATTGCCTTGGCACGAGGGAAACATAGCTTTCAGGAATTTTTCACATTTTGTAAACTTTCTCCAAAGCTCAATACAAGTTGATTTCCTTCATCGACTTGGGTTTCTCTCAAACTTTTGTTCTTGCCTAAGGGTTGTTCGACCATCGGAAAGGCTGACTTAGCATAGGGGTTGCTAAGGCCGCACGAGCCGATCGGGGAGCCGAAATTTAAGCTCGTGACAGTTGGTATCAGAGCCAGGTTCGATACCTGCGCGTACGTTTCCGATACTGTGGTAGTATCGAAGTCCAACTGCGATACCAAGGGGTTGGTATTCGCCAAGTTCCGATACATAGCCATCCGATACCGAGGTGTGGTATCAGCGTTCGTGACGCCAAGCGCTCACTCGTGGAAGAGTCGAGTAGGCAGGGAACCGGCAGTCCGCAAGTCGCCAAGCGCTCACACTAGGGAGTGTCCTCGAGACGAGGGTCTTCGTGTGTAGAAGACGAGTAGGCAGGGAGCCTTCATAAAGCGTCCGCAGGTGCCTTCGCAAGGAGTCGGAGGAGGAGAAGAAGGAGGACTAAACCGGCACGAAGCTCTGTGGGGTGGTCTATCCGGGAACTGAGTTGGAGTAGAGCTGTTCGCAACCGAAGCCAGTGTCCGATACGAGGGGTCGTGTCCGATACTCAGTCCAACACCATGGTTAAGGGTGATGCTGCTAAGCCAATCGAGGGTGCCAAGGGTGGTGCTTCTCGGACTGATCCTGTCACCGTGGCGACGCAAGAGAGTGGCCACGTCGATGGCTCCGTTTCGCAAGCGAAGGAGTTGATAGCTGACCTTGATGCACGACTTGCTCATGTTGAGGCAAGCGTGAGTGACAATGGTGCCCAAGTGGAGGAGATTGGCCTCCTTGTGGAAGATCTAAGCCAACGGGCCGATGGTCTAGAGGAGGAGGCTGTGACAATCCAATCCGCAATCAAGGACATGCTAGCCCAAATGGAGATGAGGCTGCGGGACGAGCTCAAGGGTGAACTCGCCCAAATGCGTCAAGCCCACGAGAGGGAGCTCAACAGCACGCTAGCTCGCATGGAGGAAATGCAAGCGGAGCTGGTCTTGTGCAAGCGTGCGTTGGCGGCAGGAGTAGGCAGTAGCGGGACGATAGAGGCTAGGCGCATCGAAGTGCCAAAGCCTAGCAGCTTCGGGGGTTCGCGGAACGCTCGCGAAGTCGACAACTTCCTATGGGGGCTAGAACAATACTTTCGAGCCGTAGGCATCACGGAGGACGATGCCAAGGTGAAGACGGCGGCTCTATACCTCACCGACACCGCCATGCTCTGGTGGAGGAGAAGGCGAAGTGATGTCGAGAGAGGTACGTGCACCATAGCTACCTACGATGACTTCGTAAAGGACCTTAGGAGGCAATTCTATCCCGAGAATGCCGAAGATGAGGCGAGAGCTCGTTTGCGGAGACTTACGCACAAGGGGGTGATTCGCGATTACATCACGGAGTTCACCAACTTGGTGCTTGAGATCCCCGATATGTCCGACAAGGAGGTGCTCTTCAACTTCATGGATGGTCTCCAACTATGGGCCAAGGTTGAACTACGCCGTCGTGGGGTGCAAGACCTTGCGACCGCGATAGCTACAGTCGAAAGCCTTGTCGACTACTCTAGTCCAAAGGAGACAAAGAGATCGGAGGACAAGGAGAGCAGCCATGTCAAAGGCGGGGACAATCGAGAGTACCGCAGCGACAAGCCCCGACATGAGGGATACTCGGCAAGACGTAGGGATGAAAGCAAAGGAAAGGAGGCAAGAGACACCAAGTGTTTCCTTTGCGACGGTCCGCATCGGACGAGGGATTTCCCAATAAAGAAGAAGGCAATGAGTGCCATGCAAGCAAGTCATCAAGATGAGGTACCCGCCATGGACGGCGATGGTGGTGCACCTTTTGGGTCTTGGATGCGGCTGAATTCGATCCGGTCCATACCTGAGGATCGAGCCAAAAGTCTACTTTACGTGGACATTGCGATAGATGGCAAGCCAACGAAGGCAATGCTCGACACGGGGTCGACGCATAACTTCATCGCAACCGGGGAGGCTCGACGATTGGGACTTAAGGGCCAAGATGGAGGGGGCTCCGTCAAAGGGATCATTACGCCAGCTCGACCCATTGAAGGCATACTTCGAGGAGTCATGACCAGCGTAGGAGCTTGGTCCGGAGAGTTAGACTTCTCGATAGCGCCGATGGATGACGAGAAGATCATCCTGGGCATGGAGTTCCTCGACCAAGCCAAGGCGTATCCGATACCGTTTGCCAACAGCCTGTGCATTATGGATGGTGACAGGGCCTGTATGGTGCCCATGAGGAGAGGCACGCAAGGAGAGGTGAAGGTATTGTCGACATTAATACTGCGAGGTCCGGGTGAGACTATGGGGCAGGAGTCGACGACACCTCGTTCCCTTGTCACGCGACCCGACGGACGGGGTCGTGCCGCGTTTGGTGATGCGGGGGCGTCACACGAGCAAGGGGTAGCTCGAGCGGCGTTGCACAAGGTTTCCGCTGGGAGCAAGGTGTGCTCGTGGAAGGGGCGGTATAAGGCACAGGGGTGCCATCGGACAAGGAGTGCCTTGAGAAGGGGAACGTGCAGCGAGATGCCACGACAAGATGAGAGTCCCATATGCGACGGTACTGCAGGGACTAAGTCAGGCAACTTCGCAGCACCTCGACGAGGGCATCGAGGAAATAGGCGGGGGAGAATGTCACGACCCGCCAGGCCAAAGGCCTTAGGCAGCGTCGTGCCAAGCCGGAGTGAGTGTCCGAAGACAGCATGCAGGGGCAGCTCGAGGACAAAGGCTGGCAACGTTGCGAGCACACGACGAGGGCGTCGCGTGCATACCCGCGGAAGTCTGCCACGACCCGCGAGGCTCCTTGAGCAGCATAAGGGTGATGCATTGCTCAAGGAAGGTTCCGGACAAGGGCCAAGGGTCCTTGGACGGTCTGGAGAGTCGCGGAGGTGTCTAGCTGACTCTAGAAGTTTCTGGACGTGTCCGGGTATCTCCGGAGTATCGCACAGCACTGTGCAGGGTAGTGCAGCGCAAGGCGCAGGGCGTCGCAGCGTGCTGCAGGGCAGCACAGCATGCCGGGACGGCAGAGCGTGTCGGAGGACGACACAGCGTGTCGGAAGACGACACCGCGTGGCGGAGCAGCCGAGCACGAAGCATCGGGCCACGCATGGTGGAGCAGCGTGGTGCAGGGCCACGCGAGGAAAGATGGAGTGGCGCAGGGTGACGCCACACTCTCCGGGAGGTTCTAGAGAGGACCTCGGTGTATCCGGGACTTTCTAGGATACGATACGAAGTGTCTAGATTGTTCTAGGATACTCTTGTATAGTCTTGGCATCTCTAGTGTGTGTAGAAAGATCTAGAGTGCCCTTGTATATATCTAGCTAGGCCTAGATAATTCCGGAGGCATGGCAAGGTTGGTTGCCCATGTCTATATATAGGCTGCCAGGGTGACATTGCCTTGGCACGAGGGAAACATAGCTTTCAGGAATTTTTCACATTTTGTAAACTTTCTCCAAAGCTCAATACAAGTTGATTTCCTTCATCGACTTGGGTTTCTCTCAAACTTTTGTTCTTGCCTAAGGGTTGTTCGACCATCGGAAAGGCTGACTTAGCATAGGGGTTGCTAAGGCCGCACGAGCCGATCGGGGAGCCGAAATTTAAGCTCGTGACATGCTGGTCGTAATTGACGCTAGCTCAGAAAACCAAAACCAGCATGACTGGCTCGTGGATAGTGATAATTGTAGACTCTTTGTAGACTAGAAAGGGTACCGAAAACCAACATGGCTGACTCTTGGATAGAGATAATCACCTTATGTTTGAACTTGTAAACATCAAAGACTTCACCCACATTTTTTTTTTTTGGAGTAAGTGACCTAAGGGCAAAATATCACCTTTTGCCGAAAGTTTATTGATAGAAAAAAAAAGTACAAAAAGAAGGGGGTGACTAGGCCAAAACCACCTCCAAGACACTACTAAAAAAGTAGGGCATACCCATAGCCTGTATAACTTCCAAAAACAAACTTTTCCATTACAGACAAACTCAAAACTCTGAAAACCTATTTAAAAAGAAAAAACTATGAAGCATAGGGATCAAATCAATGATACCGACATCTGAAAGTAGGCAGTGAAGCAAGGTCACGTCCATAGGTGGGAGCTAAGAACTGAGAGAGCACATCCCAAGAATGTGATCCAATTGAAGATGCACCAAATCTCGCTAACCTGTCTGATGGGGCATTTCTTTCACGGAAGGTGTGTGTAACCCGGATATGAGAATCTCGAACAAGGTACAAACCATTCAACCACTAAGTGCGCAGTCTCCAGGGAATCAAGGAAGGTGTCCGAAAATAGTGTTCTACAACCATCGAGTCCGTCTCTATCCATAGGTGATACCTGTCGCGAAGGTTAACAATGCGAATTGCTTCCAAGAAAGACAGTACCTCGGTATCTAACGCACTCAGAACCTGAGCGCTACTCGCAAAAGCCTGCTAGAAACGCCCATCATGGCCCCTTGCAATACCACCATAACCCGCATGATCTGGGTCTGTCACATCCCAGGACCAGCTCCGTCGTAACACGATATTGTCCGCTTTGGGCACTCTCCTCTCTAGCCCTCAAGGTTTTGTTTCTGGGAGCTCACGGACAACTTTCCAGTAGGTCACCCATCCTGGGATTGCTCTGAGCTCAGCAAGCTTAAGTTCAGAGTTCCCATCCCCTCCGAAGCCATTGAGCTCCCAAAAGGCCTCGTGTTAGATGGAGGTGGGCATGTACATATAAGGCACATTACCCCCTCTCCGTTGGCCAATGTGGGATATTACAATCCACCCCCCTTAGGGGCCCAACGCCCTCGTCGGCACACTCGCACCCCACGGCAGAGTTGCTCTGATACCAAATTGTCACATCCCGGGACTAGCTCCGCCGTAACACGATATTGTCCGCTTTGGACACTCTCCTCTCTTGTCCTCACGGTTTTGTTTCTGGGAGCTCAAGGGCAACTTCCCAGTAGGTCACCCATCCTGGAATTGCTCTGAGCTAAGCAAACTTAACTTCGGAATTCTCATCCCCTCCGAAGCCATTGAGCACCTAAAATGCCTCGTGTTAGATGGAGGTGGGCATGTACATATAAGGCACATTACCCCCTCTCCGTTGGCCGATGTGGGATATTACAGGGTCTCTAAAAGAGTCATCTGTATTAAACTTAATCCAAAGATAAGCCGGGGGCCTCCAAACTACCCCTCGATAGGTGAGGGCAGCTGGTCTAAGGAGAAAGGCCCAAGTTTATAAATATGGGAGTGGTTGAACGAGATGCGGAAGGAGTAAACATGAGACTAGCTGATTATTTCAAAGTGATTAAAAAGAAATGCTGGAACCTTAGAAAAGAAAAATTACCTCCATCATGCTTCAAGCGGTTGCGTTTGGACCAAATACACCACAATTGGTTGCAAACGGTGATACGCCACAACAACTTGGAAGATATTGAGAGCCTGGACATGACAGTCTCTGAGAATAACTCATGCAAAGTTAGCTGTATGGGAGCATGAATATTGAACAACTGAAATATCAACTGCCATAGACTGGAAGCAACAACGCAGTCCCAAAAGAGGTGACTCCTAGTTTCGCAACCAACTCCACAAAGAATGCATTTTGAACAGAGCATGACACTTCTTCTTTGCAACCTATCATCAGTCAAAATTCTTCCATGCAGCACCTTCCAAGAGCATAGGCTTTTACGGGGATGAATAGCAGACATCTAGATCAGAGAGCCCCAATCCACACTTGGATATTTAACACGCAATGCCCGATAAGCCTCACGAGTTGTTAAGGTACCAAAAGAGGAGTCAGCCCAAACAACCTTGTCTTCAGTTGGCTCTAAAGGAAGAACAGTAGAAGTGAGAGCCATAGCCGCCTGTGGAAACATTTGAACAAAAAAAACTGGAAAATCGCATTGTCCCTGCGAAATGAACTCACTCAGATTACTATATCAGTGCTCCCATGTTTCTGCATCCAAGTTAAAAGTCTCCCCTTAAACAGCCCCCATCCAGTTATCACTCCATAGCCTGATTTTCTTGCCATCCCCAACTATCCACCGAAGCAAATGCAAATGCCAAACTCTTGACAAAAGCAAATGCCAAACTCTCATCAAACCCAACCAAAGAGAAGATTTCTTATAATAAGCACATGGAACCAAACCAGGTAGGAGGAATCTATCATGAAGAAAAATAGCAGATGGGGAGGACCTTGTTACAACCGCCCACCCATGCTTCAGAAGCAAGGCATCATTCAAAATTAGAAGATTCTTCAGGTTTAGACCCCCACACTCCTTAGGCATACACACTTTGTCCCAAGAGACCAATGTAGCACCTCCCTTCAATGGATCACCACTCTAAAAGAAATTACGAATCCATTTCTGCACCAGTTTTATAAGGGACCGAGGCCAAGAGTAAACTTGGAAACTATAAATCAACTGACTCTAAACAACAGATTCAATGAGTTGTAGCCTTGTTGCTTGAGAAAGCTATTTACCTTTCCAGGCACTTAACTTGTCACACACTCTGTCAGCAATAGGCCGTAACCATGCACTCTTCGGCGACCCTGTAAAGATTGGGACCCCTAGGTATAGGAACGGCAGAGAGCCCAGTGGCATCCCAAGAATGGAGGAAATACTGTGAAACCTCGGCAACACATACTTTCCTAGAAAAATCAAAGACTTACTTTTATTAAATTTTTTGCCCTGAGTTGGAAGCATACTCTTCCATGAAATTGCACAAAACCTGGAGACCACTTGAACTCGCCTGCAGAAATATCATAATGTCATCTGTAAACAAAACGTGAGAAGGAGGAGAGCAACAACTTGGGGTTGGAATGCGGTGAATATGATTATCTGCTACAAGCATTGAGAGACCCCTACTCAAGACCTCTTCAGCAAGGCAAAAAAGAATCGGTGACAGCGGATCACCTTGTCTGACCCCTCTAGAACAAGTAAAGAAACCACATGTCTGCCCATTAACTAAAACTGAAAGGCGAGCAGACTCCAGGATACAACGAACCCAGTGAACAAAACTAGCATCAAAGCCAAAAGACGTAAGAACCCGAAGAAGAAATTCTCATTCAATAGTATCAAAAGCCTTGGCAATATCAAATTTCACCGCAATGTTACCCAACTTGTATTTATGATCAAGGAGATTCATGCATTCTGAGGTTAAAACAATAGGATCTATAATAGACCTGCCTGTAACAAAAGCACTTTGGTTTGGGGAGATAATTCTAGCAGCAATAGGACCCAGACGATTAGCCAATAATTTAGTAATAATCTTGAAAACAAAATTAGCCAAGGCAATTGGGCGATAATCAGTTACCTCCGCTGCCTCCAGTACCTTTGGAATGAGAATAATCAAATTCAAGTTAAAATTAGGAGGCACAAATCCTGTTTCAAAAAAACTTCGAACTGCAATGATAACATCAGCAGCCACCACAGACCAACAGCAACCCAACCCGCCCCCCCCCCCCCCCCAAACCATCAAGACCAGGAGAACTACTACTATCCATAGAGTGCACAACTGCAGTAATCTCTTCCTAACTCGAAATAGACACTAGAGCACCATTTTCTTCACCGGTAACCAACTGAGGAATAACTCGTTCAACTAGCCATTTATTAAACCATCAGGACCAGGAGAACTACTACTATCCATAGAGTGCACAACTGCAGTAATCTCCTCCTCACTCGGAATAGACACTAGAGCACCATTTTCTTCACCGGTAACCAACTGAGGAATAACTCGTTCAACTAGCCATGTATTAATAATTTGCTAGTCCTTAGTGAACATAGTATTAAAATGATGAACAATATAGTCAGCAATTGCGTCATGGTCCTGCAAAATTACAATCTCCGTAGACAAGGAAGCAATAGACTTATTAATTTTCCGCATCCGAATCATATTATGAAGAAAAGAAGTGTTCATGTCACCATCTTTAAGCCACCTCACTCTGGCTTTATCTCGAAGCATGGTATCCACCCACATGCTTCAATGAGTTTCTTTCATTCCATATGCACCAAAGGATATTGCAAAGTGAAAAAAAAAAACAAAACAAAACAGCTTAGATGAAAAAGAAAGAGTAGAGACCAGATTTCCTGAAAAGCTCACATACGTTAATACCTTGTGTGAAATGAAGTATGATAAGCGGGAAAATCAATCTCACATCTCACAACAAGTTACACAGTTCACAAATAGGTGTTGCAATGATCCTGGCGTGTCATTACATATGTAACAATGAGAACAAAGGACCCTACCTCACCACTGTAAGTTCTCCTATGTTGGGATCTTTTTTAATAAAACTTTCCAGGTCACTAAACTCTTGCGGGGCTAAATAGCATGATGCTAGATTCTTTGTGCCCTGGCTGGCATGATTCAGGGGTAAAAAGAGTTGAAGAATACTTGACGACATGTAAGTAGAGCACGAAAGTAAATGATATTAAGAAGATAGTCGGCTTGTACATCCATGGTTACAGCAGCCACAACGAATGACGAGACCAGCTGGTTTAATATCATGGTTCATAGATAGATGGATAATACACGAAACATAATGTGTGTGACAACCAAAAAGCAGGCCTTTAATTATATGGATGACTATTATGGCATGACAAGGCGCCTTAACTATATGTACTCCGGTTTTCAGAGATATTTGTTTCTGATGGACTAATTTACAAACAACCTCTGTGGAGTGGCTTGGACATTGTGCCATTGAATTCAATCTGATACACTTTGGGGAACTTCTTTTTGTTCTTTGGTCAGTGTGGAAGGAGAAGAATGAAAGAGTCTGAAATCAGAAATCAATGGCCACTATGGATATTTATGCTCAGCTCTCTGCTTATCATCATCTGGTAACTCCTAAACAGAATTTGGGAAGAGTTATTCTGACATGGAAAGCTCCATCTCTGGAGATCTGTAAAATCAATGTCGATGGTGCATATTATCCTCTTAGTCGTAAAGGTGATTGAGGTTTTATTTTTCGTGACCATTCAGGGAAAATGTTAGCTTGTGGTGCAGGCTCAGTAATCGGTTTGGTGTCGGCAGAATATGCCGAATTGATTGCTTGTAGTAAAGCAGTTGAGTTTGCGAGTGACAATGGATTTGACCCATCAATATTGGAGACTGATGCTTCGAAGGTTAAGCGCCAACTCGAGGTATTGACTC
Organism: Potentilla sterilis; assembly: GCA_963682095.1. Taxonomy (NCBI): domain Eukaryota; kingdom Viridiplantae; phylum Streptophyta; class Magnoliopsida; order Rosales; family Rosaceae; genus Potentilla; species Potentilla sterilis. The sequence goes on from OY821754.1 coordinate 31,608,401, forward strand.
CTAATACATCGCGTTTGGGGAGCCTTTATGAAAATCTAAAAATACAGATGCAGAACCATGGTAATTGGATGGTGTCTCATACCCGTCGTAAGGGTAATCAGGGTTGCGCATTGCCTAGCACCACATGCATGTTCTTTGGACATGGATGAATTTTATTTTTCTATGTCTTCTTTTCTTGAATCTGCTATTATAGCAGAATATTGTATTGTTTGATCTTGGTTCATTTTAATAAAGTTTTGTCAACTGATTAAAAAAAAAACTATATTTACTCTACAAAGAACAATTATTAGTCATATACCTTATCCAGTCATGTGAGACAAGTTATATGTTGTCGTAATCCGTCACTTAAAACACCTTTTGAAAATAAAGTTGTATAACTGGTGAGATTAATGCATCTATTATTTAACCTAAAAAGATGTAAACTAAGTTTGTTTAGATAACATAATAATATTATATCCAGTGCATGAATTCATGAACCCACGTACGAAACATTAAGAACTAGTTTTTTAACATTCAAAGTTCCTCATCACTCTCTGTAGAGTGGTAGCAAAAAAGGACAACCCATTTAGTGTATTGGTGTGATTCTCTTCCTTTTTGTCTACAAAGACGTTTGGTGTTAGCATCTTTATTGAACTCATCATTAAGCATATAACTCATCATTAAACATATAGTCAAATACAAATTGAAACATGACTTAATTATAGGATTTGTAATGCTTTACTCATTTTGGTTTATTTAAGGATTAAGTATATCAAGACCTTAAAGGTAAGAGAATCTATTATCAATACTGTTTATGGTAATCTGTATTGGTATTGCATAAGGAATCTTATTTCGAGTTAACTTAGACAGCAAAACTTATCTTTATGGGAGATTACTTGGTGTTTATTGAACTCTATAAATAAGATATTTTGGTCCCCGCTTTCTACACGATATCAGACATTCTGTACAAATCCTATATATGGTGTCTAAGGCTTGTAGAAAGGAGAAGACTAAGGCGATTAAGGGCAGCAGCATAGAGGCGTTAACAGCACGACTTGAAGCCATGGATATCAACCAAGAAGAAGGTATTCTGTTTTGTTGTATAGTCGAGTTCATGAGGATGATTTTCATGTCAATGTGTTTATGTTTCGCGAATTGATTTTGGTTAATGCTGATTCAATTTACAGTTTGGATGAATCAGAATTTTGAATTCCATTAGATGAAATCATTCTTAGCTTTTTTTTATGTAGATTACATTAATTTCTAGTATGATAAAAAAAAAAATTAAAACAAAGGAGACAAGAGTAGGTTTCCATTAATTCAAATGAAAGATTAAAAAGTTTTTTTTTTTTTTTTTTTAATCTAAGGATTTCACACCTACCCCTATCGTGACTAAAATGCCTTTATTTATTCAAATCCCTTTGTTCTTCAATTTAAAATCTTAGTTCATTTACTTGTACAATTCAGATCTACACACTCTGAACATCATTTGCTTATCCATCAATTATTTTTTTGCCATGTCAAACTTCATATGTTTGTCATATAGAGAAATCTTTAGGCTTAACAATGAATATCGATTAAAGATTATGCCGCTTAAGATCTAGTGATTCCTCTGTTCAACATGAATGTAGGACCATTAGATACTGGATAACATCATGAAACTTGAAAAAAAAAAAAAAAAAAAAAGGTTATGTGTTCGTTTTAGTTCTACCTAAGCTAATTTTGTTAATGATAATTTTATTGTTTTTACCAGTTCATGGACCATCTGGCAAGCTCTTCCAAGTTGTATGTCGTTTGCTATTCATCTACAAAAGGGACTAAAAATGGTAAGAAAGTCAAAGAGGAGAATGATGAGGTGTTATGCTTTGTTCAATGTACTACATAGGATTAATTTCAGTTTACTACCCAAAACTTTGGGTCAGGTTTCAGTTTCGTCTTTATTCTTTTAATTTAATCACGTGTGTCCTTCTACTTCTAATTTTCTATCAACCCGAGACAAAAATTCAATTTCACTTCGAACATGACGTCATCATCCGACTTGGACGAGACATGCTGGTGCCAAAAATAAAAGGTATGCCATTTGAAAAGGGTTGGAAACTGAAAAGTGGGCCAGCATGTCTCGTCCACGTCGGATAATGACGTCATGTTCGAAGTGAAATTGAATTTTTATCTCGGGTTGATAGAAAATTAGAAGTAGGAGGGCACACGTGATTAAATTAAAAGAATAAGGACGAAACTGAAACCTGACCCAAAGTTTTGGTTAGTAAACTGAAATTAACCCTACTACATATATTGTTCAATTCACTACGTATACATTGTTGTTCGACGTATTAAATTGTTCAACGTGTTATGTTGTTTGATATAAATTGACATTAAATGAACAAAAAAATTTCTCAATACACAAAATGTATAGTTACTGAACACATCATAAATGCAGTAATGACTTTTGATCTAAAATGTATAAGAGATATCGACGATGGCTGATGTGAAAAATTCAACAATGCAAATGAAGTTCTTACCATATTAAGAAAAGTACGAGATTAGATTTAAAGTGAAGTCAATTTCAAGGTGATGGATGAGGCTATTGGCGTTGCAGTTCAAATCTGAGCAAAACATCGTTACACATATAAATTCATAGCTTTAAGAGTTGACTGTTGGCCATCTCACCATAACACAATATACATAGTGGACCAATCTGCCATCTCATCCTATCCACCGCACAACCACTACACTTCAAGCACCTCTGCCCTTCACTTGCCATAGGCGAGGATCCAAATGCTCCATCCACTCATCATTCAACTATTTTAAACTGCTCGGATCATGCTTGAATGTCTTAGCTAATTTAAAGTATCGAGCAGGATTCCTTCACACACCCACCCCAACCCCCACCCCCCTCTCTTCCCTTTTTCGTGAGTTACTTGTTTAGACCCTATGTTGTCATAGAAAACCATGTAACAGGTGTTGTAGTAAGGATTTTTATATCATACTAGAGCCTTTAGGATTTTGGTATAGATTATCACCATAGAGGGTTGAGGATGAAACATGAGTTTTCCACAGAAAATGTGGTGTTTGTAGCTAAGAAAAAGAAAAAGAAAAAGAGGGAGTGATGGAATAATGAGCTTGCTGGTAAGTATCCTTCACACAAGGTGCTATTTTACAGGCAAATACATTGATTAGCTTGTCAGAGCCCAAAATCCGAAAGTAAAAATTGATTTATAATCCCAATTTTGATAAAGTTGTAGAAGCTAAAACATAAATAAATCCTGAGATTGTTCAAGGAGAAAAGATAATAGGGAGAACTGTATATTTATTGATTGATAGAGAGGCCTTTATATAGGCATTATATCAAGTATTCCGATAAATCAGGGATTCCTTATCTAATACAGAATCAACTATACTAGTCTAATTAGGTCAAGACACATGCAGGAAGTTAAAGAAATAACCTTCCTACAACACTCCCCCTTGTGTCGAGCGCCTAATGTCTTCATGGTGCTTACCATGTTGCCTCACTAAAACCTTGCCAGCAAAACAAAAACCTCTTGGGTAAAAATAAAATGCATGGACGAAGGGAAAAGAGCACAACACACTAACACTACACTTGTGAATAACATGTGATGTAGACTCCCCCTGAAGTCTAACAAACTTAGAGCTCTGATATATGGCGCATGCCTAGGCTCTTCACATGTTTCACATGCATAGATTTTCCGAAAGACTTGGTAAACAAATCTGCAACATTTGCGTCTAAACTCACTTGATTAACTTGGATGTTCAGGAATTCCTGTTGTTGCACATTGTAAAAGAACTTGGGCGATATATGCTTAGTGTTATCACCTTTGATAAAACCCAACTTCATCTGCTCAATGCAGGCAGCATTATCTTCATAGATACACGTAGGTTTATCGGTGGTAGACACTAGTCCACACGAATCACGAATGTGGTGAATAACTGACCTTAGCCAGACACATTCTCTAACAGCCTCATGGAGGGCGATGATCTCTGCGTGATTCGATGAAGTAGCAACCAAAGTTTGCTTGGTTGATCTCCAGGATATCGCTGTATTTCCCATGGTAAAAACATAACCAGTTTGGGAACAAGCACGATGCGGGTCAGAGAGATACCCAGCATCCGCGAAACCAACTAACACGTTGTTGGGAGTCTTTGAGTAAGGGAGACGTCCAGAGAAGGGCACATTTGAATGGCTGGACGCGGGGCCATCATCATCCTCCACGCCGCCGGCGCCAGCAACAGTACCACTACGTACGATGGCACTGCCGAGGCGGCCGAAAACATTGGTGTGAGGAGGGTGATTGGCGGGATTTTCTCTCTTTGTGCTGAAGGGATAAAACAGTCCCAAGTCAATGGAACCTTTCAAGTAACGAAACAAATGCTTGATACCGTTCCAATGACGATGCGTAGGCGCTGAGCTAAATCTAACTAGTAAGTTCACAGCGAAAGCAATGTTTGGTCTAGTGCACTATGCCAAATACAAAAATGCTCCAATCGCACTTAAGTGTGGGTACTCAGCACTAAGAATCTCTTCTTCATTCTCTTTGGGACGGAATGGATCCTTGTTTATGTCCAGACTACGAACAACCATGGGAGTAGACAACGGCGTACATGTATCCATGTTGAAACGCCTGAGCATCTTCTGCGTATAAGCAGACTGGTGAACCAGAATACCCTTGGTTCTATGCTCTAACTCAAGTCCTAAACAGAACTTAGTCTTCCCAAGATCCTTCATCTCGAACTCAGATTTCAAGAATGAAACTGTCTCTTCAATCTCACTTGAAGTACCGATGACATTCATGTTGTTTCTGCACAAACCCGTAGGCCTAGTGGAAACTGATGAATCTGGATGTGATCTTCTCCTGCGAACCTGCTAACTAAGGGGAATACCGGGCGGGCCGGTCTTCTCCTCTCTGATGCCTAAGTTAGTACAGTTGGGATGAATAGATAACTTAAGCAAGAGTGATAAGCAGTTGGAGAGATCAGTTACCTATTAAAGAGGGTAGTTGAGGCCCTTATATAGGTGGTCGGGCGTGAGGTCTGACCTTACTCTTCGATGTGGGACTGGTTTCCTTCTGTTCGCACACAAAAGGATAGCTCTGGTGGCCTGTTCGGCAGGTTGGCGTCCCCGGTCCCCTGGTCACAAGGTAGACTGCTGGACCTCGGGTCCGGGTGCTGGTGATCCTGCGCCGGGCCGCAGTCTGGCCCCGGATGCACTGGCTGCGGGTCTGTGGGCTTATGTAGCCCCTCTGTGGCTACTGTCAACAAGTCCTCCAAGTTCCCAGTCAAGTGCAATCTTGAATGGAGACTTAACATGTCTCGCTCCTGTCCCGCAGACCCGCAGGGTTACCGACCCAACGGTGCCCAGTCCCCCAAGTCCGCATTGAAGATTGGGCGTGACCGGGCGTTCGGGCAGAGAACGCGTGTGGAACGGGGTGATACCCGGACGAGAGCATGGGATGATGATGTGAGGACTCGACCGGTGGACTGCCATGTCAGGACGAGTCCCCCAAGTTTCTCAAGGTAAAATTGCTGCCAATCGGTGAGGCAGGCCGGGGAGTAGCTCGGTGGTTCGGCCCAGCTTGTGCTGGAATAAGCGTGGAGTAATGTACAGGGTTGCTAGCCTGCGGGGAGGCCTGTTGGAGCGTGGAATAAGCCAACAGGTACCCTGGTGGGGTGTTGCGGCCATGTTGAAGCACCAGTTAACACTTGCTAGTTCTTCTCAGCTTGTGTTGGAATAAGCGTGAGGTAATGTGCAGGGTTTCTAGCCTGCGGGGAGACTTGTTCTGTGTTAGAGAAACAATCTGCCCGGTGGGGTGGCGTGGAGATAACAAGTCTCGCCATGGATCCCCAAATGTATCACAGTTCAGTGTGATGCAGGGTTTTTAGCCTGCTGGAAGGGTTTGCATGTGTTAGATGTAAACTCTCCCGGGTTTATAAAGTCCATGTGTTTGAAGCCTTGAGTTGTTGCTGGCTTATCCTTACCCGCAAGGGCGAAGGAGAGTGACTAAACCGGTAGAATGCCTTAGAGCCGGTTGAATGTCTTGTAACCGGTTGAATGCTACATAACCGGTGGAATGTCATGGAGCCGGTTGAATGCTACCTAACCGGTGAGATGCCATAGAGCCGGTTGAATGCTACCTAACCGGTGAGATGCCATGGAGCCGGTTGAATGCTACCTAACCGGTGGTGTGCCTTGGAGCCGGTTGAATGCTACCTAACCGGTGAGATGCCATGGAGCCGGTTGAATGCTACCTAACCGGTGAGATGCCATGGAGCCGGTTGAATGCTACCTAACCGGTGGTGTGCCTTGGCTCTTGGGGAAGTGGGGGGGCTTGATGCCTCGGTTCCCGCCCCTATCTCCCTTAACTGCCGCTTGTAGGCGGGACAAGTGGCTGACATGCATTTAAGGAGGAAGCCCATCGGTCCAATCAGTTATGATGGCGTGGGTGGTTATCGATGCTAGGACACGTGTCAGTAGGAAGCGATCTGAGATGGAGGGCCTGGATTCGCAGGCGTTTGAGTTGTCCCGATTGAGTATTTGGGGGGATTACAGGGGTGCCTAGGGCATCGGACCCGTCTATAAAAAGGCCTCCTTTGTCTTCATTATTCCTGTTTTTGCTCTTGGCCCAGAGAGAAGAAGAGAAGATTGGAGAGGAATCCGGCGAAAGTTCTGTGGAGGTACCCTCGCGCTAACCGTGCTTCAAGTGTTCCGGTTCTTACCTACTATTGCTCGGTGTTTTCGTAGGACTGACTTTCCTTGGTTGTGCATAGTAATCGGTAAGTCTTGCTTTCTTTGCTTCGTGTTTTTTTCTTTTTGGTTGGCGTTTTGTGGCCGGGGGGGGGGGGGGGGGGGGGGGGGGGGGGTGCTCTGTCGCCGACTGTGAGTCGTTTTGAGCGGGGCGTCTGCGCCAAACTTGGGGAGCAGCCGCAGAGGGCGCTGTTCTAACTTATTGCTGACCAGCGGTGGGGTTTTGTTTTCTTCCCCTTAGGTTAAATGGCTTCTGCGAGCTCTGATGGGGCTTCCGAATCGGCCGACAGGCGTCCCGTAGTGGACGATGAGGAGAGATTGGAGGATTGGCTCGGTTCGGATTCCCCGGAGTCCGAAGCCGCTGACCGTTCCCGGGGCGGGGTCTCGTCTTCCGGGTCTCTGGGTTGTGAGGGCATCCCGCACGGGATGCGCTTTCCTGGTACTCCGCCCGTGAGCTACACTATCGGGAGTGGGAAAGAGGCGGTAGTGTGCGATGAACCGGAGGGTACTATGAGCCCTGCAGAGATTGCCGCCTTCCGGGAGACGTGGAATATCCCTGATGAGGTGACGTTACGGCCGCTGAATCCCTGGAGAATCGGTCTGTAACCCGGAGGCGGGTTGGGTTGCTGTTCACGGAGACCAATTTTGTCACAGGTTCTCCCTCCCGCTGCCAGACTTCGTGCAGTACATGCTTAGCGCTCTGCAAGTGTCTCCCGCGCAGCTTCCCGGGAACCAGTGGAGGCAGCTGCTGAGCCTTGGTTGTCTGTACGAGCTGTCTGGGATGAGCATGCCAACGGTGAACGAGTTCCAAGCACTGTACAGACTGTCCTTCTCGAAGAAGAAAGGGTGCCGGGGTTGTCTGACCTTTAGTGCCAGACACTTCCAGCCTATCATCACCCACCTGCCTTCCTGGGTGGACAATAACTGGAGGAAGAAGGTGGTGATGGCGGGTGGGAAGTGGCAGAAAAGGAGAAGGATGTACCGGGTTCCTGGTGTCTTATAGCCCCTTGGCGACCAATCGTTCGTACTGTCCGAGTTGGAGCGGGATAGGATTATGACGATACTCAGGTGCTGGGACGATCTTGAGCGAAGCTCCTATAACTTCATACGGCGGGAGGTGTTAGAGTACTGCTGTCTTGGGCGGGATCCAAGTGCGTAGCAGGGTTTTAGTGGTGGCGTTTCTGCTGACCGAGTTGATACTAACTCTTTGTTTGTTCTGCAGGTGCATCTTCCCGGACGGTCGTCAAGCCCGGTAATACACTATCCATGGACGGTGAAGACCTTGTCTCGAGATTGAAGGAGAAGGGGGAGGCCGTTTCACGGACCTCGGTGGATGAGGAGTCCGGTTGGCTTACCGTTCATGCCGAACCGAGGGCCTTGGACGTTGAAGATGACGCATATACCCTAAGGCGTGTGAAGACTCACCCCGCTGCGTCCAAGGCGGGGCCCGGAAAGGGCAAGACCACCGGTGGACCATCAAAGGTTCCTGGTGGGACGAACAGGATTCCGCACCGACCGGGATCGGTCCCGCTTGTCACCAGGGTCTCTCGGACAGGCGCACAATCTTCTTCACCGGACGGCCTGGGTGAGAAGAGGGGGAGGATCATGGACGTCCCTCCCTCCGCGCTGGTGACGCTGACTGGCCGGTCATCTGGTGAAAACTTGGCAAAACGGCTCAAGGTGGCCAGCGGTGCGATGAGTTCCGCTGGGGACAAGGCCGCTGCTGCCTCAAATTCTGCCGGTCAGCAGAGTAGCTCCGCTCCTGCAGAGGAACAGAGGGGAGGTCTGGAGAGTCCCTTCATCCGGAGTCTGGCAGCAGATGCAGCTGGCCTTGGTCTGGATAGGCCTGGGGTCGCTGGAGCCTTGTCGAGGGAGAACCGCCAGAAGAGCAAGGAGTCGGTCCTCCGGGTAAGAATTGCTTGGTGCCACGGTACCGCCCATAACTTCTGCCGGGTTTCGTTATTTTTGTTGTTTGCTTAATCGGCTCCCTGTTGTTCTGTAGCTATTGTACAATCTGTACCAGCCGGACCCGAGCGAGGAGCTGTTGGAGTTGAAGAGGCAGGTGGCCGCTCTGACAGGAGCCCGTGAGCGCCTGGAAGTTGAGAAGTCCAGGCTTGAGCAGGAGAAGGTCAGGCTGGAGGAGAGGGCCAAGAAATAGGTGGCCAAGCTAGAAAGCCAGGTCCGGAGCCTAGAGGAGGAGAAGGAGCGGGCTGAGGAGGAGAGGGCCGAGCTGGAGGCTAGAGTAGATGAGCTCCAGGTGGGAGCTGTCGCTGTGCGTGCCGCCGCTGCCGCCGCTGCCGCTGCGGCCGGAGAAGTGGACCCAGAGCTTTTCCAGCGGGTTATCCAGAAATATCACGATAGTGATCAGTTTCTTGAACTCCTGGAAAAGGCTAGGGAGTCGGGTATCGCCGATGCCTACGTGGAGTGGGAAGAGAATGGGTACCTGGATACCTCTCGAATGCCGAAGGCGAGGGCCGACGACTATACTGATGGGCAGCTGGCGGGAGAGGGTCAGCCGGAAGGGGAGGGCGGGCTTCGACCATCTGAACCAGTTAGAGAGGATGTGGTGGCTCCATCTGGGGAAGCTAGTGGGATGCCCGCTGAGGAGGGAGACGCAGCCCCTTAAGATTTTTATTTTGCTATCTTTTTTGTAAATCTGCTGGAACGGTTTTTTTTTGTATTATACCCTTTGGATATACATTTTTGCTTCGATGGAATTCCTTGGATTTCTCTTAAAATAGTTGGCATACATATCTTATAATGTTGCGCTGGTTGAACCGTTGATATGCCAAACTGACTGCTTGAAATTTCCAGCACCTAACCCTTCACTGGGTCCGGGCGTGCTTACCAGCCCTGGCCCTGCTCCCGGTCGGGATATGCTCTCCTTTCCCCTATATACCGCTGAAGCTGACCGCTGTAAATCAAACCCTCCACCGATGGGTAGCTTCATCGTGGTAGGAGCAGTACTTGCCTGTTCGCGCCTGGGTGAGTTTTCCTTTCGGGTACTTGCTCCTCGGCGGTGTGGGAATGATGTTCCCGTTCTCATGCAAGATGTCCTCGTATGAAGAGGTTAGAGTGGTGAAGACCTCTTGACGTTCTGCCGGCATGATCGCCAGGGGACGTTCTTGTCGGTACTGCGCCGGCTTGTGCTCGCCCTGGGGTTTGTCATGATAGGGCTTCTGCTGCTGTTGGTTTCCCCAATTTCTGTCGGGTCTGCTTGGTTGGGCGCCTCGGTTCTCGCTCTGCTGGCTGGCCTTGTTTTCTCGGCCGGCCGAGGGATGCTCCTCCCGCTTTCTCTTCAATAGGTGTTGCCCATACGTTTCATGATCCGCCTGAGCATGTCGGATGGCCATCGCCATTAGCTCGTCATACCCCTGTGGGAGTTCCACCCGTACGGCGTAGGAAAATTTTCCTGGCCGAAGCCCCTGTTTGAACGCCATCTCGGCGATACCCTTGTCGAGGTTCCGAACCCCGGCCGTCGCCGTTTGCCAGCGGTTGACAAATGTCCTTAGCTCCTCGCCAGGTGCCTGTCTGCAGTTGAAGAGGATGGTTGATGTCCGGGCTCCTTCAACCCGGAGGATGAAGCGGCCTACGAACCGGTCGGCCAGTTGCTCAAACGCCTCGATGGAGTTTGCCGGGAGCTCATAGAACCAGCTGAGCGCCTCTCCAGATAGGGTTTCCTGGAATATGTTACAGCACACTGCATCGGAATAGCCCTTGGCGCACGTTTGGGACCGGAAGCTATCCAAATGTTGGTATGGTGATAGGAGCACAATGTGCGACGATATTACATGTTTATGCCCTCGTTTATGCTTTGTTTAACCCTTATTTATCTAAGATAGAGTCGTAATTTAGTTTAGTGTTGTTTTGGTGGAGTTTTGGAAATATGAGCTTAATGATCCGAAAAATGACTAAGTTTGAGAAATCTGGAAAATAATGCAAAATATGTCTTTTTCGTGATTTTTGAGATGAGTGAAAATATGATCTATCCTTGTCCGAATTTAATGAAATTTGGTGTGCTTATTACTCATCTACTGAGGAATGTTGTGTTAAAATTTCAGATCAATCGGAGTTCGGGAAGTCACCCAAAAGATGGCTGCAAAACGGCAGTCCGAGCATTCCATTCCAGGGGCTTCCAGGATTTTCCTGGGACTGTGTCCCAACTTCGAAAAATCATTCCCGTCGACTCACAAGGAATTTGATCAAACTGTTTTATGGGGAGATGGCCATATGTGTCTAGTTTATCTGAGACTTGGAATCGCATCAATCGGAGTTCCGAGCGTGGAGATATGCCGGAATTACTGCAGCAAGGTCAAATCTGCCGATTCCAGGAACCTACTGCCCCCTTTTTGTGTTTTCTGTTTTTGATGGACCAAATGGTGTACAAAAGCATACGTGAAGATGGTCCAAGCATATTGAAGGATAGAGGAAGACATAGGGCTCGAGAGATTGAAGAAAGCACAAGAAAAGACGCTTTCCTAGTCAAGCTAGGAAAGGCTGCCGAGAAGACCATAATCTGCCGGTTTTGTGTTCTTGATGAATGGGACATTTTCGATGGATCAAAGTCACCAAATGGAGTTGTCAAGCCTATATGTGAAGTCCATGAAGATGTGCAGCCCAAGCCTTGAAGAAAAATCAGAAAAAGAAAATCAAGAATGCAAATTTTTATTCAACAAGGAAACATAAACCTACAAGGAAACCTATTCTTTGTTTTCCCCTTCTTGTTGGCCGGCCACCCTTCTCTCTATTCCCCTATATATATAGCCATCTCATATTCAGAAAATCTGTCACATCTCTAGCCAAAAACACAAAGCCAAAGCTCTACCAAATTCTCCCCAAAAATCCTACACAAACCCTAGCCGAAATCACCTCCACCACCAACCAAGTTTCTGCCGAACTTGGAAAATACCTACTGCCGACTGCAACCTCAGCCGTGCAGCCTCCATTCCACCTCCATACATCGCCGGATCCACACCAAGACGAAGCTCTCCAAGGTTTCTAAAGTGTGATCCACTCCCCTCTTTCGGTTTAGCTTTTGTTTATGTAGTTATGAATTGTTTTGTCTATGAAACTCTCTTGTATTTTTGGTTTTGGATTATATGTCTATATATGATTCAAATTGGATATTGGTTTTATGAATTGTATGTTGATGAATTGTTTGATTCGATGTTTAGACTTAGGTTTAAATTTCGGCAACAATGAATTTGCATGTTAATTTTGTAATATAAAACGTGTAAGATGAACACACTTAGATAATTAGGACAGCGGTATTGATGCATGTTGAGGATTTAAATCGGTTAGTAATCTAAGGGCGTGACTTAAAAACCGACTCATTAGTGTTGTTTGGCAAACAAGTAAATCTAGATGTTAGGTTTCATCTAACCCGAGTAGAATGAATAAAGATGAAACGTATGTTGCTTTGATTCTATTGTGCTCACCTAGGGTATAACCTTAGCTAAAACTTGCATGTTAAATAAGATGATTGACAACCTTGCTTGTTTACATGTTTTCGATTATAGACTTTTGTGCTTCAATGCTATGACTTGTATAAGGTAGCATAACTTTTAGGATCACTTTGCGAATAGCTCGATCTTAAAACATTAGAAAAAGTCTCTCAACTAGGTAAAAGTCGGAAACGTTCTAGTTGTAGGTCGAAACTTGTTTAAGTCCAATGCATGCTAAATACTTGTTCCTTACCTTCTTTTGTGTGAATCTTATGTGTTAAATGAGTTGAGTGTGGAGTGCTTTGTGTGAAAGATGTCGACCAAAACTTGTAAATATTAGACTTAGGATTTATTTTCAGCAACTTTTATTTTCGTGTCATAGTCTAGGGCAGCCCTATTGCTGCCGATCCATGCTCATCCCCCATTGTGACGTTTTGTTTGTGAATATGTATTTGTGTTATTGTCTAACAATCTCATGTTTCAGGTACCCTTAATCCCCGGCTTAGAACGATCCCTACTTGCTTATACTACTAACGATCTTTTGTAGGGTTATTATTTGTGCGAGCCTCGCGGTTCACATCAATTTTTGGCGCCGTTGCCGGGGATTATAAAAGCTTGTTCTATGTGATTGTTGTATATAATTGTTGGAAATTTTCGTGTAAAGTTTAAAGTTGTAAATTTTAATTTTTGTTGGGATTTTGTAAAGTAGAAATATGCTTCGGCATGTAGAGTTTAATTTTGAAAGTTGCATGATGTATATTGATGTATGTTGGTAATCACTTTGTTTAATTTCTAGGAAGTTGATAGTGTTGTGTATGTTTGAGTTTATTGTAGTTTCTAAAGTGTAACATGTAGGTGAAGCCTCTTTTGTTGATCATAACCAAAACCCTTCATGTGAATGGTGCTATGTCGGAGGCCGTTTCTATGTAGATTGGGAAACGCGGGATACTTCCCCCCCACGCATATAAGCGTTTCTTCGGTAATAGTATTACTTCTGTGAGGTTGAGGGCGGTTTTAATCAACACTTGAGACCGCTAGGGATCCGTGTTTGTTTTACAAAGTATGGGGAAATTATTATCATAGATATGGTTCTCAGGTTTGTTTAACTGGATCTCAAGGCCCATAGACTGATGTTCATTCTCGGTGAGTGAGTCGATAGGGGGTTCGCCCTCCGTGGTGTCCAACAACGAGTCCTGCCTGGTTCCTGTAGGGGGTTCGCCCTCCGTGATTTTAATGACCTTTGAAACGTAAAATCCGCACGACCTAGTCGACAGCTTGTGCCGAAGCATCACCTCACTTTAGACGCTAGAACATAACTTGACATATGTGACCTATTTTCTTCAAAGATAAAACATGTTGTGTGGTTCAAACTCTTGAGGTATATCGGGTTAAGCATGATACTACCGGGGGCTGTATCAGTCCATTGCACCGTTATCTCCTCTGCTCCACGTACTTCGAGAGTTGGAACGAATTTAAAAGAAATTAGACTTAGTGATTACATGATCATGAACGTTTCAATTTTGCTCTTCATTGCCGAAATTTTTCCTTGCTTTGCCGATTGTATATATGTGGAATTGTTTGAAATATGCTTGTAATCGCCAATGCCGTGGCTTGTAATGATGTATATTCTTGCATTTTATTTCTTTACGAAGGTTCTAACTTGTTTCAATGTTGCAAATTTCAGAAAAAGTGCATGTCCGAATCTAATATTTGGGCACGAGATAACCAAGGTCGATTACAACGTTTGAACCAAGAGCGCGCCATCGTAGTTTTCGTACCAACTCTAGCCGTGCCATCCATTTCTGCCGAACCATCACTATCAGTCAGTTCAGCCGTACCATCTTCGTTGCCGAGCTCACCATCTGTGATCTCGTCTTCATGTGATAGTCAGGGGCCCGAGTTTGAGTGTTTTACAGAATCAGTTGAAGAACCTGCAGTTATGACATCAATCAGAGCACAGAATGGACATGTAACTGGAGGAGGAGGGGCTGCACCCTCCAACATTGTGTACCCTCCTCTTGAAGTCGGTAAGACCGGAGAGATAGAATTAAGGAGTGGATTCCTCCACAAGTTAAAGTCGTTCTATGGAATGCCAAGTGAGGATCCCAACAAGCATCTTCAGTGGTTTAACTTTACCACCGAATCAATGTGTCCACGAGGTACGGATTTGCAACACTTTAAGATGAAGGCATTTCCGTTTTCATTGGAGGATCAAGCGAAGGAATGGTTGTTTGAAGTACCTAGTGGCCGAATCAACTCATGGAACACAATGGTGGACGAGTTTTTGCTCAAGTACTTTCCCGCTTCACGGATCACTGATTTAAGGAAGCAAATTACAAGTGTGAAGCAAGCTGGAGACGAGACCTTCTTCGATTACTACAAAAGGTTCAAATCTCTCATCTCCTTGTGCCCATCTCATGGCATAAGTGAGGGACTTTTATTGCAATATTTTTATGAGGGATTGCGTGTTATGGAAAGGGAGTTTTTGGATTCAGCTGCGGGAGGTAGTTTTCTGGAATTAGGAGCAACACGAGCAAAGAATCTGTTGGAAGTTCGTGCCTTGAACAACCAACAATTTGGCATATCACGAAATAATGTGCAAAGGAATGAGAAAGTACATGAGACGTCTTCGAGCTCAAAATTAGAGGATAAAGTTGACAAGCTTACCGACTTGGTGAGTAATTTGATGAAGAAGCGTGCTATTGTTTGTGGTATTTGCACCGAGGGCCATGAGACCGAGCAATGCCCTCAATTTGGATCGAATGAGGGAGTAGAAGAGTGCAATGCAATTGGCTTTCAAGGAGGTCAACGGTTTGGGAACTTTAACCCAAGGTTCAATGATCATCCAAATTTTCGATGGGCAAATAACGATAATGTGCTTAGAGCACCAATGCAACCAAATCAAGGGGCTGCCGCACCCTATCAATCAAGAGCACCATTCGTGCCACGGCAGCCGTACCAAGCACACCAAGAGCAGCCGAGCCACACCACATTTCAACCTTTGCCGAACCAATCTCAAGGAACAACAAGCAACCCCAACTACGAGGCATTGATTCAATCTCTTTCGAGTGCTACTCAAGCATTACTTGCGGGATAACAGACTCACTCGAAGGATATTGGGGAACTCAAAACCCAAATGGGGCAAGTCGTGGACTTTATGGGGAAGTTTACTGAGCAAGGAAAGTTGCCAGGAGGAGTAATAAAGAATCCGAGGAATGAGCAAGCTCAAGCTATTGTTACTCGAAGTGGTAAAGCATTAGCCGAGCCACGAGCCAAGAATAGAGGAAAAGCTGCCGAGCAGCCATTTGAAACCACAACCGGTAGCCTTGCAGCCGAGCAACATGAAGACGTTGCAGCTGAGCCACTGCTACTACTGGCGGAGACACCGGAATTACAAAGGGCAGCAGCCGAGCAAAGGGATGCTGCGGAAAGGCCAAGCCGAGCCTTAAGCAAGAATGACATGGAGCGAGATCCCGCGACTTCAAAGAAAGAGCATGTTCCGATCAATCCAACAAAGGGAGGTGTGTCTAACTCATGCATGCCCTTCCCTTCACGTTTCGCAAAATCTAAGAAGGAGAAATCCGACGAAGAAGTGTTGGAGGTATTTCGGAAGGTTGAAGTGAACATTCCTTTGTTGGAGTGCATTAGACAAGTGCCACGATATGCAAAATTCCTCAAAGAGCTATGCACTACACGAAGACACACAAGGGAGACACAAGTGGTACGAATGAGTGAGACGGTGTCGGCCGTTATACAAAGAAAGTTACCACCAAAGATGAAGGATCCCGGAAGCTTCAATGTTCCATGTGTGATCGGCAACACCAAGTTTGAGGATGTTATGTTGGATTTGGGAGCGTCAATTAATGTGATGCCACTCAATGTTTATGAAACATTGAACCTTGGACCTCTCAAGAAGGATAATGTCATCATACAACTAGCGGATCGTTCTAACAAGTATCCGGAAGGTTATGTGGAGGATGTGCTTGTGCAAGTCAATGAATTAATCTTTCCAGCTGATTTCTACATTATTGAGATGGAGGACTCACCGGAGCAATGCACACAACTATTGCTTGGTCGGCCATTCATGAGGACGGCGAGGACGAAGATTGATGTTGCCGCAGGAAATCTTACAATGGAATTTGATGGTGAGGTTATCAAGTTCAATGTTTTTAAAGCCATGAAGTTTCCTATTGTTAAAGAGAGTGAAGAGTGCCGATTTTTGGAAGTTGTTGAGGAGGCCGAGCAAGTCATGTCGGCCACCCTTGATGCATAGCAATTAGCAATTGAGCAAGGGGCGGGATTTGACAAGAAGGGAAAGCGAGTAATGGAGGAAGAAAAGGAAGCATGGGCGCCGATCATCAAAGAAGTTTATGCCGAGCTTGAGTCTCGGCCATATGCTAAACAATTCAATTCATTCTTGTCTATCCCAAGTGCCACAACCAAATTTCGACCAAGTGTGGAAGAAGCCCCAAAGTTAGAACTCAAAGAGCTCCCTAGTACATTAAAATATGTTTATCTTGGAGAAGAAGATACTCTACCAGTTATTGTGTCTTCATCGCTTAGTAAGAAGTAAGAAGAGGAGTTAGTGCATATGCTTAAAAAGCATAAAACCGCTATAGGTTGGACCTTGGCGGATATCAAGGGAATAAGCCCTACAACATGTGTTCATCGAATATTGCTTGAAGAAGGTGCAAAGCCTACAAGAGAGGGTCAAAGACACCTCCACCCCCCAATGATGAAGGTAGTGAAAGACGAGATCATAAAATTGCTTGATTGTGGCGTCATATACCCTATTTCGGATAGCAAGTGGGTCTCACCAGTGCAAGTAGTGCCAAAGAAAAGTGGTGTCACGGTTGTCAAGAATGAGAAGAATGAACTCGTGCCACAACGACTTGTGACCGGTCATAGGATGTGTATCGATTATAGGAAGCTCAATGCAACAACGAGGAAGGATCACATGCCTTTGCCGTTTATGGATCAAATGCTAGAGAGACTAGCCGGCCACAAGTTTTATTGCTTTCTTGACGGTTATAGTGGATACAACCAAATCGCCATACACCCGGATGATCAAGAGAAGACTACTTTCACTTGTCCGTTTGGCACTTTTGCTTATCGACGCATGCCATTTGGACTTTGTAACGCACCCGGTACATTTCAACGATGCATGTACAACATCTTCTCCGACTTTATTGAGAGTAAAATCGAAGTATTCATGGATGATTTTAGCGTATATGGACGCAACTTCGACACATGTTTGGCAAATTTGGAGGAGATACTTGAGAGGTGTGTTGAGACCAACCTTGTGCTTAATTGGGAAAAATGTCACTTCATGGTGAACAATGGCATAGTGCTCGGCCATATCATAAGCGAGGAGGGGATTCAAGTCGACAAAGCTAAGGTCGAGTTGATTCAACACTTGCCGAGCCCTAAAAATGTGAGGGACGTTAGAAGCTTCCTTGGCCATGCCGGATTTTATAGACGATTTATCAAGGACTTCTCATCCATAGCCAAGCCATTAAGCAACTTGTTACAAAAAGAGGTGACGTTTGAGTGGTCGGAAGAGTGTGAGCAAGCGTTTGGCCGATTGAAGGAAAGCTTGTGTACGGCGCCGGTCTTGGTGCCACCGGATTGGGAGCTCCCATTTGAGCTCATGTGTGATGCCTCTGATTATGCAATGGGGGCAGTACTCGGCCAAAGAAGAGAGAAGAAACCGTGCGCCATCTATTATGCCTCACGGACCCTTAATGATGCTCAACTCAACTACACCACAACGGAGAAAGAACTCTTGGCGGTAATTTTTGCTTTGGAAAAGTTTCGATCATATCTTTTGAATTCCAAAGTGATTGTTTATAGTGATCATGCCGCCTTGAGATATCTTATGACGAAAAAGGATGCTAAACCAAGGCTCATACGTTGGATTCTTTTGCTACAAGAGTTCGACATTGAAATAAAAGACAAGAAGGGAGTAGAGAATGTGGTAGCCGATCACCTTAGCCGAATTCATAAAGAGGAGGATCGGCTGCCCTTGGTTGAAAGCTTCCCAGATGAGCAACTCTTTCGGATCAATGCTACAAGTGAACCTTGGTACACCGATTTTTCCAATATTTGCTTGATCTCTCGATTACTCACTTCGGCCATGCCACTTGTTTGAGGATGATAAGGTGTAGAGACCTTATGTGTGACGCCGTATTTCCTTAGCAAAGCTTCAATAGTTCGGCCCAAATACTTGAGAAAACCGTTGGACCTTCAAGGAAGGATTGGAGTGATCGTCTCGATGATGCTTTGTGGGCTTATAGGACTGCATACAAAACGCCAATTGGTATGTCACCTTTTCGGTTAATTTATGGCAAAGCATGTCACTTACCGGTCGAGCTTGAGCACAAGGCATGGTGGGCCATCAAGACTTTTAACATGGATATTGACGAGGCCGGCCTTCATCGAAAGCTTCAACTCAATGAACTTGAAGAAATACGCAATGAAGCCTATGATGCCGCTTGGATTTAGAAGGAGAAGACTCGAGTTTTCCATGACAAGATGATACGAGGAAAGGAATTCGAAGTTGGTCAAAAGGTTATTTTATTCAATGCTAGACTACGACTATTCCCGGGAAAGCTTCGTTCTCGATGGGATGGACCATTTATAGTGACAAAAGTTTTTTCACATGGAGCCATTGAAATTCTCCATCCAAGCACCAACAAAGTTCTCAAAGTCAATGGTCATCGTTTGAAGCATTACTATGAGACCTTCCAAGTGCACACCATTGCCTCCCTATCGTTGGATGATGCACAGCCGGCCACCATAGTACCTACCCCTACCGAGTGCATGCAAGCAGCCACACTGCCGGACACGCATCAGCACCCTGCACCCGATACTCCTGCTGCTGATACAGAGACACTGGACACGATACGGGAGCCGGATACGTCCCATGCAACAGCTTCACATGCCGCTGTATCCGATACAGACACAGTAGCTGCAGATACACTAAACACGATACAGCAGGACACGCAGCAACTCAATGATGCCGATACCTATGCTTGGTGCAACAAGCACCTCGTCGAGCTACTTCATGCCGAATTGAGTTACTTTGGAGCGAGATGAACACATGCAAAAACACGGTGAAGAGTCTAGGCTATGGACTATAAAAACAAAGCGCTACTTGGGAGGCAACCCATGTCGATCAAAGAAAAGTGAAGGAGCCACCACCGAGAGTTTGCAATTTCTTTACCCTTCTCTTTCTCTTTGATTTGTGATGATATGTTGGTATATGTTAGACTATTGCATGCTTAGGAAATTCATTGATATTGTTTTATGCTTACATTGAGGACAATGTAATTTTCTAAGTGTGGGGTGGAATAACGTATTCCGTTTATGTCTCTTGTGTGTTTAGTTTAGGAAAATTCAGAAAAATGTTCCACAAAAATAGAGTGTTTAAATTGTTTGTTTCGAGTCTTAGGATGCCCCTAATATGTCAATGATGTTTTTCTCCTCTTTGCATACATAGATGATGGTTGTGCATACAATTGAAATTGTGAGTTTCATGGATTTTGTGCATTGGTAGGAGCATGTAGGACTTGTTGATTAATGAAGCATGCATGTTTTAGCTAGTTTGTTTCCATAATAACCTATGTGAGCTTTAGAGCCAATTTTCTTTCTTCTTGAGCGATAAAAAGATAAAATTCGATAGATGTGTAGGAAGCATGAAACCTCATAATTCTTTGCATATTCGATGACTATGTGCCATAGCTTTTAATGAACTCTAGTATGCTAGAACTTACTCTTGTTGATTTTCGAAACGTTTATATCATAAAATACCTTGATTTTGAATGTGATTGAATAAAGATCATTTAGGTTTACCACCAAAGCCAAATAAAGCATGAGCCCTATTGGAGCCCATCGTGGGACACCTTAGTAAACCCCTTTGAGCCTATGTTGAGCCTTTTCTTTCATCATCCTTAAACACTTTCCATGAGCTTAGTATAGTTGTGCCCTTACCCTTGATCAAAGTATTGGCAAAGCTTGATTTTTGAAAGCGTTTTCGCGTGTGTGATGAAGAAGAACAAGTGTGGGGTAGACTTAGCCATGAATTTATATGAAAAATGTATGCCGTGTCTTAGGAAAACAAAAGAGAAAAAGTGTGCTCGGAATCAAAAAGAAAAATAAAAGAAAACCGAGAGCAAGCAAAGAAATAGAGTAAGGCACGGCATAGAAAAGAAAATTTTTGTGCATGGCTATTGTCTAGATTATTGTTATAATGTTTTATGGGAAGAAAATAGTGAAGTATGGGTCCAACAAGATAAAATTTGACCCTTTCGGCGAGAAGACATAAGGAGATTCGAGCTTTGCTAAAGCGCACGGTGACGTTTTGAGCCTCCTTATCCAAATATCGAATACCTCTTAGCCTAGCCCCATTACAACCTTTTTGATTGATCTTTTTCATGATTCTTAAGATGGTTAAATTTGATTGTGGAGATTATCTCAAGAGTAAGCATATGGTTTTGGTTCATTGGTGCATATAGTTATCATATGAGGTTTTTCCATAAAAATTCACAAAGTGCTTTCGTTTCTTTGATATATGCAAGTCACTCTTTGTAATTCATTATCTTTCGCTTGCATATACTATTGAGTGAATTACCATGCTTCGAGAGAAAAGAAGAGAGTATGCCTAGTGAGGTGATTTGAATTAGCTTTTACATGTTTTCATGCTTACCTTTAGCTCTTATATGTTCATATTGATGTCACATGTTCATGAAGCTCGGAATTTTCGTGCTTAACATTTTCGTGCATAACTTGAAAGCTATGTGTACATACGAGCCTGAGACAAATTGTTAGGAGCAATAGTTTGTTTAGAGTCTAGTTTAATTTAGTTTGCTAAGGGACTAGCAAAGGATAAGTGTGGGGTAGTTGATAGGAGCACAATGTGCGACGATATTACATGTTTATGCCCTCGTTTATGCTTTGTTTAACCCTTATTTATCTAAGATAGAGTCGTAATTTAGTTTAGTGTTGTTTTGGTGGAGTTTTGGAAATATGAGCTTAATGATCCGAAAAATGACTAAGTTTGAGAAATCTGGAAAATAATGCAAAATATGTCTTTTTCGTGATTTTTGAGATGAGTGAAAATATGATCTATCCTTGTCCGAATTTAATGAAATTTGGTGTGCTTATTACTCATCTACTGAGGAATGTTGTGTTAAAATTTCAGATCAATCGGAGTTCGGGAAGTCACCCAAAAGATGGCTGCAAAACGGCAGTCCGAGCATTCCATTCCAGGGGCTTCCAGGATTTTCCTGGGACTGTGTCCCAACTTCGAAAAATCATTCCCGTCGACTCACAAGGAATTTGATCAAACTGTTTTATGGGGAGATGGCCATATGTGTCTAGTTTATCTGAGACTTGGAATCGCATCAATCGGAGTTCCGAGCGTGGAGATATGCCGGAATTACTGCAGCAAGGTCAAATCTGCCGATTCCAGGAACCTACTGCCCCCTTTTTGTGTTTTCTGTTTTTGATGGACCAAATGGTGTACAAAAGCATACGTGAAGATGGTCCAAGCATATTGAAGGATAGAGGAAGACATAGGGCTCGAGAGATTGAAGAAAGCACAAGAAAAGACGCTTTCCTAGTCAAGCTAGGAAAGGCTGCCGAGAAGACCATAATCTGCCGGTTTTGTGTTCTTGATGAATGGGACATTTTCGATGGATCAAAGTCACCAAATGGAGTTGTCAAGCCTATATGTGAAGTCCATGAAGATGTGCAGCCCAAGCCTTGAAGAAAAATCAGAAAAAGAAAATCAAGAATGCAAATTTTTATTCAACAAGGAAACATAAACCTACAAGGAAACCTATTCTTTGTTTTCCCCTTCTTGTTGGCCGGCCACCCTTCTCTCTATTCCCCTATATATATAGCCATCTCATATTCAGAAAAGCTGTCACATCTCAAGCCAAAAACACAAAGCCAAAGCTCTACCAAATTCTCCCCAAAAATCCTACACAAACCCTAGCCGAAATCACCTCCACCACCAACCAAGTTTCTGCCGAACTTGGAAAATACCTACTGCCGACTGCAACCTCAGCCGTGCCGCCTCCATTCCACCTCCATACATCGCCGGATCCACACCAAGACGAAGCTCTCCAAGGTTTCTAAAGTGTGATCCACTCCCCTCTTTTGGTTTAGCTTTTGTTTATGTAGTTATGAATTGTTTTGTCTATGAAACTCTCTTGTATTTTTGGTTTTGGATTATATGTCTATGTATGATTCAAATTGGAGATTGGTTTTATGAATTGTATGTTGATGAATTGTTTGATTCGATGTTTAGACTTAGGTTTAAATTTCGGCAACAATGAATTTGCATGTTAATTTTGTAATATAAAACGTGTAAGATGAACACACTTAGATAATTAGGACAGCGGTATTGATGCATGTTGAGGATTTAAATCGGTTAGTAATCTAAGGGCGTGACTTAAAAACCGACTCATTAGTGTTGTTTGGCAAACAAGTAAATCTAGATGTTAGGTTTCATCTAACCCGAGTAGAATGAATAAAGATGAAACGTATGTTGCTTTGATTCTATTGTGCTCACCTAGGGTATAACCTTAGCTAAAACTTGCATGTTAAATAAGATGATTGACAACCTTGCTTGTTTACATGTTTTCGATTATAGACTTTTGTGCTTCAATGCTATGACTTGTATAAGGTAGCATAACTTTTAGGATCACTTTGCGAATAGCTCGATCTTAAAACATTAGAAAAAGTCTCTCAACTAGGTAAAAGTCGGAAACGTTCTAATTGTAGGTCGAAACTTGTTTAAGTCCAATGCATGCTAAATACTTGTTCCTTACCTTCTTTTGTGTGAATCTTATGTGTTAAATGAGTTGAGTGTGGAGTGCTTTGTGTGAAAGATGTCGACCAAAACTTGTAAATATTAGACTTAGGATTTATTTTCAGCAACTTTTATTTTCGTGTCATAGTCTAGGGCAGCCCTATTGCTGCCGATCCATGCTCATCCCCCATTGTGACGTTTTGTTTGTGAATATGTATTTGTGTTATTGTCTAACAATCTCATGTTTCAGGTACCCTTAATCCCCGGCTTAGAACGATCCCTACTTGCTTATACTACTAACGATCTTTTGTAGGGTTATTATTTGTGCGAGCCTCGCGGTTCACATCAATTTTTGGCACCGTTGCCGGGGATTATAAAAGCTTGTTCTATGTGATTGTTGTATATAATTGTTGGAAATTTTCGTGTAAAGTTTAAAGTTGTAAATTTTAATTTTTGTTGGGATTTTGTAAAGTAGAAATATGCTTCGGTATTCGATATTTGGATAAGGACGCTCAAAACGTCACCGTGTACTTTAGCAAAGCTCAAATCTCCTTATGTCTTCTCTCCAAGGGTCGAATTTCTTCTTGTTTGACCCATACTTCATTCTTTACTTCCCCAAACCATAGTGAATATGAACAAAGGTCAAAACAATAGTAGACCTTCACATATAAACAAAACTCCAAATTCACAACACTTTTCAAGACTAGACTTAGCAATTTTCTTTTGAAACCGTGCCTACACTTTTTCTTTTATTTCGGACTTGAGTTTTCTTTTTCTTCTTTTCTGTCCGATTTCAATTTTTCTTCTTTTTTTTTCTCATAGACACGGCTCACATACAATTTTTCATAATTTTTTAGCTAAGTCTACCCCACACTTGTTCTTCTTCATCACTTCACGCGAAAACGCCTTCAAAAATCAAGCTTTGCCGACACACAATGGTCAAGACATCACTATACTAAGCTCATGGAAAGTGTTTAAGGGTGATGAAAGAAAAGGCTAATCGTAGGCTCAAAGGGGGTTTTCTAAGGTGTCCCACGACGGGCTCCAATTGGGCTCATACTTTATTTGGCAATGGTGGTAAACCTAAGAGATCTTTATTCAATCATATTCAAAATCAAGGTATTTTATGATATAAACGTTTTGAAAATCAACAAGAGTAAGTTCAAGCATACTAGAGTTCATTAAAAAGCTATGGTACATAGTCATCGAATAATCAAAGAATTATGAGGTTTCATGCTTCCTACGAATCTATCGAATTTTATCTTTTTATCTCTCAAGAAGAAAGCAAATTGGCTCTAAAGCTCACATAGGTTGTTTAGGAAATAAACTAGCTAAAACATGCATGCTTCGTTAATCAACAAGTCCTACATGCTCCTATCAATGCACATAATCCATGAAACTCACAATTTTAATTGTATGCACAACTATCATCTATGTATGCAAAGAGGAGAAAAACATCATTGACATATTAGGGGCATCCTAAGACTCGAAACAACAATTTAAACACTTTTCTGAAATTTTCTTTCCTAACTAAGCACACGAAAACATAAACGGAATACGTTATCCCACCCCACACTTAGAAAATTACATTGTCCTCAATGTAAGCACAAATCTATATCAACGAATTTCCTAAGCATGCAATTGTCTAACACATTCCAACATATCATCACAAATCAAAGGAAAAGAGAAGGGTTAGGAAATTGCAAACTCTCGGTAATGGCTCATTCACTTTTCTTTGATCGACTTGGGTTGCCTCCCAATTAGCGCTTTGTGTTTATAGTCCGTAGCCTAGACTTTTCACCATGTTTTGTGTATTCATCGTACCATGTGTTTGGAAGTTGGGGCAGCAGCCTTGCGGCAGCAGCAGGGGCTGCATTGGTGTCATGGCGCGCATGGGCAGTAGCATCGCAGGAGCAGGCTGCAGCATCGGCAGCGTGCAGCAGGGTGCGCAGGGTCTTGGCAGGGCTGCTCGGCAGTGTGTAATGTGCAGGGGCAGCGTGCAGCATCTTTGCAGCAGTAGGAACATGCTGCAGCAGATCGGCAACAGCAGGAGCGGGGGCAGCAGCAGCGTGCAGGAGCAGCAGCATCGAAGCGTATCAGATGGCGTGTCCGTATCAGTATCTGATTTGGTCAACAGTAGCACAGGCGTATCGACATGCGTATCGGATACGGCTACCAAAAACTACAATGCAAGAATACACAAATCTATTACTTAAACAAATTTTTCAAGGTATTACAAGAATTTTCCAAGCTATACACAACATCAAAGATTCAAGGTACGTGGAGCAGAGGAGCAAACTGTGCAAGGGACTTGTGCAGCCCACGGTAAGGTCATACTTTATCCGATACACCTCAAAACTTTAAAGACTCAAAACGATTTTCAGAAATTTACAAAGCTAACATTCAAACAAATCAAGATTTTATAATCCCCGGCAACGGCGCCAAAAATTGACGAGTCGCCGAAGCGAGCATCAAGCAATAATAACCCTACAAAATATCGTTAGTAGTATGAGCAAGTAGGGATCGTTCTAGCCGGGGATTAAGGGTACCTGAAACATGAGAATGTTAATAAAAATATTCACAAATACATATGCACACAATTGTCACACTTATATACATATATACATATTCACACGAAATCAAGGGGGATTGAGGTGAGGTTTGGCAGCAAGGGCTGCCCTAATGCTAGGCACGAAAATAAATCCTAAATTACTATTTACAAGTTTGGTCGACATTCTTCCACAAAGCACTAACACGAAAGCAATCAAAACACATAACGAATAAGCAAGCAAGACTCACGGCAAAGCATTAAAGCGTTCTAGACTCAACTTAACTCCGACCTAGTTAGCTCCCTATAGGTATTACTAACCGATAGATTTCATAAGTATTCAAGATTAACTTAACGTCTAACCCTAAAATTGTACTAAACAAATTTGATAACTCCTATAGATGAAAACAAACATGCATAGTAATTGAGCACGAAATCTTTTTAGTCGGAAACAAGTTAATAAAGTAAGGTTGTCAATCATCTCATCAACAAGCATGTTCTTTAAACCACTCTAACCCTCGTGAAAAACAACACAAACTAAGTAACTCGTTGATTACTTAATCCATATTAATTTTCGGCTGATGAGATCAATAATCTATGTATTGCACTTACATAGGCTACCAATTTTAAAGCACACGAATTTAAAGAACAAGTCAAGAAAACCCTAAGATCAAATTAACACATATTTGCCGATTATCCTACTTACTAATTCATCATATATTTCCCTTACTCTTTAGCATGCGATCCATATTCTTACATCCAAACACCAACTAAAGATAAAGAAAACGAATTGAACATGCAAATCATAAAACCAAATCTCCATCCAATTCATACATAGACATAAAAATTGAAACCAATAATACATGCTAACTTCATAGACAAAGTTTAACATAACTACGACAAAAATTACAAAGCCAAGAGAAGGGAGTGGATCACACATTAGAAACCTTGGAAACTTCGTCTTGTATGGATTCGGTGGCTTGTGGTGTCGGATGGAATTGCTGCTCGGCAGTTGGTGGTGTCGGCAGCAAGGTACCAAGGTTTCGGCAGAAACTTTGGGTGTGGTGGAGGTGGTTTAGGCTAGGGTTTTTGTGTAGGACTCTTAGGGAAATTTAGGTAGAGCTTTGGCTAGATTTTTGCTTTTGAATGTGACAAGTTTTTCTGTAGGAAAACATGGCTTTATATAGAGGCAAATTCGGCAGAAACCCTAGGTAGAAAACCTAGTCCAAATCAGCATAGGTAATCCTTTTGCAACAAGGTTTTGGTTCCTTCCTTTCTTGGTTCTTCTAGGAAACTTCTTTTTCTGATTTTTTTCTTCAATGCCTTGGCTTGGTGTCATCCTCTAACCTTCCTTAAGCTTGGACCATCATCACATATGCATTTGTACACCATTTGGTCCATTGAAAACAGTAATTGTGAAAAGGAGGCAGTAGCTTCTTGGAATCGGCAGAAACGACCTTGTTGTAGTAACTCCGGCATATCTCCCTCCTCGGAGCTCCAATTGATGCGATTCTAAGTTTCAGATAAACTAAACACAAATAGCCATCTCCCCATAAAAGGGCTCGATCAAATTCCTTGTGAGTCGTCGGGAATGATTTTTCGAAGTTGGATCAAAGTCCCAGGAAAATCCTGGAAGCCCCTGGATTGGTTTGCTCGAACTGCTGTTTTGTAGCCATCGTTTGGGTGACTTGCCGAACTCCGATTGATCTGAAATTTTAACACAACATTCCTCAGTATATGAATATTAAGCATACCAAATTTCATTGAATTCGGATAAGGATAGATCATATTTTTACTCATCTCAAAATCACGAAAAAGACATATTTTGCACTATTTTCCAGATTTCTCATACTTAGTCATTTTTCGGACAATTAAGCACATTTTACCAAAACTCTACCAAATTAACACTAAACTAAATTATGACTCAATCTTAGACAAATAAGGGTTAAACAAAGCATAAATGAGGGCATAAGCATATAATATCGTCGCATATTGTGCTCCTATCAACACTCAACTTCACCGCGAGACATCTACAAAGAGACGAAAACTTGGGTTAGTTTCTCGATGGATACAGTCTAATCACTACGCCGTAGGATAGAGAAATAAAGGGGAATGAATCCCATCGAGTGTATCACATGGCATTTGGACATTATAACATCGACTGAAGTCGGAAAATGCAAGGTTAAATGTTACATAACCAAGCAATCATCATCAGAAACCAAAACGAAAGCAAGGCTTCGCACATTGTGGTGTAGAACACCTTTGGTGACTGGAATAAAATGAGGGCTAGCCTCCTAGGATCAGTGTTAAAACACCTCTCAGACTGCACACTAGCCGAAGCTGTGGATGTCAAAGACACATGGTGTCGTGGCACCAGAGTGTGGCGGATGCCGTGCCTACTTCACCTTAATGGGCCGATGGCGGCCCATTCGCCACCCTTTTTTTTTATTGAGGGATTGAGCGTAGGTGGGATTATAAGTCCAATATATATAGAGCCTATGTGACCCAAAGGTGGCGTCACAAGAACCACGTGAGTTGTTAATACACGAACCTGATTGCATAGAAACATAAAATTTCTCACAATATGGGAAAACAGAGAAATTTTATTAAGTGCCAACTTGAATACATTCCAAAATAAACAGACTAACTAGAATCATAAAAACATGGCGAGTGTCATTATAATGGCGAATATCATTACAATGACGAATGCCATTACAATACTGGATAAACTAGAAAAGCCATAGGCTAGTCAAAATCCGGGACATCAAGAGTTTGTGGTTGCGCCTTTGGAGAATCCAGATGATGAGCATAATTTGCGTCAATCATCTCGTCCTCAGCATAATTGCTTTCTTCGGACAGAAACTTCTTGTATTTCTTGTAGGTATTTAACATCTCCTTACTAGCTCGACAATCGCGATGGTAGTGTTCGAAGGAACCACACTTGTAGTTTTTTTTTTTATGCAAAAACATTATTTTTTTTTTCTTTTGATGCATAAACCGGCGACATCATATCGCACCTTCAAATAGTGGCGTACTCAGACATCCACATAAGTATCTTTTTTTCTTTTATTTCTCTTTCAACGTGATTCCCTCAGGACCATCACTTAAAAACTGCGACCGTAGGGGTGATGAATTCCCCATTCTAGGTCTCATCGGCGATTTAAGAATGGCCTGAATCGGAGTAGAAGAAAGGCTAATAGCGCCCGATATAATATATCTATAGTTCAAAAGCAGAAACTTTTATAAAAATTTTACCTTTTGATCAAAGGATCAAGAGCGTAAAGCTTGTTCTTCGACTCTTGTTTGGTTCTCGAGCCTCTTTTTACGCGAGTAATCTGGCGGAGCTATCTTGAAAAATTGACGGTGAGTGAACGTGCGGGCGAGCGAGCAGGCTGGCGAGCGGGCTTGGCGAGCGAGCGAGCTAGCGGGCGAGCGGGTTTGGCGAGCGAGCAGGCTGGCGAGCGCGCGGGTTTGGCGAGCGAGCGAATTTACAGGCGGCCAGGTAAGGGCTGTGGCCTAGGAGAGACCGAGAAGGGGGGGGGGGGGGGTGGGCGCGCATGGGTCCCGAGGTAGGAGGTGCGGCCGACGGAAGGGATGGAGGAGGAGGAACTAAAAAAAAATATTATTAGGGTTTTTCTAGGGCTCAGGGAGGTCACGTGCTGATAACGTGTTCAAGGAGAAAAGATAATAGGGAGAACAGTATATTTATTGATTGATAGAGAGGCCTTTATATAGGCATTACATGAAGTATCCCGATAAATCAGGGATTCCTTATCTAATACAGAATCAACTATACTAGTCTAATTAGTTCAAAACACATTCAGGAAGTTACGGAAATAACCTTCTGTTGTTCCTACAACAGAGATAAAATATTTGTTTTCGTTAAAATCATTGTTAATTTGTGAATACATTGATTTGGCCAATCAGAGCCCAAAACCCTAAAGTAAATTCACAAGTGGAATCTGTTGCATGAGGGTTTTACCAACTCATGCAAGTACGTTGTTATTAATTAAGGACTTGAAGAATGAAATCGCTACAATGAAAATTATTTTCATTAGATTCTCCAATGATGATAAGTCAGTATAGAAGAATGTTGGGGACTTAAGAAATGATTGAAAGACTGAACCTACTACAAAGACGTCCAGGAGACTTTTGTTTTGAAACTTTTGGGTGAATCAGATGCATTGAAATCATTCATGGCTTTTCCTCATGTCGATGACAAAGAAATCTGGTATGATATGTATGTTGTTATCTTGACTGTTTCATATAAGGTATATGTGTGTGCATTCATCAAAAATATAGATAGCTTAGGAGTTGTTTAGCAAATATCTCATACTTCCCTAGAAAATGTTCATTTAGTACTAATTTGGCCCATTCATTACCCATTCTAATGACCATTTTAGTATCTTCCCCTATTAAACATAAGGTAACAACTACTATTGTCCATTTGAACAAATCTTTTCAATCCTAGTACAGTTTTAATTTTTCTTCATTTTTTATCCTTCTGTCTTATCTAACAAATTTTTGAATTATAACGTGTTGAGAAAGTGGAAGATAGAGTAACTTTGCCGAAAGGTCACCCAGCTACGGCGGCGTCTCATGGCCATTCGCCGGAGTCCCGTTGTCGGATTCCTGTCACCAAATTTTTTTTGCCGGATTTTTTTTTTATTAGATTCCAATGACCATCTTCGTTTTTTCCCCTATTAATCATAAGGTAACAACTCTTATTGCCCATTTGAACAAATCTTTTCAACCCTAGTACAATTTTTATTTTTTTCTACCTTTTTTATCCTTCTGTTTTATCTAACAGATTTTTGAATTATAACGTGCTGAGAAAGTGGAAGATAGAGTAACTTTGTCGAAAGGTCACCCAACTCCGGCGGCGTCCCATGGCCAGTCGCCGGAGTCCCGTTGCCGGATTCCGGTCACCAAATTTTTTTTGCCGGATTTTTTTTTTTTGTTAGATTCCAATGACCATCTTATTTTCTTCCTCTATTAAAGAAAAGGTAACAACTCTTGTTTCTGTCAGAATCCGTAGACTCACAGAGGTCGATGGATCTTGGTGTGATTCATTCCTGCTAATCCTGCTAACTAAGGGAATACCAGGTGGGGCCAGTCTATTTCGCTCTGATGCCTAAGTCAGTATAGTTGGGTTAAACCGATAACTTAAGCAGGAATGAGTAGTTGAAGTATTGATTACTTATTAATGAGCGTAGTTGGGACTCATATATAGGCTACCGGGTGCGAGGACTGGCCTCACCCTTTGATGTGGGACTGTCCGCCTTCTACACATATAGCTGGGCTATTTCGGCCCCTGTTTGGGGAGCTGCCGTCCCCGGTTCCCGGGCCACGATCACAAGTAAGACCTCCCCGGGCGCGGGACCAGGTATCCATGCTCTGCTCCCGGGCCCTGGGCCGGGTTCAGGAGGCTTGGTTGCGGGTTTGGGGGCCTGGGTAGCCTCTCTATGGCTATTGTCAACAAGTCCCCCAAGTTCCCGGTCAAGTGCCATTTTGAATGGGAACTTAAATCTGTCTTGCTTTACAGGCCCGCAGACCCGCAGGGATGCGAACCCAACGGTGTAGTAGCCCCCCAAGTCTGCGTTTAAGATTGGGTTTGGCCGGGCGTTCGGATAAACCTGTTATGATGATGCATACTGTGATGAGTGCATGGTTATGATGTTAATGGTGACAGTTGCATACGGGTATAAGATGTAGTGCATGAGATGATGAATGTGGCGTTGAAATCCGCCATGCCATGCTATGTCCCGGGGAATCTCGGTGAATATAGTGCATGAGGATAAACGAGTCCCCCAAGTTTAGAACCGTAGCCGCCTAGGGCATCGGTTGCCTTGAGCAGTTGTGTGATGAGATGACTCGGTACCAGAGGGAAACGTGCCCTGTGTTAAAGGAGTTCCCGATGGGGTGGCGTGGCCCAGAGTATGCTTGGGCGCCGTCTCCACCGTTCACTGCCATTGTTCCTGCAGGCGTGAAGTATGTGCAGGGTTTCTAGCCTGCGGGAAGATTGTCCTGTATGAAAGGATCAAATCTCCCGGTGGGGTGAAGCGGCCCTGTGTTCGTATCGACCAACATCCCCGATTGTTTCTTAGCCTTTGTTCTTACAAGCATGAGGTATATGCAGGGTTTCTAGCCTGCGGGAAGATTCGTCCTGTATGAGAGGAACAAATCTCCCGGGTTTATAAAGCCCGGCGGTACATGTGCAAGGTTTTTAGCCTGCGGGAAGATTGTCTTGTATGAGAGGATCAAATCTCCCGGGGTGAACTGGTCATGTGTTCGTATTGGCCAGCATCCCCGATTGTGTCTCAGCCTTTGTTCTTACAAGCATGAGGTATATGCAGGGTTTTTAGCCTGCGGGAAGATTCGTCATGTATGAGAGGAACAAATTATAAAGCCCGATGGTACCTGGAGCCCATAGGTTGTACGAGGCTGTCCGTAGGAATGTTTCGGTTCGCACGATCGGTTATTCCGTAGGAGGGAGAGATGAGCTAGTGAAGACCTGGCCGGTGGAAGTCCTCAGCTAATAGTTCAAGTTGGATGTACCGGCGAATAGGGTAGCCTTTAGTTGGAGCAGGTACTACAGTTGGAATATGGTAGCCTGTACGTAATATTCCTGCAGGGTTTTGAGCCTGCGGGAAGAATTCTCCTGTGTTAGAGGAAGGGTTCTTCTGGTGGGATGCCGAGCCGTTGTTATTTGGCTTTAGTCAATCATCTGGCGGCGAGATAAAACATAGGCTAGTAGCTGTCGGCCCCTGCATGCAAGACAGGTGCCTGTTGTAGCACTATGTTGTATTAAATGGCGTAGTCCCCCTGTGATGTCATCTGATGGTCTGGGAGGTTGTGAGCACGTGGCCTGACTTGTTTGGTGGAGATCTGCAGCTGGGATTTCTTTCCCCTTTGGAATACCCTAACTGCTTTTGGGGGGAACTCAGGGGTTGGTTTTTCCGCCTATAAGATCCCTCGATCCTCCCTCCGCTCTGCTCATTGTGTTCATGCGAAGAGGATCTGCACAGAGCATTCATCCGAAAAAGAGTATCTCAACCCTTTCAGCAAAATCTCGTGCCTGGGTTTAGGGTTTAGGGTTTAGGGTTTAGGGCTTTCGCCGTCTATCCGTTTGGGTTTCATTAAGACCGATGGAATCTAGGGAGTCAAGTAACCCTGTAAATCCCGCCGGTGGGGATTCGGCCGAGGGGGTTAAGCACGTGATCTCGGACGGTGAGATGGCAGTGTATTGCAATGAGCCTGGCGACAGCATAACGCCTGGGGAGATAGAGGATTTCAGGGTGAGGTGGGGTATCGACCGGTTGATAAAGCTCCTGGTGCTCAATCCTGGGGAACTGGCCAGCAACCCAGAAGAGGGTTGGGTTGCCGTATACGAAGACCAATTGCGCCACGGCTTATCTCTGCCATTGCCTGAATTCGTCCAGTACGTGCTGAGCATGCTAAACCTCTCTCCTGCCCAACTTCCTCGCAATTAATGGAGGCAGCTGCTTAGCCTTGGCTGCTTGTACATTATTTGCAACATGGGGTGGCCCACGGACAACGAATTTAGGGCACTGTACAAGGTTTGTTACTGCAAAAAGGCTCAGGCCAACGGTTGCGTGACCTTTCGTGCGCGTGACTTTAGCCCGGTCATCACTCACCTGCCATCTTGGACCGCTCACGGGTTGAGGAACCAGGTGGTGATGGTTGGGGGGAGGTGGCAGCGTAATTCAAGGTTTTACCGCGTCCCGGGGGCTTACCAACGTATTGGAGATCAGTCGTACAGGCTGACCGATGTGGAGCGGCGGCGGATAACCCGTATTTTTGGCTGCTGGGACACCATGGGACGGAGCTCGTACAACTTTATCTGGTGGAACGTCCTGGAGATATGTGGGTTGGGGAAGAAACCTGGTGGGGGCCCCCTTTTTTTTTGCTAGGGCTGTCTTCGGACCATGATTTCGCTCTAATGGTTTGTATTATTGGCCTGCAGCTGTTATTCCGCGGGTGGCTCTACCGTTGGACCAGACCATCGAGGCGGACGATAAACTTCTTGCCCAGAAGTTTATGGAGATGGGGGAAGCCGCGTCGAAGACGGTTGTGGATCCCGATACCGGGGAGAAAATCGTACGTGACAAGCCGGTAGTGATGGTTATTCCGACCGCTGAGTACGGGGGCCGCCCGGGCCTGGAAGGTGGGGCTAGTGGGGCTAGAGGGACAAGTACGTCTGTTGATGCCGCTGATGTGCGGCAGGTGGAAAGGCGGGTCCCTAAAAGGTCGGTAGTGACTGATCTTGTTCCCTTCCGCGGCAGTACCGTTCTTGGAGACACCGCTAAGAGGGCAAGGCTCTCTGGACCCGGGACTGCTGCTGTCCCCGCTGGGACCTCAAGTTCCCCTCAAGTGCCGCAAACGGCGCCCGCTAGAGAGTATCCGGCCGACGGTGTTGAGGATTGGGGTTCGTGCGGTCGCTGTTAGCCAACGTCAAAACTTTGGGGCTTGACAACGGATTGCCCCGGGGTGTGCTGCCCGGTGAGAACCAGAAGAAAGCCATGGAAATGGCTATATGGGTAAGCATTCCTTCTTCGGCTCGGCCTTTTTTGTTGTTTTTTTTTTTTTTTTTTTTTTCTAAACACTCCTTTTGTACCCCTCTTTAGAAGGTGCACAACTTTTATGCTGCCGAAGCTAGTGAGGAAGGTCCGGCCTTGAAGAAGCAAATGGCGAATCTCACGAGGCACGGAGCCATGCTGGAGGTCGAGCTAGTGAAGGAGAGAGCCCGAGCAAAGGAGCAAGGCGAGCTGGCCAAAAACCGAGTGGCCGCGCAGGATGAAAAAATCAGGGAACTGGAGTCGAAGCTAATCGATGCGGCCCAGCGGTCCACTGGTTTGGAGGCCAAACTTGCTGATTCCTCCGGTCGGGTGGTGGACCTGGAGGCGAGGAACTTGGAGCTACGGGGTCAAATGGCGTTGGTCTGGCAGGGGGTAGAGAAATTAACCGAATCCCAAAGGGAGGAAATTGCTGATAAGGCTACCAGTGAGTTCATGGAGTCGGTTGAATTTGAGGAGATGCTGGATGCCGCTCGAGAGAAAGGCATAAACGAGACCTATATGGAGTGAAGAGAGAAAGGGTGGCTCGACGCCGAGAGGATGGAGGCAGACGTGGCCGAGGAATTCCGGTTGGAACAGGAGCGGTCTCTCAAGGCCTGTGGCTCAGGGACCGCCAGTGCCCGTGGGGCGACTAAGGGCTTAAAAGTTGTTTGTTTTTTTTTTTTTTTGCTTACTGATTGTGTTGGAGTAACCAGTAATCACCCATGGTGTTGTGCCTAATACTCATTGGGTTGTCGTACTAACTGTATTGGAATAGTAAGTACATTTTATTGAATTAGGAGCACTGGTATGACTACAATACCGTCCGATTAAACCACTAAAGGGTATGATTCACTTAGGGTAGTACCAAAGGTACTGGATGTTCCACGGGCGGGTGGAATACACCCTATCGGTGTCTATGATGTGGAAGGCCACTGGGTATCTCGATCTCAATAGGCAGTACTGCTTCACTTCTGAATGCCATACAGAACGGGGTTTCTGCTGTTGCTTCTTTTGCCGTTGTGCGGATTGCCCACAGGACCGCCGACAACTCCTCAGCCCACAGACCCTTTTTGTCGTCTAGCTTCTTTTTTAGGAGTGTTTTAATGATCTTGTTAACCGCTTCGACCTGGCCGTTGGTTTGCGGGTGGGCTACTGATGCGAACACCATTCGGGTTCTCAAAGAGGTCGTGTACTCGATGAGATCTAGGTTATTGAACTGTGTGCCATTGTCCTTGACAATAGTCTGCGAGACACCAAACCGGCAATAAATGTTTTTCCATAAGAACTTTTTCACTCTTTCCTCCGTTATCCTTATCAGGGTTCTGCCTCGACCTACTTGGTCTCATAGTCGACGGCCGCGATAGTGTACTTGAACTGGCCGATAGCCGTTGGGAATGGGCCGATTATATCCAATCCCCACTGTGCGAACGGCCATGGTGCCAACAGGATCGATAGGGCTATTGCCGGGGTATGTGGTACGGTGGCGTACATGTGGCATTTGTGGCAGCTGCCTGATATTTTTCTTGAAGTAGTTGCCATGTCTGGCCAGAAATAAACCGCCCGGAGCGCTTTTTATGATAAGGATCAGGCATCAGAATGGTTACCGCAGACTCCTTCGTGAATTTCCTGCATGATGGTCTGACCGGCCTCTTTTGTGACGCACTTTAAATGGGGAAAACTATGCCCTCTGCGATACAACTTGTCGCCCAACAGGCTGTATCTAGCGCATTTGAGGTGCAGTCTCCTGGCCTCCACCTTGTCCTCCGGGCTGATCTTGTCGGTTAGATACTTTCGGATCTGGTCCATCCAACTAGGAGGTACTTCCTCTACGGCGAAAATCTCAGAGATAGTTTTGCTGATGCTTAGCCTCTCTAGGGTTTCAATTCTAGCCCTGCGGTACGCCGACGGATAGTTTCCGGTAGCCAGCCTTGCCAGAGCATCCGCGTGCCTATTTCCCTCCCGAAAAATGTGTCGAATGGTTGCTCCCTTAAATAGTTCCATCATAGTTTTGGCCAATGCCTGGTATGAGGCCATCTGAGGCTCCTTCGCCTCAAACACCCCTTTCATTTGGTTGACCACCAAGTTTGAATCACTGTGCACTTCCATGGATGGAATCCTCGTTTCTTTGGCTAACTGCAAGCCAGCTATTAGCGCCTCATACTCAGCGGCATTGTTGGAGGTGATGAACAGAAACCGCAGAGCGTACTCATACGACTGGCCATCCGGGGCAATTAATATGATGTCGGCACCGCTCCGTTTGCTCGTGACAGAGCCAGCGACATAAAGCTTCCAACCGCTGGGCAATCCTTTCTCCACCTTGACCATGATATCCAGTTGGCTATTCTCCGCGTGGTCGGGATGTTCTCCCTTTATCATCGGCGTGAGCTCACATATGAAATCTTCGATGGCCTGTTCTTTGATGGCTGTCCTGGGGGTATACGTTATATCGAACTCACCCAACTCTACTGCCCAGCGGACCAGCCTGCCGCTGGTTTCAGGTTTTTGTAGGCTCTGCCTTAAAGGGTGGTTGATGTACAAGGTAATGGAGTGGGCTTGGAAATAGTGCCGGAGCTTCCTGGCACTAACGATCAGGGTCAGAGCTAGCTTTTCGATATCCGGATATCGGCTTTCAGCCCCGGTGAATCCTTTACCTATGTAATACACTGGGAGTTCCAGTGTGTCTTCCTTCCTGATTAGACCCGCACTTACAGCCGTGTCCGATGCGGCTATGTAGAGGTACAACATTTCTCCTGGCACTGGCTTGGATAAGAGTGGAACTGCTGACAGATAGGCCTTGATAGATTGGAATGTCGCCTCGTGCTCCGCAGTCCAATGGATTTTCTTGAACTGTTAGGCTTTGAGAAGCTTGAAGAACGGGGTACATTTGTCAGTGAGGCAGAAGATGAATCTGGCTAACGCGGCTAACCGCCCGGTGAGAGTCTGGACCTGGTTCCGTTCATCCGGGTCTCCATTTCTAGCTAGGATCGCCTGGACCTTGAGCAGGTTGGCTTCGATTCCACGCTGGCTAATGACGTGACCTAGGAACAGTCCTTCCGAAATCTCAAATATGCACTTCTTTGGGTTCAGGCGCATCCCATATTTGAGCATCTTGTCGATCACCACCGCCAAGTCTCGTACGTGAGCACCGGCGGTCACACTTTTGACCAACATGTCATCCACGTAGACTTCTACTGTTTTACCCATCTCCTGTTCTAACATGCGGTTCACGACCCGCTGGTACGTAGAACCGGCGTTCTTCAACCCGTAAGGCATCCTTTTATAGCAGTAGAGGCCTCGGTCGGTCGTGAATGAAGTGTGCTCTTCATCGGTCAGACTCATTCTTATCTGGTTGTATCCGCCATAAGCATCCATGAAACTCAGCAACTTAAACCCGAAGGTCGAGTCTACAAGCTGATCTATCTGGGGAGTGAAGTCTACGCACATAAGCCACTGGTCGGTTCCCTTCTTTGGGACCATAACTACGTTGGCTAGCCAGCGGGGATACTCGACCTCACGGATGAAGTCTATTCCCCTCAACTTTTGCACTTCCTCCCTGATCGCATTGTACTTAGCTGGGTTGAAGGATCTCCGCTTCTGCCGTACCGGGACACTGCCGGGCAGGATATTTAACTCGTGTGTTGCTATTTCCGGAGATATGCCAGGCATGTCCTCATAGGACCATGCAAATACCGAACTGTTCCTCCGGAGCAAATTGATGAGATATTTCCTGACATCCGGTGCTAGTTTTGTTCCTATTACCACCGTTCGCCCCGGGTGGTGCTCTGAGATGGAAATTTCTTCAGTTTTCTCTACCGCCGAGGGGCGCTTTGTCTTTTCCTCATCGGAATCGGTGTCATCTCGGGGGTCGATACTGGGATCCGGCGACAGTGCCTGCTGGGCTGCCGAGAAGCCATCGGCTCGCCTTCTGCCGCAGGTTAAGGCTTCCGCGTAGTACTTATCGGCGACCTTCTGGTCTCCTCGAATGGTGATGAATCTGGTGGAAGATGACATCGTTAACATCAGCATGTGGCCAGCTATAAATGTTTTCAGCCTCCATAACCCTGGTCTACCGATTATGTCGTTGTACGAGGACAGACAGTCGGCTATAATGAACTCGAGGTGCTCCATTCTTGTCATATCGCCCTCGCCCAAAATTAGTGGTAAATAATCTGAACCCAGCGGCTGGACTACCTCCCCGGAGAAGCTTATTAATGTCTCATTATCCTGGGACAACTTATCCCTCCCTCGGTTCAGTCCATTGTACGCGTCCCGAAACATTATGTTGACTGACGCCCCGGTGTCAACCAGCATCCGGCTGGTTACCCAGTGGTCTATCTAGACTGTAATAAGGAATGGATCATTGTGCGATTGAATTACATCCTCCGGCTCTTCCTCTTCATAGGACGTGACCGACTTCCACCTGGTCTTAGCAGCTTGGCCGCTCCCGCTTCCGAAGGCATACACCTCTTTTCCCCTGATCGACCTTAGGCACCTTTTCTTTGAATTCCCGGTGAGTCGGTCGATGTGGGCCCCTCCGTGTATTACATTTATACTTCCGTGCACCTCAATCCGCCCAGGGAATCGTGTTTGTATAGTTCCCACATTCTGGGTTTCCCAGTCCGGATTTGCCCGTCCACCGCCGCTCTTAGGGCATGGCAGTCGTTAGTCTGGTGGGATGCCTGGTCATGGTAGGAGCAATATTTGCCAGACTGCTCCCGGGTAAGATCTCCCTTTGGATGCCTCCTCACCTCCGGCGGGGAATGGCCTCTCTATTTTCATTAAAAATCCTTTCGTAGGAGGAAGTCAGAGTGGTCGACTTTTCGTGTCTCTCCGCCGGCATAATAGCCAAGGGCCGCTCCGCTGGCATAATAGCCAAGGGTCGCTCCATGCGGCAGGGCGCGGGCCTGTTTCCTCTCGATGGGCTCCCGATGTTATCCCTACGGGGTCGTTGACTGCCCCAGTTCCTAGCTTTCCCGATGGGCGAATGCCTCTGTTCTCGACCTCACTGCCGGATCCCATTCTCCCGCTAAGTCGATAACGGGTCATCCGGCCTCCCCTTAGGCAGCCGATTTTCGTAGGTCTCGTGCTCTGCCTGTGCATGTCTGACGACCATGGTCATCAGCTCGTCGTACCCCCACGGCCTCTCTATTCGCACAGCGTAGGAGAATTCCCCGGGCCTCAACCCCTGCTTGAACGCCATCTTGGCGATTCCTTTATCAAGGCTTCTTACCCCAGCCGTGGCGGTTTGCCAGCGGTTAACGAACGCCGGTAGTCCCTCGTTGCCTGCCTGCATGCAGTCAAAGAGAACCGCCGACATTTGGGCCCCCTTGGCTGTAAGGATAAACCGGCTGACAAACTTATCTACCAATCTTTCGAACGACTATTGAGTTCGCCAGCAACTCGTAGAACCACCCCAACGCCTCCTCTGAGAGAGTTTCTTGGAATATGTTGCAGCAAGTTGCATAAGAGTAACCCTTAGCGCTCGTCTGCGATTTGAAGCTGTCCAAGTGCTAGAACGGGCACTCTGTTCCGGTGTACATTAGCTTCAGCGACTTTCGCGTGTTGGCTCTCCCAGACTCTAATACCTGGTGGGAGAATGGACCGGCCAGCTCGTTAAAGCGCGCAGTTGTGGGCAGGTCTTGCTGCCTTCCTTTCGTTGGCTTCCATCCGGGCCTTCATGTCTGACACCGAGGTGGACAGCATTTGGAGTGCCCGGGCGGTGGAACTGTCCTCCCCGTCTGACGACACACTGGCTTGGTGTGGGGGCGGGGGGGGCTCCAGAGTTCTTCATGGTCTCCGGGAAGAGTGCTATCGGTACGTGCACGATCTTTCTCCTCCCGGTTGGTAGCCCCACTTCCAAGTGTGAGAACTCAATGCCTTCCCTTGGTGCTGCCAGTGCTTTCGCTAGTGCGGCGTTCTGCTGTTGCCCATTCTCCAAGGCTGCCAACAGCGTGGTGTTTACCGCTTCCATGTTCTGGTACCGGGCTTCCGCCCTCATCCGGTCCTGATCGCCCCTTTCTTGCAACCGCGCGATTTCTGCTTTAATCTTCTCTATCTCTCCCGCCATTTCATCCTGGTAGGAGTCCGCTGCACTCCCCGGATCTCTGCGACCGATGGCTTCCCGGTGTACTTATCCCCGTCTTTCCTCACTGGTTTCTAGCCCCGACCTTCCGGCCATACTTATTCGAACGTGGCTTTTATGTGACGAATCTTCCCACAGACGGCGCCAATTGTTTCTGTCAAAATTCGTAGACTCACAGAGACCGATGGATCTTGGTGTGATTACTTCCTGCTAATCCTGCTAACTAAGAGAATACCGAGCGGGGCCAGTCTATTCAGCTCCGATACCTAAGTCAGTATAGTTGGGATAAATCGATAACTTAAGCGGGAATAAGTAATTGAAATATTGATTACCTATTAGTGAGGGTAGTTGGGACTCATATATAGGTTGTCGGGTGCGAGGACTGGCCTCACCTTTTGATGTGGGACTAGCCCCCTTCTGCACATATATCTGGGCTATTTCGGCTCTTGTTTGGGGAGGTGTCGTCCCCGGTTTCCAGGCCCCGATCACAAGCAAGACCTCTTCGAGCACGAGACTAGGTGTCCATGCTCTGCTCCCGGACCCTGGGCCGGGTCTAGGAGGCTTGGCTGCTGGTTTGGGGGCCTGGGTAGCCTCTCTATGGCTACTGTCAACAACTCATATTGCCCATTTGAGCAAATCTTTTCAACCCTAGGACGTTTTCATTTTTTTTCTTCCTTTTTTATCCTTCTGTCTTAACTAACAGATTTTTTAATTATAACGTGATGAGAAAGTGGAAGATAGAATAACTTTGCCGAAAGGTCACCCAACTCCGGCGGCGTCCCATGGCCAGTCGCCGAAGTCCCGTTGTCGGATTCCGGTCACCAAATTTTATTTTTTTTTTCGCCAAATTTTTTTTTTCAATATTAAATTACTAACTCTGACTTTAAGCATGTTACTGACCCCCAGTAAGATGAATACTGACCCCCAGTATGCAACTTTACTGACTTCTTGTAAACAATTACTGATTTTTTTTTTCAAATGAATTTAAGTAGCATCATATAACACAGATCACAATTCCAAAAGGGATTTCAAATCTAAATAAATGAGGTTTTACATACTTCTTACTTAAGAGACATATCATATAACACATTTCATACAAATTTCCCGTAAGATGATTATTGACTGGCTCCAAGTATCAAGGTTACTGACCCCCAATAAGATGATTATTCACCCCGAGTAAGATGATTATTGACCCCCAGTAATAACATTACTGACCCCCAGTAAGGGTTTGCATATGCAAAATTAGAGAGAAATTGAGTCAGGTCATTGAAACCTAGATCATCTCTTGCATCTTGGACTTGGCCATGGCTTTGCTGACTCGAGTCCCGCGCGTGCCTCTCCAGCTCGGTGCCCAACGCGCCCTAAGTTCTCTCTACTCCACCGCCACCTCCTCTTCCCCCGCCACCTACAAACACCCTCCTCTGCCTGCCACGTCATCCCCGGCGGGACTCTTTAAGGAGGCGGAGTTCGTGATCTCGAAGGTCGATGCGAGTCGGGTCTTTGAAACCTCGATCATCTCCTGCATCTTGGACTTGGCCGCCACACGTGGAAGGTGTCGATCGACGGGAGGAGGAAGCGGGAGAACTCCGACGATTACTCCAGGAAGTCGTTTGCGACGGAGATGGCGGCGATCTTGGTGCGCGGGAAGGAGTGGACGTCGGAAGAGGCGATGGAGCCTTGGGGTAGAGCAAGGAGCGGACTTCGAGGCGGACGACGGAGATGCCGAGGGAGGCTGCGGCGGAAGCCACGCGCTCCGGCGTCGGGGGATTGAGGTAGGTGGCGGCAGTGGAGGCCGAGTTGGTGGAGCCGATGAAGGCGGAGGCTGTGGTTTCCGGCGTTGAGGTGGCGGTGGAGGAGAGGAGGAGGAGGGTGAGGGTAGTGAGGATCGGAGAGTGATTGAGAATAGTGAAACCATAGCTTGAGAGAGAGAGAGAGAGAGAGAGAGAGAGAGAGAGAGAGAGATATATATATATATATATATATATATATATATATATATATGTGTGTGTGTGGTTTTAGTATAGGGTAGTTAGGTATTTTTGTCAAGATTCATTGGACTGGGTAGGTAACATTAGAATTGGCAAGTTTTCCCCCATTTTTGTGCAAATTGTCATTTTTCCCCCTAAAACACAAACAAAACAAAATAAGCAAATAAAAAAGGATTAAATTTATTTTCCCCTTTGTTGCAATTGAGACAGCGGAGTTAATGTTGGAGATGTTGACTGCTAAGGGACCTGGGTTGACTTGGTCGGGGTGGTGGGCTTTCATCAGGACTCGATATCTTTTTAGACCGTCTGCTGAGCCGGAAATTAAAGAGATTGTTGGGCCAAGGCCTTATGACTGTTGTCATCTGTTACGTTATAAATGGAAATGTATGTGAATGAGATTTTTTTATTTTTTTTTTCCAGTGCAAAAATGGAGACGTTGTAGGGATGGAAAACAATCTGGCTTAGCATATATTCCCAAAGAATTCGAGTTGGGAGAGCTAATTGAGTTTTCGGTTATTGTAGGGAAGAATCCTAAAAGGAGTGTCTGGCCTTGTTGTTGTCAAAATATATCTAAGGTGACTAAAGGGGAGGAGGACAAGACAATTGATGTGGAGGTAAGAAACTCCTACCCTAGGGGGATGATGTAGTTTTAGTCTAAATTTGTTTGTTTCCTTCTCCAAGTTTAGTGCAAACTAGGGTAGCTACATGAGTCTTTAGAGATAATCCATGTTTTTCTTGTGCCACAATTGAATGTCCTGACAAGTAGAATGTAGGTGTTGTCAATAGTCTTAATAGACATCATTCGATTAGTTTTGTTGATCAACGACAATTTGTCTATAATTTTAGAAAAAAATTTAAGAACGGTACACGAAGTATTGTCCACTGAGAATTGAGCATACTGAACTTTTGAAACTATCACAATGGTACGTGAACTAATGGTCCCAACTCGAGTTAGATACATGACGTTAACTCCTTTGTCACGGAGTTTGCCATTATTGAACAAGTTAAGGGTACAAACGTATTTTCTGGAACTCAACTCATAAATCTTCTCCTCTACCATTTCTGCTCTCTTTCGATCTGGATTGCCGATTCAAATATTGGTGGATTGTCATTTCTGCTCGAGCCAAGCAAGCCTCTCATGTGGAGATCAAGTCCCCAACGATTTCTTCTGACACCCAACCCGTGATGCTCATATATTTGGCTTCACCCACACCAGCCACATCACCATTTGCGTCTGCTCCTTCTCTGTCACATCCAAGGTCACCGACGCCCACCCTTGCCGCCTCAGCTTCTTCCTATTCCTTGTCCTCGTTGATGTGGAGTTAGAGAGGAAGAGAGAACACCCATCAATTGTGTTTCTCTTCACCTACTCAACACCCATCGCAGCAGCTAGCTCACGTAATAGTATGCGAATTGGAATTGAAATTGGATAATTGGTATATGGAGGTGTGATCGTCCAGATAGATGAGGATTCTATGCATATCATCTCTCACCTCTTCAATTGGACTTTGGAAGCTTCAAGTATCACTACAATTTTTCAATATGTTGTAGTAGTGGTAGTGCAGCGGTGCACGTCTGTAACCCCTTCATTCTAATTATTCTTCCATGCTTTTCAATCATCTTCTTCATTAA
Organism: Potentilla sterilis; assembly: GCA_963682095.1. Taxonomy (NCBI): domain Eukaryota; kingdom Viridiplantae; phylum Streptophyta; class Magnoliopsida; order Rosales; family Rosaceae; genus Potentilla; species Potentilla sterilis. The sequence continues at coordinate 31,652,229 of OY821754.1, forward strand.
CTCAAAACAGATGGACTGGATTGCAGCAAGTGGTACAAAAATTCCATGCGGAGCCTCATATTTGTCTATTTGATGCTCATCTATTGAACCTCAAGTATGTTCATACTATCCTTGAAGATGCCACAAACTGAACATACACAATCTCAATTTTTTTTTTTTTTTCAATCGTTCATTGAAGAGAGTAGTTTGCGCCTAGAAATATAACGGAAAACACGTCAATTAACGAAGAAGATAACATAATGTACTTATATTGGGTCAAGTATCTAACTTCATGTACCATTTTGATAGTTTCAAAAGTTGAGTAAGCTTAATTATCAGTGGGCAATACTTCGTGTACTATTTTTTAAATTTTTCCTTGTTTTCAATCATTTACTCTCTACACTTTTGTTAGTTATTCTCTTTAATATATTAGATTTAACTTTCTTTTGTTATTTAGGTACAAATGGATATCGAAATACTAAAATGGAGCTAAAAAGGAAAGAAGTGAAGAAAATGATCAAAATTGAATAATCCTAGTGGAATAAGGAAACTTTTTTTTTTAAGAGAATATAAGGATTTCACACATACCCCTATTGTGACTCGAACCCAAGACCTAATAACCTACTTCCTAGGTAATGGTGTTTTTTACCACTTGAGCTATCCCATTTCGTCAGTGGAATAAAGAAACTTAATTCGACTAGGAGAAGGAATCTTGACGCTACTTGAAGTCTTTACTACATGAGGACACTTATGGAAGGAAAATCAATCAAAAAGAGCCTTAAATAGACAAGGAAACTCATTCAAATGAGGAATCCTAAAGCTAAAGTAATAAGGAGGTAGAAAATATGCATTAAAGAATAATTCCTTTTAAATTCGGATTTCTGCCTGTGCATGTCACCTAACTTCTACGGACTCCTCAGGACAGCTTACGATGAGCCAGAATTTGAACCATATATGGATGGAGAGCTACACGAGTCTAATTTCCAAATCAGTTAGAATCTCATCAAAATCTATTTTCAAGAGAAAGTTATGCCGTACTCAATGCACAAAGGTCAAACCTGCCAGAATCAGAAATTTGCAAGGAAACGATTTGCACACAAGAAAAATAGGGTCAATGACCACAAACTCAGATTTTAGAACTTTTGTTCCCACTAGTAAAATAAGATTGGAAAAATTCTCATCAACCCAAAAAGAAGAAAAAAGACGAGTATACCCTCAATCAATCAAATAAATTCAAAATAGACATCTATTAGGGTAATAGAGGGTTGATTGTTGGCAGTAAACGCTGTTGACCTACGACCGAGACCGAATTCCGGTGACCGACGATAGTCGACCGTTGAACCCTTACAATCCTCCTATTACCCCCCCCCCCCCCCCCACACACAATAGAACCCATACTACCTATATTGCCCCCAAATAGACCCTTATCGCCCCCTTATTACCTCCCCCCCACCCCCCAAATCTTAATAAGACCATACTACCCCCTAATAGACCCTTACTGCCCCCAATAGAAGGTTCTAAACCCTGAATTCTAAGTAAATCCAAAATAGACATCTATTAGGGGAATAGAGGGTGTTGAACGATAATTATTAAGAGATAATAGCTTTAAACAAAAGTTATGATAATCTCTTAAATTTGGAAGAGTTAGTTATCGTTGACAAATTCAAAACAGAATATACAGCCGGGTCAAAGCAAATGAGTTTCCAATGGTTTATCTTCATCATCTCTACCAGAATTTGAAATTCAAAAGCAGCTTATCAGCTCTTTCGGCACCTCTATATATTGAGAGCAATCTGCAAACGGAGAGAAGAAAGAAGAGGGTGAGAAGAGGCTCTGTATGTATCAAAGGAGAGAAAAAGATAAAACAACAAGGGAGATTTAATTACCTGGAGATTATCATCACAGGTATCTTGCCGTTACTCCATGGTCTATTCTCATTTTTTTCTTGTTTATCTTTGCTGATGTCTCCATGAGTGCAGTTCATGCCTCAAGAAATAAAGCCCTCCTCTTATTCAACACCAGAAACAAATGTTCTCCCAATCCTTCCCCATCACCCATAAAAAAAAAAAAACAAATATTTTCCCAAACTATACAGCACATGTGACAAGAAGCATGGTACGCAAGGGGGAGTATAGCAAGGTCTGGATGGAGAAGATGGAGAAGAGAAGAGGCTCACCTATATCTTTTGTTTTCGTGTCTTGGACTTGCGTGTTATCCTTTTCGGCCTACTCTCGGAGAATGGCTGCGTATTAAAAGGCTCTGTCACACTTGTTTGAGTTCACGACGACAAGGAAGCTATTACGGCTCATACACTGCTTCGACAGTGTATGAGCCGTAATAGCTTCCTTGTCGTCGTGAACTCAAACAAGTGTGACAGAGCCTTTTAAGACACCGAACCTGTAAAACACACCAGTCATGCACTAGGAGAAGCACCAAGGAAGCAGCCCTATATTCAAATTTATAGCAAAGTAATTGAAGCTTGACACCTTAGTAATACGGTCACAGTAGCTCTGCAATGCTTCTACTCTTCATAGAATGCCAACGTGCTAGTTTGCAAGCACCTGCAAGGCCACAAAACTACATCAGGAAAAGAAGAGATTATCCACCGCCACAAAGAGTGTTTCAGTATCTGCTACATCTGCAGAAGCCACAAAGCAAGGGAGACAAGCCTCAGCTATTATCAGAGTCATGATAAAATTGCTACAAAGGTGCTCAAACAAAGTATTGTGCTTGCAACCTGCTCCAACTTGTCTGCGCAGACATTTAGAATCATCAAAGTGCAATTCTACATTACTGGGAGCAAGAAGGGCATTGTCTATGAAACTTAAAGAATAAACAAAGCAAGAAAAACAAGGTTGAATGTGACACCTTGATGACGATATAGTGAACTCGTGTACACAAGACCTGCACATAAAAGCAAGAAGTCTCATCAACCTGTAAAGCATACATTAGTCAAGGCATATACAAAAGTTTTAATGATAGATCAAAAGGGAGACTTGCATGACCACAAAAATAAAGTTAATGCTCAGATGCTTAAGTGTCAAATTGGTGCGGCAATCAAACAAAAGTCCAAGCGGTGGAGTTGAAATCAAAGATGGGAATTGTTGCTTGAACCATGTGATAGGACTCTTACCTACTGGAGGACACGTTCAGATTGCGGTGGCTACACATAAAAAACAAAAAGACTTCATCAAATCAAATATTCATATATGGTAGTAATTATCGCTGCAATGCTCATCAAACTTCACTGAAACCAATGGGAATTGATGCTCACCGATTTCACGAAGCTCAATCACCAAACTCAGCCGAACCCTGCTACAGATTAGAAGCCGGAACCCTTCGAACCTCGAAGAAGAAAGCTGCCAAAGAAAATAATCAATTGTATGGGCAAATCTCGCAAGAATTAGAAAAGCCCAAGCAGTAGAAGTTCTTACCCAACACACAACAATGGAGAATATGGGAGAAATGGCATCCATTTATACAGATCACTCATTGACTCCGACTGGGAATCGGGTTTGTGTGTTTGAGTGTCAATGCAATTCATTCTCTAGCTGGAGATGAGGATTATGATAGAGATGAGGAGTAGGATTAAGAGTTTATCAGTAATCTCTCAGAAGCTTTCGGAAGTCTGAGATCGAAAAGCACGAGTTTGACTTCAATAAGACATAAGCATGATGGATTAATCAAGTTTTGGGCTTCATTGGGCCACTGACAGGTCACAAGCCCGCAAGCCCAGTCAAAATGCTTGACGGAAGTTTGATCCACCTCAAACCTCGACACTTGGATATCCAAATTAAATATGCAGATACTCTACCACGGCACCGCATTAGTCAATCCACTAAAATTCTGAGGCCCGTCGAAAGGTCCGGCAGACACTCTACAAAATTGGGTGTCCAGAGAAATACGCTTGACAGATTCAAGTTCTACATACATCTGTTGAGCTCAAATATCGATACAAAATCATAAACCCAAATTATGAACTACGGTCGGTTTGATCCCTCAAAAGGGGTACGTAGGCAATTTAGCGGCCCACTAGATACAAACACATATTTCAAATCGAATCCCTACTTCGCCAGACAAATCCTTGGCCCTACAGTCAAATTCACTCAAGCATCAGAAAAAGCAAATCATTCCCATATTGCATCAAAAGCAGACTTGAGGGCTTTACACCCTCACAAATGTCTCAAACACGAATTCCAAGCAAATGGGTCATCTACCCATTTAAATCCCAAATTTCGAACTACAGTGGTTTGATCCCTTCACAGGGTATGTAGGCAGTCTAGATTTAAATCTAGACGCGACCACAATTCTAAACAGAATCCCTGAGACCACCAGCAAAAATTCACCTGAATCCCTGGTTTGTCAAATCCGTCTTTCAAAATAGCCTAAACACTACTCCTATCCAAAAAGCCAAACTTGTCCAGTGAGTCATTCACTCATTGGAACTCTTGAACTACGAGTGGCTTGATCCCTCTCCAAAGGTACGTAGGCAACCCATTCATATTTCCAGGTGCAGCCGCAAAAACAAACAAACACACACACACTCCACATACGTTATTTTCTTCGTATTTGGAATCAAAGGGTTTTCTCCTTGAAATATAGGAGTTGTAATTAAGAGACATATCTTGTCTTGAATGGATCCGAACTTAACATAATAAAAGTCTTATTTCAAAATAATGAGATAAGATGAAATTATGTCGAGTATATTATTTACAATTTTTGCTCAACAGAGGGTTAATTGTTGACCGTTGACCAGCGACAGGATTCCGGTGAGCGACGACGATTGACTGTTGACCAATTAGGGAGGGAAGAGAGATGAAAAATTGAGAGAGGTATTTTGGACACGAAAAATATATAAAAAAAAAAGTGAAATAGTGAGCAAGTGGGAACACTCTCTTACAGTCTTTTGTGTGGGTAGGAATTTCTCAAACCTTATTTTGCTAGTTGAAAAAATTCCCTCAAAATCTGAGCTAATGAGCATTTTTTCATAAAAATATATTGGTAGAATTATGAGGAGATAATTACTAGAAGAACAAGATAAGGAAGAAGACTAATGGAGAATATTTATCATAATAAAATCCTTATTTAGAGAGAACGAATGGAGAAGAAAACTAGTCCAGATGCATTAGGGTTTTGCGTAACTTGTTCTTCACATCAAGGGAAACTTTCTCATTGGTTGGAGATATTTTAGAATACTAGGATGCTTCTCTCCAAACACCTTAATTTGTGCTCTATATAAAAGGAGACTTATGAGCTTTTAGGACATAATAATAAAACTAATACTAAAATCCTTTTAGGAAATAACATTCATTGATAAGAACCGGGTGTCCAAGAACTTGGTATTCTGAAACTCAAATGCTAAATTAAAAAAATAAAAATAAAAATAAAAAATATTAAATTCAAATGTTTATTGGGTTGAACTTACAATCACCCTCCTACAATAAAGAGAATCAATTAGATTTATGAAATCAGAATATGGAAAAAAAAAAAAAATGCTATGCTAGGGTTTTCTCCCTAGCATCGTTTTAGCAGCGCCGTTTGGAGGCACGCAGTGGTGTTTGGATACTGAGACCAAAGATCGGGCAAGGCGTTGATCTTTGGGGTTTACTTCCGGCGATCGACTCTGGAGATAGAACCTAAACAGGGAAGCCCCTGCGGTTGCCAGGACAACTTCTTATGGTTGTGCGATTTCTGTGGGTGACCGAGCTTTTGATGACAGCGACATTAGTGGCGGCTGCGAGGTCGCCGTCAGAGGTGATGATGGCGGACAGGCTCGTCTGGACGCCCAATCTTCCGATGTCCAGATCAGATAGATCCCATCTGGGTTTTATTTTTAAATAATTACCCAAAACTATATTTTGGTGGTGATATTTATCAATAGCAAGATTAGATTTGTTTGTACCATTAGCAGGAATTAACAGTAATGGGTTGTTAACCCCTTTAATGTTTAATGACATAAATAACCCTGAAACTTTATAATTTACAACCCATACCACATATATATATTCACATATTCTCAAAAAACCCTAACCCTAATTTCTGAGATCTGATTGGATCTGATTGGAGGCAGCGAGGGGAGGCGGCGAGCGGCGAGGCTGGGCGGAGAGGGGCCAGTGGCGTGCTGCGAGCAGCGGTGAGCCAAGTGAGGGCAGAGCGAGGCGCGAGGGCAGAGCGAGGGCTTTGCAGCGCGAGGCGGAGCGAGGCCAGAGCAAGGCCAGAGCGAGGCGGGAGGCCAGCGTGAGGCCAGCGCGAGGCCGGAGCGAAGCGCGAGACTCGAGGCTGGAGCGAGGTTCAGTCTCCAAGTCGGCCGCCGCTTCGTCCCCTCCTTCTCTCTCTCCTCTCTCTCCGCCCTCTCCCTCTCCGCCTTCTCCCCCGTCGACAACCACCTCCTCGACTGTGGCTCCACCGCCGCCTCCACCCTCCACGACTGTTGTCGCCCAGCCCCTGACTCCCCCACCTCACCGCCTCGCTCAATCCCCTTTCGAAACCCTAACCCTAGCCCCACCTTCCCCCAAATCTACCAAACCGCCAGATCTTCCACGCTCCTCCGCCTCGACGCCATCGATCGGAGCCGCCGCTGCCTCTTCTCCTCCTCTGCCGCTGCCGATCTGAATCCCAGAACTGTTTCAGAGATCGAACCAGAGCCGATATTAGCTCTCTCTCTCTCTCTCTCTCTCTCTCTCTCTCTCTCTCTCTCTCTCTCTCTCTCTCTCTCTCTCTCTCTCTCTATTTGTGTGTTGTTTTGATTTTTATGTGTTGGGATTTTTACTTGTGTGTTGGTTATGGTTGAAATCTTTATCAGAAATCTAGATTTTTCTGAACCTCAGTGGCATTAGAAGCGCGGCGGAGGGCGGTGGAGGACGACGGAGCTACTGAGGCTCAGTAGTATTAGGTTGAGTTCTGAGGATCAGTAGCATTAGGCTCACTGAGGATAATTTTGTAATTTAAGAGTTAACTGATTCTGTTAGTTTTGGATGGAAACTTGTTACTGGTAATTTGAAAAAAACAATTTTACTAGTGGTAAATACTAATACAAAGTTGTAGTTTTGGGACCCATAAGGTGTTGTGTTTGAGCTTTTAACCAATGTTATAGCCTTCATCCTTTTGGACATGTTCTTATTTTAGGGGGGACTGATCCTCTCTACGTTCTATAAAGAAATGCAGCAATATTCAAACTGTGGGTACCACACTTGCGTGCTAAGCGAGCAGTGTGTTGTAGGTTGGGAGTGTTGCAGGTTGGGATGAATCTAGAGGGACTTGGTATGCCGACCCATTTGCATGCCCATATTGCAGATTCTGATGGGTTGATTCACAAATCTCAAGGTGGTGACGGTGTTGGTTACCATCTTGAGGAGGTTGAGAATTTACCTTCAGTTTTTACTAGTTTCTTTATTCGTATTTCGAGAGCAATGTTCTATTGTACATGGGCAATTTGTTGATGTAGTACACCTTCTATTTGTTCTACTCTAGCTCTAGCTTCAAGTCATTTGTGGCTTATAACTGCTTCCGAGATTGTCTGGGATTCCATTCTAAGTGATTGTAATCACTAATAGTTTTAATGAAATTTTACTTCAAAAAAATCAAAACCCTTTGTATGCCGTTAGAACAAAATACCGGTAAGTGTTAAAGTAAAATGAGAATTGGTCTACTCATTTCATTGATAATCCTTTTTTATATAGGGTGAATATTACAACTGTAATTACAACGCACATAATGACAATAATGACTGATTGAATCGTTACATCCTTTGATTAATAAGATCCTAATTTCCTATCGTCAGTTACTTTGACGAAGGCACATAATGTGTTTTTCCTTTAACACTCCCCCTTGTGCCGAGTCAAAGACAAAATGGTGCATGAGATGTTGCCTCATTAAAAACTTTGCCAAATAACAAAAACCCAATGGGAGAAAATAAAACTTTGGTCGAAGGAGAAAAAGAGCACAACGCACCTATTACATTTGAAAATAATATGTATGTGCTAGACTCCCCCTGATGTCTACACCTCCCCTTGATTTTAACATTAATCATGGGGTTCTCTCTGATTCTTTCATTTGATCAAGGGAGTTTCAATAACATTAGCATAGTTATGCATTTTCACATGTTTTTCAAATATGACTTTGAGCAATGATTTAGTAACTAAATCTTGCCACATCGTCCTCAGATCCAACTTTATTTACTTTAATCTCGAGGATAAGGTTGTGCATGAACTGATCACATAAGTTCATAATGAACATCATGTTTATGCTAAGCATGACCTTCTTATAGTAAAACAGTCAAAAAACTCTATCTAGAGTATAGGTATGGACGAACCGTTAAGAGATTTGAAATTGATCTGCAATAACAGATTTTCTTATTTCGCCTTTAATGTGTTTTTCTTTACGCATAGTTAGCTGTGACGTGGATAGTTTTCTTATCATGTCACCTTCTATGTAGGGATTAAATACGCCCAAATCTTTCATTTCTTTAAGTATTTGAAAGAACCCTTCATGCGTCATTGCACTGGTATAGGGAATTGCATTTCCCAACACTTCTTCGTCATCTTATTTTAGATGAAAATGGATCTATTGTTAGAGTAAAGACTTCGACTAATTATGGGAGTATATTTAGGTCTCACTTTATTCTTTAGAGTGCCTAAGCCGATTGATGGACGGTCGCCATCATTACAGTCCGTGAGTTACATTTCAAGACTGTGTATTCCCAAGATCTTTTTCATTCTTAACTTAGGATTTACAATACATAGAGTATCTCTTAGTTCATTGAGAGTCTGTGTATATCCATAATGAACAAGTAAGGGCATAATTCACCAATCCCTTCCCAATCAAGTAGTCACTTTAGTAAACATTTCAATTTCTTTTGTAAACGCGCTTATGTGATCTATAGATTTGGGTGAATGAAGTCTGTTTAGGATCCTCATGTATATCTCTTAATTTAGATCCTCATAGAGATATGTTGTGACAACTTTCGTAAGCTGCATGTTCAGTTTTTCGGAAACTACCAAACTGACAAGGTAGTAGAGTGCAACAACATCCATTACGAGAGATTATCTCCTCGTAGTCCATTATGAGAGAATATCTCTTCGTAGTCGATTCCAGTGCGTTTTTGAGAGACCTTGCCCCATAAGGTGAGTCTACATACTCTCATTCTCATTACGCATTCTAAAAAATATATATTTGATAGGGTTTATATTTGCGGTGTCGGCTTCACCTGCCCAAAGACCTATCTCTTTATTTATATTGGATCGCTTCTTTCCATTAGGCCAATTTACTACGTTGACATCTTTCAACGAAGTATGGTTCAATATTAGACTCATTATTTCACGTCCTCTTGTACACTAGTGTAACGTGTTTGTAGAGATCTCTATATTTTCAAGGATTTGTTCTAACATTTGAGGCGTCCCCCAATGATAACCATAATCCATAAATATGAGAATGAGACGGATTTGAGTATCACTGATCAATAGATCAGGTTGTACCAAACTTGCTTTCTTCCTTTATGCAAGTATTTATCGAACCTAAGGTAGCCTCTCCCCCTCTTCCTTAGAGAGCCACGGCCTGTGACACCATTTATGCCACTTGTGGCTTCACCATGCCACCATGAATGGTGGCAGTGCAATACCCAATTCCTCTTGGGTGGTACCATGTCCTTTTGATAAAACACAATCCTTGCAGGTATATTTGCAGCAAGTTTATGTGATCTCGTCACTTAAATGTATAAGATATCTACACATTTTACTTTGTGTGATTTTAGGGATCAAGATGAGACACAGTGGGGACAAACCACGACAATTCATGTCGTTCCACTTAAACATGCTTGTTCTTATCTCCCCCTAACGACTGGAAGACTATCTCATCAAACTGACACACCGCAAATCTAGCGGTGAGGAGATTGCCTGTCAAGATTTCAACATAGCGGACTATAGCTGGAAGTTCATATCCATCACAAATATTTATTCATCTCAAGGGACCCATCATTGTACGCTGTGGCGGCCCAATTTTGGCACATAACAACATTTAACCGAGCTCAAAGATTGTAGATCTGTGTCAATCCAAAAGAGCTCAAGGATTACAAGTTTGTTTGAAATCCTCATACACAGTCACTAGCTGTGGTGTAAATTAATTCCATGATGGTGGGCATAAATGAATAAGTAACGCTGCATCTAAAATTGCATAACCCTAAACGGAAGTATTGGTGTGCATTACCAATATTAAGACTATTACTGTAGTCGTTTTTCGTGAGACCAATTGGTTTTTTATATGGGGTTATGATGCCCATTATGGATCTCATATAATAAGCAATAAAGTCATCGCACCTACGGAAATTAACCCGGCCTAGATGCTTTGACTTTCTAGCATAAACAACATAAGGATTAATAGTGGATAATGTCATGACACGTGACCAGCGTGTCGACACAACAACCAATACCATAAAATATCTAAGGTGTCGGCAAGTTGGTTGAATCAGTCAACCGAATCCTCTTTGCATTCAATATAAGAACATAATGAGAACACATGTGTCCTTTACATATGATGGTCTCAATCATAATTGCTTTAATGAATAGGCTTTGAATGATGTGCTTTTATCTATAAAATCACGACGGATGTAAGAAGCATTATGGTATTAGTGCATATACTTGTGCATTAAATATATCGTAATACCACCTTAGGGAAGTGGTGGAATATAGGGATTGAACATTCGTCTTCAACCCTATATGGATTGTGTCGAAACAATATTTGAGGATAAAATGTTCTTTGGTCGTCCTCGATTTCATGTGTGAACCATATTCTTCTGGTGTTTGCTTCTATTCATCCAAAATATGGATGTCCATGGTAATTTCTTTAATGTACGGATCACCAGATCACGAGTAGTTGCGTCAAAGTCAATCTGTGTCAGAATTCCAAAAGATCAGTTTCTTGTGACGTTGAATTCAATAAGCGGTTATATATAACCTACTAAGTTGACATATAAACTTCTCTAATACTCGTTTACATCCGCAGTCGTTAGAGGTAATGCAAAGGAGCTCAAATGAATTCTCAGTTATGTATTTTCACATGAACATCGTGGCATAAATTTCTTCAAATTGTGGAAAAAATTGAATTTTCTCTTGTCGCATGAATTGTCAATGTGACATACGCTCAATATATATACATCGAAACGTAACCCAAGTTCTTTAGAGTAATTCGATGGGGTTTGCAAGAAAAGGTATGGTAATCCCAGGAAGGCATGTGCATTATGAATCCCAAAGGAACAAATATACCGATCTTTATTACTTTTATTATATCTATTGATATAGTACTACTGTTCTTCAGTACTATTAGCCTATTTTGTGATATATTAGTACCATTTCCCTTCAGTACTATTATTCTAGGGATTACATGATGTGTTTCTTTGCACACAGTTCTTTATGTCGTGTCTATATTATGTTATGTTGCTTTGTTTTATACAATACTTTGCAAAGTTAGATGTAGAAAATTGAACCATATATATCATGAATAAAATTCGAATAATGTAACAACTCGTCCCAAAATTTCCCTCGGGAACCCGAAACAGGTCTGAAATTAGAACCCACTAACCAACTAAAAGACCCTTACTCCCAAACCGCAACCACCCACCCACTGAGCACACAGACCGATCAATTCTTCTTTTTTTTTTTTGTTGATTGCTTAATTTGACTTAAAACTTCTTTTTAACCAGCTTTTATCTTTTTACTGAAAATTCACAGTAAAATTAAAAGGTCAAACAATAATTATCAGGTCTAACAGTAAATTGTCAAAGTTAAAATTACTATTTACTCTTCACTTTACTGTTTACTGTTTACCCTTTACTATTTACTATTTTACTTTCCACTTTTTACCTTTCTTCTACCTCTAGCCGCCGGCAGCTCCGCCACAGAAGCTCAAAAACGCCCCCAATCGACTCCAAAATCAGCCCAACACCATCACCACCACCTCAGGACCTCATCCCCGTCGTCCCCCGCTGCCAAACACCCGCAGGCGGTAGCCCCTCTTCAATCCAATATTTCTCCAAAATTCAACCAATCAAACCCCAAAGTACACTCAATCTACCCCAAACAATATTCTGAACACGATTACAACTACCAATTACATTAAAAACATCAATTTTATAATCTCCACCGAATTCACAAAAAAAAACCCTAGAATTTCCAAATCCCAAATTCTCCTTACCTGTTTTGAATTGGATCAATTCCTTCCATGGAATCGTTGCACATGTCGAGACCTTTATTTCCCCCTCCCCTTCCAAAATCGGGCTGAACCTTGGCCGGAGGAGGAAGTTTTGGCCCGATCGGTGGGCGAGCTTCACAGGCGTCGTACGGCCAGACGGCGGCGAATCCCGCCGTGTCGCTGCCACAGACACGAAGAGGAGGCCGAGCCGGTTCGAACGTGACTGGTGCTGCGGTCTAGTTTGGTCGGACGGCGGAGATGAGTGGAGAAGAGGAGAGCTCGGGGTTGGGGCCGATCGGGGAGAGAGAAAGAGAGAGAAAAAAAAGGAAGAAAAGGAAAAATAAAAGAAAAGGAATATTCCCCCCAATTCTAAGAATATTCCCCGTTCTAGAAACTTCCGCCCATTTCTAGAAATTTCCGCCCATTTCTAGAAATTTCCGCCTCCGATTAATTATACTCGACCGAAACCAGACAATTACCGATTTTACGTCATAACATTTTTCATACGAATTCCAAATTAAACTTGTTACGTGTCCACGAACTCGTTACCGCCCTCTATCTCGTCGAGAAATGAAATTCTCTATCAGGTCAACTTATAAAAAGTCAACCTTTGAACCCTTCGAATTGTAAAACAAATTTCTGAAACGTCAAAAATAAATTAAAACTTTTTGGGGGTATTTTAAAGTTCGGGTGGTGACAAATAATTTCAATTCATTAAGAGAAAATGCCAACGATTACATTTAGTCTTGTCCAATTTAGAAATAGAAACTTTAAGACCAAATGTCTAATTAATTAGATATAAGGTTTGATAGCCTTTACAATGATATCTTGGAAATTTAAAAGTGGACTTAATCAAAGTCAATCTTAGATTGAGGTAGATCATTTTTGCTCTTTTAATAGCTGTAATGATGAGATGTGTCATTGTCATCTTCTCCCATATGGTAAGCATTTACTTGTAAATTCATTTGCAAAGTTATTGTTGGATATTAAAGATACTTTTCCAAATCATTGTGCTCGTATGATTCTTTATACTTCCTGTAAGTGGCAACTAATTCTTTGCTAACTGGTAATGTGCGTATCAATACTTCGTTGATTTACAACAATGGCAAAGTGCTTCACTATACATGACATGCCCTCTAGGTCATCTTTCAAATGGTGCATTGTTTCCACTTACTTTTGGACGATTATAGAAATCTTTACGTTCATGGTAATTACTCTTTATATTAGGGATATTGCATTACTTTGCATAATTTATTTTTAAAAAATTTCTTTGTCTCAGACCTTACATCGTCATTCAAGGTATCGTATTTTAATTATTTCTCAGCTATTTACATAAAACAATTCACATAAATATACCATGCTCAAGCCTTAGTTGGCTCATTAGAGGAATTTGATACTCAAGTTGTTTAGAGTCCAATATTTCAAAATCAGACTGTGATGGTTCAACCATCTGTAAAATAGAGAATAAGGTAATTTCGCGGTCTAAATGGCATTCACGACAACTAAAATAAACCAAGTTACATCGCCAATCCAATGCTTTGTGAAATTACATTATCACTATAAAATTTTCAATTTTAACAATTACTTTTTAAGCTTACGAAATTTCATTTTCATTGCTTCGTAACAACAGTTACAAAGACAATTGTGTAAATTGATTTTCAAGAAATATAAATTGGATTCAAGACCAAGATTCGTAATGGTCACTTTTTCGATGCTTTGTGAAAATACTTTATCACAATAGTAGGTTTGCCCATTTTTCTTTATATTACAATGCTCATAAAATTATATTATCATGGCAATGCTCAAACTAAATAACATGTTAAATAAAACAATTATTTAACAGTAATAAAATGCTCTAAATTTAACATTTAAATAAATATTAATGCGATTTAATAAGAGCATTATATCATAGAATAATTTAAACGAGATTTAATGAAAGCGGCGAAATTCTTACTGTCAGTTTGCCAAATAAACTGCGTGTGAAGCCATTGCTCGATCTCCGATTTCATATTATCGTCGCATATTGATCGCCGCATAGTAATTGATATGTCACATAAAAACAAACAATGTTCATATGATTAGTCACTTTAATCATATATATTTCACATTTACCATATGAATTAAGCAATTTCATTTTTACCATTAAAAGTAAAACAGTAAATGGTCATACAGTAAATATTAATCACTATGCGGTAATTTCAAATATTACCCTTTTTTTGTGGGTCGGGTTGTTGGAGGACGGGTCTACATCTTCTGCATATGGGTCGGGTTGACGAAACCGGGCCGGCCTGGGGTTTGGGTCGAGCGCACGACTGCTGGCGTTGGTGGAGCTGAGGATCGGCTCAAGGCGAGGGCGGCGAGCGGAGTAGAGCAACGTCTACTGGGAAAATCTTGGCCGAGGCGGCGTCGGGGCTGGGCACGATGGCGTCAACTGGGTTGCAGCCACCGTCAGGTCAATGAATTCGGATCTTGAGAGACTGGGCAAGACGTCGGGATGGTCGACGAACGTCAGGGCCGAGCATGCGGAGGACCGATTTGGGGCAGATGTCAAGGTCGCGGCGGCGTCGCTGGATTTGGGTCCGAGCAGAGATCGGAAGGGGAGCATCTTCATTCTCTGCCGACAAATATGTCGTCGGCATAATGAGTTTCTGTAGGAGGTTCTTTTCTTTCCCGACAAAAAGGTTGTCGGCAGAACAGAATTTCTGAGAGTTTGCCTTTCAGAAAAAATATTTAGGGTTTTTTTTTTCTAAATATTAAGTCATTACATCGTTTGATTAATAATATCTTAATTTTGTATAATCAGTTATTTTGACAAAGACACATAATGTGTTTTTCTTTCAACAGTAAGATATTTTTCATTTTGTTCGTAATATTTAATTAGCTCGTAAAAAATGAAAATGAGTAAAAAAGGAAAGAAAAAAACAAAAATAAAAAAATAGGACGAGGTGAGGGTGGCAAACCAGGTGTCTTACACGTGGCAGCAAACAAACTATAAACAAAAGGCAGAAGACAAGAAAAGGCTGAAGACGCAGACTTGAGAAAACCTGAGGTTTAGAGAGACAAGATGAGCAGCAGCGAGACCAAAGCCGGAAAGGGGTTTAGGGGGAAGATGGAGCACTACTTGTACAGTGGCGACAAGAAGCACGTCTTCGCCGGCATCGTCCTCATCAGCGCTGTTTTCGCCGTTCCGTGGTACTTCATGACCCGAGGTCTGATTATTTATCTCTCCTCAATCTCATGTTACCGTAAAAACAGCACCGTTTTGATGCTTCTTGTGCTTATTTGAATTGATGGGATGACAAAATGAAAAAAAGAGGGTTTGATATATCAATGTCAATTTTTAGGGTTTAGGGTTTAAGGCTTGAATTTGATTTTCTGATCATGATGTGCTATTACGGCTATCTAGCTATACAAGTAAAATTAGGGCCCAATTGGGTGGACTGATTTCATATATGCGGATTTTGATAAGTTAGATTGCGGGTGTTGTTATTGCAGTCAGTGTGTGTCTAAATTTGGGTTAGAAGACAGAAACAAGGAATTTTCAAGAACCCCTTGAATGTGGTTATTTCAAATCCATGTCTTTTATTGCATCTAGTCGTATCAAATATGTTTTAATGCTTTTCTTTTGAATTTGTAGTTGGTGCATTTCCTTGTTCTGAAATGTTGATTCCACTACTTCTACAGGAAAGTACTGTTTTGATTTGTGTCAAAGTATGCAGCATAGTAGACATATCTCTGTATGATTTTTGTATATAAGTTTTGATGGTGTATCTAGGCTCATCATATGCAAGTTGTCATAAGCGTTTTGTGAAAACCTGTGAGTTCAGTAGCATTTGTTTTCCTAGGTTGTTGCAAACAGAAAATGTCGAGAAGCCAGCAACTACTGTGCTGTTGCTTTCCACATGAAGAAGTGGTTTTCAGTATACAGAAACAGAAGTTATTGTTTCCATGTAAAATCCTTATTGGATATTTTAATTTATAACTGTGTCTTGTATGAGTTCATACTCCACCGTCAGACTTTTGGTTCAGTTACCTGCTAGTTATCGTTCAAGGATTTAAAACAAAAAATTACCTGCTATCTGTGTTATCTATGGTTGCTGCTGCATTTTATCTGCTAAAGTCCTAAATCTATTACAAATTTGTTATGTAGGGGCAAAGCATCAATCCCACCAAGATTACTTGGAAAAGGCTGATAAAGCAAGGAGCCAAAGACTGTCTTCAAGTGGTGCATCTTCTGCGAAATGACGTGAAAGTTTATGTTGAATTGTGTAACTTTCCTCTTGAGTTTTGTGTTGTTGGAAGGTGCAAGAGGGTCTTTGTTTTTTGGCACACTGCTTTCTTCTTCACCCTCCTCAGAAGAGGTGCTTCTCGTGATCCCCAAGGACTACCCTTTCTTTTGTTTTATGTCCTTTTTAATATAATTATAATCTCCGAGGAATACATTTGAATAACCGGCTAAAAGCAAACATCTTCTGTTGTCATGTTCGGCTGCAGTAGAAGTTACTTTGATTGAAATTATATGAATCTTCAGGTAGTCTACCACTTCCTTTTTGCTGAAAAATGTAATTGTGCGGCCATGATCAAGTTGGCAGTTAGTGTCGATAGTGTCTGAGTATCGAGTCTTGCAATGCATCTTGGGGTGCTTTAAAGAGTTAGTATTGCTAATTTCTTTGTCAAGGGCATCAGTTAGTGAGTTGTGGAGAGGTAATCTGACCATGAAGAAATTTGGAACTGGAAATCTTGGGTGAAGAACATCCTGTATCTATTATTTCTGTTGGATTGTTATTTGTTGACAACATTTCTGGTCAATACAGTAGACAAGACCGGCCAAGATGGGAGAATCGCGCTGTATGCTCACTTGGCATTGTTGTACTCTTGCAAAGTAGATGGGTGGAAGTAAAATCTATAAGCTAGACAATTCCATTCTGCTGTTTGCTCAACTTTGCATTGTTGTAGAATCGCGCTGTATGCTCACTTGGCATTGTTGTACTCTTGCAAAGTAGATGGGTGGAAGTAAAATCTATAAGCTAGACAATTCCATTCTGCTGTTTGCTCAACTTTGCATTGTTGTACTCTAGTGCAGAGTAGATGAGTGGAAGTAAAATCAATAAGCTAGACGATTCCATTTTATGGTGAGGACATCGTTGGAAAAGAAGCAAGAAACTCCCTTCAGATATCAGGTTAAAATAATTGTTAAAATGAAAAGTAAGATGGATTCAACCGGTTTCCATGTAACACTACGTGAGTCTTTTTTGTAACATTAAGAGGTTTTCAGTTGTAATTTTTTGTTTTCTAGTGGAAAAAAAAAAAAAAAATTACGCGGGTCTTAGGATACTTTTTAATCTCTCTTCTATTTTCTTATTAATAAGATGGAGTTCTAGCTTATTTTCATTTCGAGTCTCAACGGTGTTTACACGGTTAGTAATATTATTATTATTATTATTACTATCTAAAGGGATTGTTGCGAATCCTTCATCAGTAATCTATGAATTTTTTCTTATAAGATCTCAGTAATCTATGAAGTTGCTAGCTACCAGCTAGAAATGGAAATGACAATGCAGGTCCTATTGGTGCTTCTTCTTCAAACATTGATGCCACAATTAAGTGGCAAGCTCCTAGTACCTGTGTTGAATCAACTTTGATGGTTCCATGAATAGCCTTAAGGAATAGTCTGCTGCTTGTGGTTTCATCATTTGAGATGGGGCAGGAGACGGATGTTAGCTGCTGCCAGTAATGGTGGTTGCTTTTCTGTTCCAATTGCTGAAGCCATAGCCTTGAGGAATATGAAGAATATTCTTTCAATCAAACAAATATTTCAATTATTTCCGTGTTTGTATTTCGAAAGTAAAAAGAATACAAAGTCTTGTTGCTGCCAAGCATGAAGGCCTTACAAAACTAGAACTTGAAGGTGATTCCAAATTGGTGATTGATGTTGTTAGTGGAGTTACTCAACCATCTTGGAGCTGCTCTAAGTGCTCAAGCTTATTGAAGACATTCATGTTCTTGCTAGAGATATTGAGCTGATTAGTTTCAAGCTTGTCTTTAGAGAAGCCAAATTTGAGGTGGATGCTCTAGTCTATCTTGGTCACTCTTCCTCGTCGCTTGTATGGCATAACAAGGTAACTAAGGGTGAGTTTGGTGCAGCTGGACTTTTAAATAAAAGCTGACTTGTACTTATAAGTATAAGGTGGGTGGGAGCAACTTCTCATTTTCTATTGAAAATGACTCCTACTTTTTCAAAAAGCTACTAACATGTTGTGTTACCAAACATAAAACTGACTTATACCTCTGCTTATAAGCTCCCACAAACGCACCTTAAAGAGAAGCGTTGAGAGCCTTGTTATTTGATATTGTAAATGTATGATGCCGGGGCTTCTTTACATAATTTAGTTTTGCTCATAAAAAAATTATGGTACTTTCTTGATAGTTACCGACCAAACAAACATTATAGCTGTAAATATTCTACTAATTCTCGAGTTCCAATATCAACTTAAAACAATGAAGCGCTGCACAGGGTGTCCAAGAACCCATTCCTGGGAAACATCAAATATTTTCTTGTGAGCTATATATTTCAGGGAATGTACAAGGATTTGATGGAATCTCTCACAGTTGATTTATCAATCAAAATGAAAGAATTGACCCAACCAGCCAAATTTTAGCCAGCTTAGAGAATGGTAATGACTTCCTTATCTTCTAATTTTAATGCCTTCATTAGGAATTTCATTTTACATCTCTATAGTGGCATGAGTCTTCTATACTTGAAGAACCACACAAATGCAGAAAATATGCAAATGCCAGTTACTCCTGTGATTACAAGTACCCACTTAAACGCAGCAGGGTCATCAAACAATGGTATCTCGAAGTTCATGCCAAATATTCCTGCTACAACTCCAAATATCGCAACCACAAAAGTTGCAGTAGTTAGTAGCAGCTCAAATTGAATCAGCTGATTACGGACATTATCCTGAAACCAAAAACTCTACGACGTCAATTCCCTAATATAGCTAGATTAAAGAATCTACATCTTAAGACGGACAGTTAATGGACTATGAACAAAATGGCAGTTACTGAATAAAATGATTTCCTCCAGATGGAAATAATTTAGCAGTACTCCTACTCACAATCAATCCTTTCTTCCCTATTGTCTTCTATGATCAGTTGCTACCCAGTTTGTTAGGAATTAGTTTAGAAAAGAAAAAAAAACAACAACAACACTTGTTTAAGGAGGAAAAGAAACTAACAAGGTACATACCAGCTGAATGTTAATGAAATCTTCAGTGTCATCAATGTATTCTTTCAACTGAAACAGGGGTGAGAGATGACATAAGATACTAACCCCCTCAAGCCACTGCTACATATAATGATGTCAAAGTTCAATAGAAAAGGTGATATACATACCGAAGTCAGCTTATTGAGGGTGCTATCAATGACAACAAAGTATGCTTCCAGCAGCATCTCAAGCTCTTCTATACTCTCTGTAGCACTTTCTGAACTTCTCATGCTTTCATGTCGACTCCTAGCAATACTCAAGCTTTTTTCAAGTTTTCGACCATCGGGAGGTGAAGATACAGGGGAAACAGGAGCAGAAAGAGATACACCATCATTAGATCTATACCCCATCACAGATTGATCAGCATAAAATGATGCTTCCATACGACTTTTTTTCTCAGTGAGATACATCTCAGCCATATCTCCATCATCATCCATGAGCTGCTCTATTTCATCCCGAACCTAAACAGATGTGCAGAGGTTAAAGTAAATTTTGGTCCCATTTGGATGCTTAAGAAGAATGCAGCTGATTATGTGAGATGAACATACCTTCTGAACTCTTCGAGTCAAGGCAAGAAGTCTGCTTTTCAATCGCCGAGCACGTTCCAAGTTCAGTGTACTGATTTTTGATGTAAGCTCATCAAGTAATGGATACGCTTCAATTTCCAGTTCAGCTGCCTTCAAAATACCAGAATAACCAATGAGTTACTCACTTATAGAGTGTTTAGCCAACATAAAAAGTTAAAAACTATCTGATTTCAAAAGCTTATGACCCAAGTAATTATGGAGCATTATTGGTCTTAATGGAAATATAATAAGGAACACACATCACTTTTTTTTAAAATACACACATCACTTTTAAAAGACATGAGATTTTTCCATGTTATAAAATCATAGATACGATAAGATATCCATTGAATACCAAAACGAGCAGATAAAAATTGAAGATGCAGCATCGGTCATAAGTATAAGGGTACTATTATCATGCATCCCTATACTACAAAGGCCTCTGATACAAGAAGAGGGAGGGGGTTGGTTGGCTGGGGGTGGGGTGGGGTGGGGTGGTTCCATCTCAAGGAGATTGAAATGCACGAGGAAGACCATAAATTGTGAATCTTAGGCACAAAGCCTCCAACCCACACTTTGGTCCCCTCCCCCTATGTCAAAACTCCTTCTACTTCTCTCTATCCACAGTACCAAAACACAACTGTCAATATCACCACTGATTTGAAAGCCTATTCCATATAGTAAAATATATGCATGTTCAAGCTACATATGCGGAAGCTGTAGAATGTATGTTTCACCACTGGTACGTTGCACTATTACCACTGAAACCCAAATCAATATTTGCAGGCTAAAGATATGGTGAAGTTGACATATTCACCAAAAGAATTCAGTGGACAAGAAGACCACTCAAAAAAAAAATGCATATTGTGCAGACAATCTCTCTTTTGATAAAAGAGAAATACACCAATAACATGTTTCAATATTCTGCATATTACTGCCAAGAAATTTAACCAAAAAGTGCGTACAAGGAGTTGTAGAATGTTGTGCGGCATAAATAATGTGTGAAGAAAATGAATGACTCATCTTCTTGTTCCCTGACTACGCCTTCACCGTCTCATGCCCAAATGCACGTACCAATAAAGGGTTCTGGGAATTCAATCTAATGATCCACACAACCTTATTTACTAATTTATCTGAAACTAATCGTCAAAACAGGACACCTGAAACCTGAACAGTAATTGCAAAACTACAATAACAAGCACATATCATGAGAACTATTAGATGATGTTTTGTTATCTGCTCAATACTATAGTGCAGAATTCAATCAATTTCTAAAAAGTTGAAAGACAGAGACAATTACTAAAAAATATAAAACAGTCATCACCCACATATCTACTAATGATGTGTACAAGGAATGTTTCTAATGATATATACTAAAGAGTAAAGAGAGAGATATTGTACTCTTCTACACACCTGAGAATCAAGGAATGTACAGGCAGCCTCCAGAGCAACTTCTAAAGCCCTAAATTCAAAGGGCAAATAATCAGGAGATGTGTTCCCAAACACATTATCATAATTTCTACCTCCCCTCCTCCTGCTCATGTCAGAACCATCAGACTGCCAAACGTCACCAGCACCACTTGTTGTCAATCTTTTCTGTAGCTCCACCACATACTGCAATACGTAGTTATCAAGGGAATTCAAAAGCAGAACCTCATCAGCCGTGATAATACAACGAATCTGCTCTAGATTTACTACAATAGCCTTCTCTCTGCCAAGAATGGTTGAGGGGTACACAAATAGAGGATCAAGCAGGCGCAAATCACGGGCAGGTAGATCACAACGTCGCATCATGGTGAACTTGTCAACCTCAATAATCTGAGAATTCCCGGACGTATCAACACGAATCCAGGACCGAAGGCCTTGGCCCCTCTTTTTCAGCCCCAAAACATCAACACCTTGAAAAGGTTGCCTTCCAAAGGCCGGTGATCGGTAAGTTGATTCCCTTAGATTTATAGCAGATGCAGGTTTTGGTACTTTCGGCGGAAGCAGCCGCTCCTTGATGTCATCCATCTTCTATGAGCTCTGAAATGCTGCAACACATAGAAAAGTTATTCTCAAACATCTCCCACAATTTCTCTGCTCTGCTTATGTAATTTCATAGTGAATGGATGCTGAATACGATGCTTTCCATAGTTAAGTATGACATAATTTCATGAAAATTCAACGACAAAAAAAAAATAATAATAAAAGAAAAGGATGCAGCATTAAGAATCCATCATAAACATTCGACCAATGCGAGACGACTACGAAAAACTCTTCATCTACCTAAACAGTTTAAACAGTTTGTTAAAGCTTAAGCTTTACCTATTAATTAAGTGGAGATACAATGAGTATATATGACTCTGCCAAACCAATGTAGGTCTATTGCTTAAGTTATTGAGCCAAATTCCAGTAAACACAGTCCGAAACGCAATCACAAGTGGCAATTCTAAACTCTAAATTCACATAAACAAACATTAAATCGAAGAGTTCAACTCAATAATCACATCTATAGTGGCTCAATTCCAATTTCGAGACACGTATAAACACAAATACATACATACATACATACATACATACATATCCATATACGAGTATAACTATTTGAATACATAAAAGGGCGCAGAATTTTAAAATTCGTTACCTGAAGAATGAGGAAGAACAACCAGAGCCGCTCACGTCTGGTGCGACTGAAGACTGATCCACTGCTCAGATTGAAATTGAAAGATTTCGGAACTGAGAATCAATTTCGTGCGGATAAGAAGCCCTAGATTTCAGAATCACAGAGAGAAAGTGGGGGAGGATATAGATTTTAGAGGGTGGTCTCAAGTGAGGTGGTGATTGAAATTTCGCAAGGGGAATATCAGGAGGTTTGTTACCGGGACCAAGGAATCATATGGAAAAAGGGCAATAATAATATAATGAATCTTTTCTTTCTTTTTTTTAGTACCAAAATAAATAATAAAAAAGGGAAATGTATTGAGTTTAATTTGTCTGGTTGCCTGTTCCAAATGAACCGCGGAGGATTGTGTAAGTGATCCTCAACTCAATCAACTTATCAACCTTTCAATTTATATTAGCGGTCCAACTCATTTTCTCTAAATTATCTAAATTTTCTCATCTCCAAAAATATAAAGAAATGTGCATTAGCGATCTATGAAAGAAGTTATAGGTGGTGTTCAACCATGTAAATATAATAAAAATACAAATAAAACGAAATGTGCATAGTGATATATTTCTCAAAACGACAAATATAATGTGTGTAAGACTGAAGTTGAATAATTATAGATTTTTTTATATAAAAAAAATTTGTTAGTATTTTATTAAATAACACACATCCTTATATTTAAACTCATAACCTCAACGTTGTCAGTTAACCTACTTAACCCAATTAGACCACAGCTCACCGACAAGAACCATAAAATTCATATTAAGCATGACAACTTATTTTAATGCATAGACTAAGTAATCTGAGATAAAATAAGAGTCTTATTCCTTGATTAATTGTATTACTAAAGTGAATCGCACACGCTTTGCTGGTTTCAATAAATTAATTTACAGATTCAATTTTATTTGGGAGAAAAATGGTTTTCTGCCTCTCTCTCTCTTTCGCCTAAACCCTAGCCGCCATGGCTTGGGTCTCTATTAATGGTGCAAGTCATCATCACCAAGCATATCGTCGGTCTATGCCTCACGTTGTACTCTTACAATACTCCAACGTCGTCTCTATCCGACGAGTTTTCTATCGGGTTTTCTCCCCATGGAAACTCAACGCAGTATTTTTGGAATAGAGAGTGAGACTGTTGTGGGTGGCCTCTCGAATTGGCTTCTAGGCCATAATCTAGATGGTGTAAGGCCGGGGCGAAAGCGACTTAAAGCAGATGAAGAGATTGAGATTGGTGAGAGCTTGAGTCTGCCGACAAGAGCTTGGCTGGAATGGAGGCGACAGATTGACAGTGATGGACACGACCGCGTACGCCGATCTGCTGAAGCTATGGAGATCTGGACCTGTGCTGCAATCGTCAAGGAGCAAGGAGGAATGCCCATATCAGATGATGCGGTGGACGGCGGTGCAATTATGGCCGTGGCTGCGATGGAGGTTGAAGATGTTTCGGCGGCTGATGGAGAACTGAATTGGGTACCCAAATCTTTGGGTCAGCCCACCACTATTAGGAGTGGGGTGTCCAAATCAGTATGGTTGCTCATATTGTTTGACAAAAACATGTGGGGGAAGTTTTTGGCCCAACTATGGACCTAACAAATAAACTCTAGCTCCCTAGGGTTTCGAACTTGGGATCCCGGTAGCTTGATCCAACATATTAAGTTTTGTTTTGTCATTTGTGGTACCATCGAATCTTCTGGAATAGTACTGAAAGATGATTCGAGCTATTCTGTAAGAGCGGAGCATGGCGTGTTCAATGAATGGACCTATTTCTATATACCATCGTGGGTATTACTACAACTTCTTGTTATGTCTGTATATGGCAGCGGGAGGGTATATAACGGTCATTCTAGTTTGAAGGTAGAACAAGTTTATCTTGTTTTGATGATGCTCCAGAATGTGTTCTTAATGTGTTATGATACAATTGTATTCGACTCGCTAGATTGAGTCATATTTTATTTATAAAGTTCTTTCTTTTATTAAAAAAAAAAAGTGAATCTCACAATACGGATGTCTATTAATTTAGCAACCAAACAATTAAACATTATATAAGTTTATACTATCACAGTTGTAAACCTCTCTTATGAGGAGGACTTTTGGTTAAAGTAGTATGTATACGCAATAGGACTAGGCATTTGGTCCTGAAATCCCGATCCAGTCCTAAATTTGTCGGGATGGGACGAGATTCAAGTTTGAAAAATGCATATCCCGCCCCGTTCCGATTTAAAACGACGGGACGGCACTGGGATCAGCTAAATATATCCCGTCCCGTCCCGTAAGAAATTAAAATAAAAATAAAAATAATTATATTATATCTATGATCTCAGCCGTTGAAACTCTCAACCAAACTCTCAGTCGTTGATCCAAACCCTAATCCAGCCTCTCAGCCTCTCACTCTCTTAGGAGTCTCATCTCTCAACTCTCAACTCTCAACTCTCAACTCTCGTATCCTCTCCACCAGATCGCCGCCGCCGCTCAGGGTCTCAGCCCCAGCAAGCCCTACTACCCAGCCCAGTAGTCTCGCCTCTCAGCTTCTCACTCTCTCAGCTCTTGTATCCTCTCCCTCTCTCTATCCTTCCGCCAGATCGCCGCCGCCGCTCAGACTCTCGACAAGGATCATCTGCAGCCAGCACCGGTGAGGAGTCCGTCAAGTCCTCGTCCTCCACTCCTTCCTCCCATTCCCAAATCCCAAATCCATTCTCTCCTCACTGCCCCCGCCACCACTGCTCCCTCGACCTCCATCGCCTCCGCCTCCTCCTCTGCCTCCATCGCCTTCCCCAAATCTCCTGAGTGGGTTTGGAATCCAATTGGTTTTTTCTTCTTTCTTTATTTCTGCAATTTGGCTCTGTTTGGTACTTCAATTTAGCTCTTTAGTCCACACAGGTCTAACACCATGAACATAGCCACATAGATATCTCATTGTTCTCTGCTCCACTTAGGTATCTGGTTTCTCCCTGTGAAAGTTTCTCCAAGGTACTCCACCTATTAAGCAACTGGTTTCTCCCTGTGATGGATGTTAAGTTAATAAGTTATTGTTGTGCAGTTGTGTTGGACATTTGATTTGTGCTGGATGTTAAGTTAATAAGTTGTTATTGTTGTGTACTAGACATTTGCTTTGTTATTAGTTATGTAATTCAATATGTGATTTGACAGATTTATTATGTAATTCTACAGATTTGTTATGTAATTCTGTTTTGGTCACGGGATCACGTTTTGGTCCCGGTCCTGTCCAGGTCCCGTACGGAATACGGACATGACGGGATCACTTTTCAAAAAGTATAATCCCGTCTCGTTCCGTTTAAAATCTCTCGGGACAAGACCGGAATCAGGTGAATCCCGGCCCGTCTCGACCCATGTCCAGCTGTAATACGCAATCTTTGTGACCTCTCTATTAACGAGCTATTCATAAATCTTGCCCCATAGATAGTCTTTAGAGAGACTCACAAAAGATCAAGATGGTTGCATTCTCTTCTCAAACTTGTAATGCCTCTGTCATAACACAGCTTAATTAACACTTCATTTTGTTCTTGTATTGCTATCATAGTCTCTGTGTGTATTAGCAATGCGATTACCGGTGGTGTCGATCCTGTCCACAAAGGCGGAACTGGAGTCCCTGCTTCTAGGGTTGTCTAAGAATGCCATTGTAGAAGGGGCTCGTCCCACATTTAGATGGGAACTAATCTTTTATCGTCTTCCTTTCTTTACTGGGAGGGGGTTGTATTTCATAATTTGATGTGGAATTTCAAGTTGTTCTTTGATACAATCAACAACTAAATAAAAATTCGACCCTCAGTTTTATTCAACTTCGTACGTTTTAAGACTTCAGCCCGGTTTTGAACTATGAAAGTTTCATCTTCTCCAAAAGAAGAAACAGAACAAATAAAAGACGAGGGGGAACTTTGAAGACTTCACCGTGAAGCCTGCAGCTACAACCCACAGGAACAAACTGAAAAAACAATATAATATAATATTTAAAAATACCCCAAATGTAATTTTGGTTTTGTAATGACTCGTACGTGTATGTTCAGGAAGGTAAAGATTCTGTTGTAGAACAGAATGAATAGACAGATGACTAAAACACAAGACAATTTAAAAAATATAAAATGACCCCAGTGATACAGCACAATAGAGATCAGATCAATCACTACTTAAAGTATAAGAAGGAAATTCTAGGCCTGGGATTTTTAAACCGAAAAACCGAAAAACCGGACCGAACCGGGCTATTCGGTCCGGTTCGGCTCGGTTCTTATGCACGGTGCAGTTGATTTTGAAGGAAACCGAACCGAAGTAAAAAGGATCGGTTCGGTTCGGTCCAAGCATTTGTCAATCACCTGTAACCGAAAATAACCGAGATCTTGTGAACTTGTACATGTGTCACGATATTAGTGGCCAAAATCTAAGCTTATGTGAGACCAATTGTACCTGATTACACAATATTATTGACCGAAAATGAACCCTAATCTCATTTTACCCTCTCTGAACCGCAGCCCTCTCTCCTCTCTCTCTCGACTCTCGTCTCTCTCAAATCTCAATTCGAACCCTAATCCAGTAATCCCCAATTTGAAAGTCGAAAGACTCGAAACCCTAATCTCAATCCCAATCCCAATCCCAATCCCAAACCAACAATCCCAATCCCAATTCTCGTCACAACATGTCTGATTCAGATCGTTCTGATTCGAACGATGTTGTTGAGGAGGCTGGTACTACAGCTGCTAGTGTTGCACCAGAAGATGTTGAAGATGTTGAGGCTCCTACCTCGAGGCCTCAATCGAAGGGAAAGAAGAAAGCTGCTGCAAGCTCCTCTGGTGCAGCAGCAGCTGCACCAAAGAGGAAGAGGTCTGGGAAGTCTGTAGTGCAACGCTCATGGGTCTGGGATCACTTTGACAAGTACCATGAGCCGCTGTTTGCCATGGTGGATGGAGTTGAGAAGGAAGTTGGGCACACACCAAGATCAAAATGTAAGCATTGCTCAAACACCTTTGCTTGTGATAGTTATAATAATGGTACTAGCACTATGAGGAAACACATTACACGACATTGTAAAAAGTATGGTGGTAGTAATGAATACGAGGGAGATGATAATCAGGCTGTGTTTACTGCTGATGGTGAATTGAGAAAAGAATGGAGTCAACTAGGGTGTATAGATGCTGCTACTGTTATGATTGTGGTAGATGAATTGCCATTTAGTTTCATAGAGAGGCCTGGTTTTAACTATTTTTGTAGCTATGCTATTCCTAAGTTTGAGGTGCCATGTAGGAAAGTAATCTGCAAGAATTTTCTTAGAATGTATGAAGAGAAAAAGGAAAAAATGAAGTTGGAATTGAAAAATCATACCATCTCTTTGACAACTGATACTTGGACAAGTTGTCAAAACATTAATTATATGGTCATTACTGCCCATTTTATTGATTTTGCTTGGATAATGCATAAGAAGATATTGAATTTCTGTTTGATTCCAAACCATTAAGGGCAGACCATAGGTAAGATTTTAGAGGAGTGTTTGGTTGAATGGGGGATAGAGAGGGTGTTGACTGTCTCTGTAGACAATGCCTCTGCTAATCAGAAGGCAATAGATTATCTGAAGAGGAAAATGGGTGCATGGGATAATCCACCAATGTTTGGAGGGCAGTACATGCATGTTAGATGTTTAGCTCACATCATTAACTTGATTGTGAGGGCTGCCCTGTCTTTGATGGATAAAGCAGTGGCTAGCATTAGGAATGCAGTGAGGTATGTGAGAAGTTCTAGTGCTAGGACTGCTGCTTTCAAACTTTGTGTTGAAAAGGAAAAGGTTGAGTGCAAGAAAATCTGCATCTTAGATGTTCCAACTAGGTGGAACTCAACTTATCTAATGTTGTCTACTGCTTTAGAGTTGAAGAAGGGTTTTGAGAGGTTGGCTGAAGAAGAAGATGTGAAGTACAGGAGTTATTTTGATGAAGAAGAGGAGGTAGATGAAGAGGAGGTAGATGGGGATCTTCATAGTACTGCTCCTAGCACAAATAAGGGTAGGAAGAGGGTAGGGCCACCCACTGAAGCTGATTGGGACCAAGCAACCATCTTTGTTCAATTTTTGAAATTTTTTTATGAAGTGACAGTGAAAGTGAGTGCACAACTTAGGCCTACTTCTCAAGCAGCATTTCATTCAATTGTTTCTATTAAGGCAGAGCTAGATGACTTGTTTAATAAGCCAATCACCCCTGCATCCTCCCCTACTGATAGGATTCTGCATGATATGACAAAGAAGATGAAGTTGAAGTACAAGAAGTACTTTAACACTGTTGATGATGTAAACCAGTTGTATTTAGTAGCTTTAGTGTTGGATCCTAGGTATAAGCTCAAGAATTTTGAGATGACATGTGAAACATTGATGGGGATGTCTCCTGGAGAAGTGAAACAGAAAAGTGCAGAGGTAAAAAATTTGCTGCAGTGTCTGTGTGATTTATATGGTGCTTCTAATAGTGCAACAACCTCATCCAGTAGAAGGTCTACTGTTAGTGGAGATAGTGGCATACAAAGTGGTAGAGGAAACAACTCAAACAAGGCTTCTAGTTCTGTGTTTAGTGGAAAGATGGCAGCAATGCTTGAGAAATGGGGTAAGGACTTAGAAGAAGGTGATGGTGCTGTGGTTAAGCATGAAGTTGATAAGTATTTGTGGGATCCTATGGAGAAACAAGTTTCTGATGATAAGTTCACCATTTTGGATTGGTGGAAAGTGAATGGATCAAAATACCCTACTCTACAGTTGGTTGCCAAAGATGTTCTAGCCATTCAAGTGTCTACAGTTGCTAGTGAGTCTAGCTTTAGCACTGGAAAAAGGGTTATTGACCCTTATAGAAGTTCTCTTACTCCTAAGTCAGTTGAAGCATTGATTTGTCTTCAGAATTGGATATGCTCCACTGCAATAATGGGACTAGAGTATGTTCCTGACTTGAAGGAAATAGAGATGGTGGAATTACTAGAAAAAGGTACTTCTAACAGTTCTAACTTCTAAGTTCTAATTTCATTGACTTCAGTTCTAACTGTACTTCTAACAGTTCTAAGGTCCTGACATCATTGTATTTGTGTATGAATTTGTACAGAAATGGAAAGAGAAAGGAGAGACAAGGTTGGTGTAGATGCTGCTGTACCTACAACAGCAACAATAGAGGCTGCAGAACCAATGAAGAAGATGTTGAAGCTTAAACCAGCTGAAGGTGCAAAGCCAAGACTGTCCAAGAGGCAGAATGCAAGAAAACAGATAGTATTGAATCCTTGAAGGATTCCAGCCTTGAACAGTTGAAGACCTGGACTGAGTGAACTTTATTAGTTTATGAGTTTGTCTTTATGATTTTGGACATTGGACATTGGACAAGTTCTGTTTGAATTATGAGTTTATGTCTTTGTGATTTGGTCATTTTGGTGTTGTTATGGAGTGATTGCACTCATTGCTGTTTAGATAGTCTGGAAATAGAGTGATTTGGTCATTTCAAGTTCTGTTTGAAAACCGAAAAACCGATGAAACCGATTCGAACCGAGTCGGTTCGGTTTTGATCAGTTCCATAGGTTACAATTGCTGAAACCGAACCGATTACAACAATGAACGGTTCGGTTCGGTTCCCAAAAAATTTGCCAAAGAACCGAACCGTCCCAGGCCTAGGAAATTCTTGCGATCTTTTCATTTGTAAAATGCCAGGGTAACACCTCTTAGCATGAGATATGTACAAAAAGGATATTTATATCCTTGCTTGGATTATATACAGGAACAACCATTCAGGTTGTAATGGATTTGGATGAAGATTGAACCATCTATTGATTAATTACAATTGGTTCTTCTTTAAATGTAGGGATTGATATGAGATGTGTAGTCCCTAATACCAGCTCCTTCCCATCCCATCCATTCCTCCCACATATCATAATCTGGATCGTTCATTCCTCTCATCGAATCATCATCTCCTTCTTCATATGTCTCATACATTTGCAATGGAGTTGTTTCTTCTCTCAAGTTGCTCATAACAGTCTGCATAAACAAATCATAAGGAAAATCGATCAGATAATTGTTAAAACATCATAATCAAGGAGCACTATATCACTTCAGACCCTACCATTTGTTACAACATCCTAATCACATACTTATCCAGGAACCTAATTACCTAATACCACATAAGAATTTCTCGCAGAATATGAACAGACGCAGCTAGTTGATTGTGAATGATGTGGTGACGTCCCATCAACATTATTGAATCCTCATCATCCCCACAATTCACAAAGATGCTGTTGATTAATTTTAATACTCAAATTACCATATTCCATTGGTTCACAATTTCCTTCCAAACCGTTTATAAGATCCAACAACTTTTTCCCAACTCTCTAACCATATAGATCATGCGTCCCATAGTAGTGACTCCACCTACTCTTTACTTCCAGAGAAGTGGCTACAGATCTTATCCACTCTCAATTTGTTCTCAACTATGGATGGTGTTGGTGAATCCTACTTTAAGCAAGAAAGTTGGTTTAAGGGTCGTCTTCACAAAGACAATACACTTATTCGATTTGAACACCACTCAGATCATATAAGGTAAAATAAACATGTTAATTTCAATGAAACTCCCCAGTAATTGTTTAGAAAACTACAATTTAACAACCAATTTGTGCCCCCAATCGATTTTCGTTAACCACAAGTAGGAAAAAAACAAATCAACACAACCTACTAAGCTAATTCTCCAATCACCCCTAATCTCTAATAGTTCTGTACTATATTCCATCTAAGCAATACATGCATGTGTACAAAAACAGCAGGCTTGACACATAAATCATAAGCTGGCCAAACGAAAAACAACAGAACATAAAAAGAATATGCCAAGAAGATAACTACTTACATCATAAGCCTCATTGATTTCGTGAAACTGAACTCCACAATTGTTTCCTCTACATACATCTGGATGATACTGCAACCCATAAAAAAAACACAATCATCAAACAAAGCCCCAAAATTAATAAAAAGTAAAACAGCAATTTTTTTTTTTAATTAAAAAGAATCTCAAAAATAAAAGATGGGATGAAATCAAACTTGCAGGGCAAGCTGTCTGAAAGCCTTCCGGACCTCAGATTCAGAGGCACCGGGTCGGATCCTCAAAGTCTGATACGGATCCATCACAGAAGAAGAAACACAAGAAACCATAACCCGGTTCACAGTCTTCTTCTTCCTCGACGACTTATTCTTAAACGAGTTGATCCAGGAAGATCCATTTCCCCCAATGACACCAGCAGCAGCAGCAGCCATCTCAAATTAATCAAAACCTCACAATCCCAAATCACCAAAATCCCTTCTCACCTTGTTCTTTATATATCTCTCAAAACCACACAACCCTAAAAAAGTTATATATAAACAATGCCTAACAATGGGCAAGAAAGGCAAATAACAATGGGACTGAGATGGGTCTGGCTTCTCTTTTTTGCTTTGAAATTCAATGATATATTCTTTGAATAGAATAGGTATGGGGCTTTTTCAAAGACGGTGGGGTGGTTTTTATAGGGAGGAAGAGAGGTTTATGAGGTCCTTATCCAATTGGGTCCGTTTCAGGGGTGACGTGTCTTGTCTTCTCCTTCTCCTTCATGGATTGGAAAACCAGACCAGTGCTTATCTGGTTTTGCTCTTTTGGTCTGAGTCAGTTTTGGTTTCCTTTGGGTTTATCTTGGGGAATATTCTCTTTTATTTTCAGAAATTTGCGTTTTTGGCAATACAATTTTATATGTTTTGCAGTTTGGTCCTACTCTGAAACAGACTGATTCAACCTTTCTCTAATTATAAATGCGCTCTTTTAATTTTCATAATTCGTTAGGCTGAGGTCATTGACCTGGTTTTTCATTATTTTTAATAGAGCGGTGACTAAGCTAAGTCTCAATCTTGCATCTTCGATTCTTCGTGGTATTATTCTTTGGTTAAAGATAGTTTTCAGCATCTAAACATCAATGTTGTATTCAACTTTAATATTTTTTAATTTGTTCCCTACGTAACATAGTTTTATGAACTGAATAATATTGTACGATTTGATTATACGTCGTTATACTGATTTTTGTTTTTATTTTGAAGAAATGATTACGATGTTAAATGAAATTTTTTTTATTTTATGAATTTGATGTCTAATCACTTCTCGAATTCTCTAAATTCTATTTTGATTCTAGTTCTTATGAATTAATTTTCTACTCTTTTGTTAACTTGGCACACACGTGTGGATTGCAAGTTAAAAATACCTTAACTAAATTTCCATAAATATAAGATTTGTCTTTCATAGCCAGCTATTGACATTAAAAAGTCCTTCACCGTAACATTATGGATAAAATAGATGTTCAACAACAGCAGATATTACTAATTTCATTAGTATTTCCATTGGTGCTATACTGCTATGTACGAAAAGATATACCTATTTACACGCACCGAATCTAATCAAAGATGCACCAACATGGTTATTTAGATCCAATAGTTTTATCCAATTTGGATTTGGCACTTGGTTATGGGCAGCTTATTAGAAATGAGATGTTAGCCACAGTTGACATGTTCATGCAATCATGCAAAATGCCCGGATCAACTTAATTGTCTATCGGACTACCCGTAATTACCTATACCTTGGGGCAAAGACTATATTTAAGTAATAGTAAATATCCAATAGCTAAATAAAAAAATTAACAAAAAAAGTACAAAATTTTAAACAGCTATAATGCTAGAAAAAGTTCTAGCTCAAAAACTCGAATTACGCTCTAAGATTCCCGAGTCACAAGGGAAACACATAATTAACTATCTTTAACTTTGACATGTGACTTTAAGATGGAGGCAATTCAAGATTAGTGTATATTATTATCGTTGAATTGTGATGTCAAAATTTTATCTTATCCAGTATATACTTATAACTTATAATAAGGCGTTTAAATGAGACTAGACATCCTATATAACAACACTGCTCTTTCAGAATGCAATAACGCTCTATATTGCGAATGAATTGAGCTAAGCAACCATTAACTGCACAGAGTTGACTTGATTTAGGTTTACTAAACTCAACTTTGTTACTAAATGGGTATCTTTGACTTGATTTGTTAGGAAGTTACAACTTAATCTCAAGTACTTATCCTTTTTTTTTATATATATAATTATATTAACTACAAGTTTAAAATTAGGGCATGTCACAAGCTCACATCATAATTATTATGGAATTTTACATGACTTGACTCACACGTCTTGTTCCACTAGTGATCGTAGAAGAAAAACCGATCCTCCCTCTTAATTAAAAAATTAAAAACACATAAACAAGGTTTATCTTTTTAAAAGACAAAACTACCCTCAACGAGGTCCTTGTAGGCTAAAAAGCGAAACCTCTGCGGGAACAAACAGAATTTTCTATATCTTGGGGCCTCTATTTAAATTCACCTTGTGCACCTTCAATTTCGCCACATAAAAATCCCCACGTGTCCACGTAAACTTCTTTAATATTTTTTATCCATAAGGTAAGAACCAAAAATGTGAATTATTCCGATAAAAAAAAAAAAAGTGAACCATTGCGTGTCACGAAAACACGTGGTGATTCGTGTGTGGCGATATTAAAGGCGTTGTGGCGTTTAACTCGTGGCTCGTAAGTAGAGATAAACATATTCCCGGAAAGTGTTACACTGTCGGATAATACTGTGGACTCGGAAATGGATAATGAGGGCTGTGTGTGGCCCACACGTGGCACGAGTACGTGGGAATAGAATAGCGCCATGTCAAATCTTGGATGCCCTTCAAATGAGGGGTGCCAAGGCCACATTGTCCGCAATAATGAGACGGGTCCATATTCATGATTAGAGTGATTTGTGTACGTTTCCATTAACATGCTTACATTACTAATTATTCCATATGAACACAAAAACATGTACACAAAGTTGTATTGTGCGTTTGAAGATGCATGAATCATGTGCTTATGATTCAATAATTCATATGCCTATATAATTAGAGATCGGCATATTGGATGGATGGATCTACGAGTCGGAATTTTTTAGCCCTATTCGTATGACTCAAAGGTTCCTAGTGATTTTTTTTTTTTAACACATAAAATAGGAACGTTTTGTTTTAATCATATGTCTCACAATAATTACGATGCATTATTGTGCATTATTTGTTATTTGAAAAATGCGTTGCAGAAGAAAAATGAGCTTGATAAATATATTGTGTTTTCGAGGATCTAATGTGTTCAAGTGTCCGAACGATACTAAGTATCTCAATAGAAGCACTATCTACACTTCTACATGGAGCAATCTTTACACGTTATCAATGTCTTTCTTGTTACTTGAGTGAAGTTCCTCAACTTAAGAAAGGTTGTGAGCATCTCCAACAGTATAGCATATGTCAAATTGCTAAATTCAGTTAAAATTTTGAGTTTTAGCAATTAATTTAACAATGTTGCTTCATCAATAACTGCTAAAATTTAGGTTTTAATAAATTATAGACTGACACGTGTGAAGTGAATATTTAACTATTTCTATAACAATGCTTGAGAGCAATGCTAGGGACACCAAAATATTATACCAAATTCTAATTCCAAATGATGTGGCATTTGCCACCTCATTCACATTAATTTACAACGTGTAATTATGTCAATTCATTTTCATTTTATAATTTCTAACATGTAATTTTTTTAATTTACAAAAAAAAAATAAGAAAAAGAAAAAATGTATCCCTGCAATCCCAAATAGATCTTGAAACTGTCGTCATCTTCCCTCCTCTCATGCTGCAGCAAAATCATAGTATATAGCAACCACAAAGCATGATTTGGCTTTATAAATCATAGTAAAAAGGGTTTATGATGGAAAACTGTGAATTAGCTCCTATTAAGAGATAAAGATGATCTCTGCAATGTGATAATACATGCATATGTTCGTCATCAATTTTTGTTTTTGGACCAAAAAGAAAATACAAATCAATAGAGAAGTCAACTTAGCAAACTTAAATTGAATTCATTGGATTACTTTCAGAAATGAAAGGGAGAAGATATTTTTTTTTTTAATTTTTTTCTATTGGGAGGCAAATAGGTGGCTGCGATGGAGGATGAGTTTTTTATCTTCAGGATTTATCTTTTCTTGATTAATATCTTAGAGAAAAGAATGAAATAATTTAAATATATATTCCAAATAAAAAAAATGACACAACCCGAATTGTTGGACGTTAGGGCTGATGTGGTCAGTGCCATGTCATTTGAGATGAGTTTTTTGTAAGAATTTTTAGGATACAAAGCATTTTCCTGAGTCAATTGATAAATCTAGCAATTCTTTTTAGCCAAAACTAAATTTAACAACTTTTAGTAAAAATTGACAAATAGTTTGAAAATTTCAAATCAGCAATGCTGCTGTAGATGCTCTAATGCTTTAAAGTTAGCATTCTTTCTATCGAGTCTTTCACAGACCCGTTTGTTACCCAATTTTGTTTTGGCAATTTGTTTTTGTAACCATAGTATCATCTTCTGCTCAAGCATATTAAGTACTCTCGTCAAGGAGGGTACCATTGATATGGAGGTATGAAAGAAACCGCCGCCGAGGGTTTAGGATGACCACCACATATGATGGGGAGAGGCTCCCTGGGTATCACCATCCTACCATACTTGGCGGAGAAAACAGGCCTTGAAAGTTGAAACTCAGGCACACAGGCGCGTCCGAAGAACCTTTCAAAATGGTACGAGCACAAGGTTCTATTTTTGTTCAGTGTTCTCGGTTCCTATGGAATCTTTTGATCTTTTTTGGCTCTTTTGTTCCGTCCTCTTGAGACTTGGAAGGTACGTTAGCTACAGGGATTATTACATTATTTCTAACATCACAACAATTTTGAAATGAAAGAAAAACATCAATGCAGCAAAGCTTTTGTCCTTGCATACAGAAACCCCTTCAATCTTATTCGTAAAGTGACCATATGACCGTGTTTAGTGTTCCGTCAACAAAAAAATTGCAGGCAAGCTGCAAGCTCTCACGAGATCTGGAGAAAGCTCGAGACACAAAACTTTCAAGACACATGTAC
Organism: Potentilla sterilis; assembly: GCA_963682095.1. Classification (NCBI taxonomy): domain Eukaryota; kingdom Viridiplantae; phylum Streptophyta; class Magnoliopsida; order Rosales; family Rosaceae; genus Potentilla; species Potentilla sterilis. Next base: position 31,688,879 of record OY821754.1, read on the forward strand.
AGGACTCGAGCTAAACTACTAAAGAAAATGACATGAACATGTACAGTTATGAGTTTATGTTTTCTGAATCACCAAAGCCACGACTTTCAGATTATGCTTCGTCTTTCAATAACCATTAGATGACTGTGCCAGCCTCTACGTAGCTCTTCCTGAGCTTTTGTCCTTCCCAGGGGATGGATCAGATGAGAGAGGCTTGTTCCCAGTAGAAGCCTTCTCAAGTGATGGATTAGATGATAGAGGTTTGTTCCCAGTAGAAGCCTGGTTGGGTGATGGATGAGACGAGAGAGGCTTGTTCCCAGTAGAAGCCTTCTCAGGTGATGGATGAGACGAGAGAGGCTTGTTCTCAGTAGAAGGCTTCTCAGGTGATGGATGAGTTGAGAGAGGCTTGTTCCCAGTAGAAGCCTTCTCAGGTGATGGATCAGACAAGAGAGGCTTGTTCCCAGTAGAAGTCTTCTGAGGTGATGGACCAGATGAGAGAGGCTTGTTCTCAGTAGAAGGCTTCTCAGGTGATGGATCAGACGAGAGAGGCTTGTTCTCAGTAGAAGGCTTCTCAGGTGATGGGTCAGACGGGTGAGGCTTCTTCTTCCCAGTAGAAGCCATCTCAGGTGATGGATGAGACGAGAGAGGCTTGTTCTCAGTAGAAGGCTTCTCAGGTGATGGATGAGTTGAGAGAGGCTTGTTCCCAGTAGAAGCCTTCTCAGGTGATGGATCAGACAAGAGAGGCTTGTTCCCAGTAGAAGTCTTCTGAGGTGATGGATCAGATGAGAGAGGCTTGTTCTCAGTAGAAGGCTTCTCAGGTGATGGATCAGACGAGAGAGGCTTGCTCCCAGTAGAAGCAGTTGTAGAATTAACAGGCTTCTTAAACTGAACCAAGATCATTGTCATGTTGTCACATCCTTCGCCACCTGTCGAGGGCGCCAAGCACCTTTCAAACACTCTCTCACAAACCACTGAGAGTGTACTTTCCTGCATCATTAGATATGTATTTATGGTGCCCAAACAATTTGAAAGTTGAAACATGAGAAAACATGTAATGTTAACTTACATTTTTCAACTGTTCCCGAACATAATCCATAAGTTGTTGGTTTGACATGCAGTCCCTATAGAGAATATGCCAAAGTTTCAATGAAGTAGAATAAAGTGAAATCGTTGAAGTTGGCAAGAAGAGTTCAAAGGAATACATAACATAGCTTACTGCAGTGTTAAGAGTTTATGCTACCCCAACAATATACTTTCAAAAACAAAAGCAAGGAGGCACCATATAATTGATATGCACAAAGGGACACAATATCTGAGACTGCAATCAAGCATGCATTAACTACATTCTCAAAATGCATGCAATTACAGGCTTTTAAAGAGACAATGATTACTTTTTTTTTTTTGATAGAATCAACGACGGTATCCTCAAAGGCTTTCTAGGCCCAGAGACAATGCTTACTTATTCCACAAGATATATAGCATAGTGTTTCAGTGACTTCATCTTGCTACCAAATTTCCCACAAAAGATATCTTTCAAATTTGAAAACATATGAAAATTGAACTCAAAGACTTCAGATTTCTGAAGAATACGGCCCTTAAAAAAATTGAACTCAAAGATGCAATTAAAAAAAAAAAGAAAAAAAAAGAAGACGAATAAAAGAATGTATAGACAGATTTCCTCCAAATGACCCTTGAAAGTAAAATCCAAAACATTTCAGATATGGCCTTAAGGACTCACATTCAGTAAGAGGAAAGAAGCAAAGTAATCTAAAACAATAACAAAGATCACATTACAAGTCTTGCACATCTCACCTAATGACATGTAACATCTTGAATCTGAACTAGGTTTCACCAGATATGTACAATATTTAAGGGTCTACATTTTGAATTAGGTTTAATATCTAAAACTCTCCGTACAGCATATAGAAACACATAACAAAAGGAAAGTACAACAAAAGAAGAAACTAACTTACCATATTCCATCACAAGCTATGACAAGAAACTGATCATCATCCCAAATTTCAACCTACATCAAGCGGGATTTTTAAAATTACTTACATGGAACAGAAATGTGATGATGAGAATTCACAGTAGTCACCCAATTGTAAATTAATTTTAGTGAATTTCATAATGGAATGCTAATCAAAGTCAAAACAAGTAATAAGAAAATAATAATAATACAGATCAATTCATCCCCTTAACTAGCAACTGAATAATTTTACCCCAAACATCAAAAGGACCTCACAAGTTTAGTAATTTTCAAATAGTTTAATTACTCGTGTCAATTCTAGTATTGAAAGCCATAATGAAATAAAACATACACTTGTTACATCTGGATAGGCAGTTACAATCTGCTTTTCAACAGGCAATTGTTTGTTTTGCTTGAATTCAACATCTCCTGTAGGCAACAAAATATAAACAACTGTAAATGAAAGGAGGTTACTTTCACTTTTTATCAGCCAAATCAGGAAAAAGATGTACCAATAGCTCTTGCCAAGTTCAAACTTCCATTGACCCGTCCAACTTGGATAAATCCACCAGCCTTCAGAATTCTTTCTTTCTCATTTTCCATGTCAGGCTTATGATCTTTAGACAAAGGATATGCCTGCATTTATTACTTTAATCAGGTACCAAATCATCCTGATTCAGGTTATCACTCATCAGTACAACACCAAGCCAAATTGTTTTATGCCTGGAGACTAGCATAAAACTTGGGGCTGAGAGACCGTGGATGCTTAATCTTGGCGGATTGGGGATCAAAACCATTCAAGTGTTCATTTGTTCATTTTGTGTGTTCAGTTTTGGTATCTTGCTCTCATTGTTCAACACCTCCAACAAATATGTACCCAACAAGAAGCAATCAATAAAAAATCATGGACAGGTGACAAACATGGCTACAAGTGCTCATGTCCCCGGAAAAGTGTTGGCCAGTAAACACCGACATAAACATTTACTTTGTCATAAAGTTAGTACATCTAACATAAATTCAAGGCAAGACACCAACATTTTTTGGATGAATTAATGATGAGTTGATGACAGGCTTAAAATAGAAGAACCTAATTTCCTTTAGTTCTACAAGAATAAGAATATCCATAATATTGTATGGGAATTTGTGAAATTCTAGAACCATTCCTGCAGATTAAAACACCTGCACAGATGCAGTTAATCTGATAGAAAAAAGAACTTGATACGCACATTAGTAGACCATAGGAGCTAATTCTCCATTGCTGTACCACCTTCTTCTATCTACATTCTACAACTATGCCCCATATGTGTCTGTGTTATGTCATATACATATATGTAATACCAGTACAGATGCATCTTGAATATTCCACAAAATAAAGATCTTACTGTAGAAAAGACTAAAGACAATTAGTGAGGTTTGAGACAAATATTATATTCTAAATCATTATTGCACTATACCTAGAAAAACAACTATAAAGCTGGGCAAATACATTACTTACAAAGTGAACAAGATCAAAAGAGACCCGTGCACTAAATTAGACTATGGAGAGTGAGAAATACCTGACCCTTCCTAGATATTACACAACGCGAATCACCAGCATTGGCAACAACAAGTTGATTGTTCCGGATGGTAGCAACACAAGCTGTGCTTCCAGAGTTTGGTCCATCAAAATCAGAGTGAGGCCCCTGTTTTCAAGAGAAAAGCTTTCTTTTAAGAAAATAGAACACACACATAAAGTACATCAACCAAATTCTCATAATAGAATATTAGGAATGACCGATTGACTATATCAAAATATCAATACAAGGTAAGCAAGGATGAATTCGCAGAACAGTAATTCACTTGAACATTATTGCCATCTATGCTAAACTGAATGCAGAAGATGAAAATTTCCAAAACAGATGCATGAAGCTTGCCAGACCTTACCGTGATGATTATTAGGAGATTTCAATTTGGCTTTTTCAAAATTTCAGATGGAAAGAGCACTAAGCACCAGGCTGGACTCAAATTTGCTGGATTAACAATATCATGCTTCCTTATAAGGAAACAAAAAATAAAAAGGATATACTTTAACACAGATCTCCCACCCATGCCTCAATAAAGCCTCTACTAATTCTACAGGGAATAGCTTGGCTCTGATGCCAACCTAGTAATGAACTTAAAAAAAGAGTTAGACAGCATAAATCAGAATATAAATTTAGCCTTGATGGAATGTAAATTATCTTCTAGTTATAGGAATAATTCAGACAGTAATTGTGCACAAGCCAAATATACACTATATAAACCTTATATATACCACCCATATGAGTATATTGACAAGACGAATTCAGTTCTTATTAGGTATACATGGAGCCAGATTTAGGAAGTGATCCATTACCACCTAAGCATGTCCGCAACTCCAAGCAGTTATACCCATCGATATGAAATGGTCGCATTTAGGAAATTTATTTTTTTGAGACATGCTTATGAGTTGTGAGCGTTTCCAAATACCACACCATTATAAAATTATCACCATATCATATCCTCATTCAAATCAAGCCACGACACCGATGCCGCCCAAAGTTCAAAAGGTAGATTTTTTTTTTGGTTGATTCAAAAGGTAGAAGTAAATTGATTTTTAATTTTATTTGTATTATGACTATTTTCCAAAACAAAGTACCAGAGTAATACCAACTAAGCAGGTAAAAGAGTTCAGGCTTGCACTTCTGACTTAATGGAAATATGGTGAAAATTGAATATATTATGAAATCATTCTGTATATATCTGATGGCTTAACTGTTACTTTTTAGCTGAAGAAAAGGTTACCTCCTCAGAAGACCACTGATTAATTTGATCACTGAATGCACTTCTTTTAGCTTCAGCACCCTTGGGAGTAAAGATGAACCCTTCAATAAGGCCCGAAACTTTGTCTATCTTATCACCCAATACAGCTAGTTCTCTCCATCCTCGCTGTCCGCGCATCATCTCATCCATCCTGCATGAATTGAAGCAACATAAGATGGCGAGCAACTCTTTAACAGATAATCACACCTGTCTAAATTCCCCTTCCACTTTCTGCAGCTCTTTTTTTTTTTTTTTTTTTTTTCACTTAGATATTAAAATTTTGAAAGGTACTTCAAAATGAATGTCTGCCAAGTTATACCACAATATTATCAAGTTTCATTAACATTTTTGTACCCTCCAGTCAAATTCCTGTGATCTAATCTTTTTTGAACAGTTATAACCGGGCCCATCTTATAAACTCTGAATGGTAATAAAAGAAAAAGCTTCAGTCAAATCCCTGTGATCTCTTCTTTTTTGGACAGTTATAACCCGGCACATCTTATAAACTCTGAATGGTAATAAAAGCAAAAGCTTCAGCGCAAACATGGTTCTCCAGTATTAACTACATGAGAAAAACTTATTCAACGAACAAGATTTGATGCAAGAGAAATACTGTAGGAAAATGATAACGGTCGTTATGGTAGTAGAACCATGGCCTTGTTTGAAGGTCTGAAGTGTTGTTTTTTTTTTTCCTAAATGTATTACCCACAGGAGAATGACACCTCTCTGCAGCGTTGTGCTTGTGCAATGACATGATAAATGCATGCACTGAGAAATGCCTGAATTGCACTAAATACAAGGGATGAAGTAACCTGAGAAAAGCTTTCTGTAGGGAAGTGCCTAAATCGCCAGCCAGATATGCTTCCTCGTTGAGCACTTGTAAGTGGAGATACTTGGCGCAGAATTTTGCCACTGCTTTACCTACATGCAACAGCAGCCTCAATATTGTTATTCAACTGTGTGGATTTTAATGGCCCCTGAAATGTTATATTCTCTCCCAATTGCACAAGGCAAATTAAAAGAAGATAGCAAAAAATAAGATTAGCAAACCTACTAACTGGAAACACAGCTCACACAATTGATTTTAATGCAGATTGGTTTCCATTACGCAAAGGATCAGATTTTAGAGAATTATCTCAAACAGAATAAATGCTGATGCCAGGTCAGCAATCATGAAGAGCAAAACAAAAGCCGAGTGTTTTACCAAGAATTAAAAGTAACTTAACTTCAAACCAAATCTATCATGTGTAAAAGAAAATATAAAATAAATATTATAGCCACACTTTCAGTAAGCCTTTATTCAGAACTGATCCTGGATAAGTACTCGGGCATCCAACATGAATGTTAAACCAACAATAAATGGAAACATGTTCTCAAAAAAATGATCAAGATTTATCTAAGTTAATAACAATAATCATATAGTATAATAGTATAATATATTAATATCACTACTCAACTACAGAACTTAAAATGCCAACCTCCATGACCATCATAAACACCAAAGAAGGATGTTGAATTGTCAAGGTCTGGAAAGGCAGCATGCTGCAACAAAATAAGCACCTTTAGTATGTAATAGGCAATATCATTTCAAACCCAATTACAACAACTTCCATGACCCAGTCCCTTAGACTGAGAAAACAAAAAAACTCAGAAAACCGGAGAAAGTTAGCATGGTTCAAGTCTTAAATTATGTTCTTTTTTTCGTATCAATCTGTAGTTACTTGACACTCAACCTGGAGTGGTATACAACTTTGCTCTCACTCACCAAGGAATGATACTGAAATCTCACTCTCCAATTGGAGTGACATTCTCTCTCTTCTGTAGCTTTCTTCAATCAGGAAACCCAATTGGGTATGGATTCCTAATTGGAACTGGAAAATACAACTTTTATAAAATACGAACAAATGAATCTTTCTTCAACCACCCTAAGTTTAATAGTCCTAATACGATTAGGAAACCCTTATCCACCATGAATATGAATCCTAACAATCGAAGATTCAAGTCTTTCCTTATCCATTCCAAGTGACATTGATTCGAACGGAAAACCAAGAAGATAAATGAAAACAACAAAGTAGTACGGTTCAGAGCTATCCTGTACCCATGGGGCAACAGCTCCAAAATTTGGTACTACGTTTCTTTTCTTAATCTTATACTTGAACTCTCCTGGGAGTGATAATCTTTCTCTCTCTAGAAAATCAAATTCTTTACCAACTTGCTAATAACTTCACCTGTGACTAGTAAACAGATTGTACCAAAGGCATGCTAAGATTACATACGACATTTAAAAATCAGTACACAAATATACTACTGGGGTGAAGTAACAAGAAGATCATAAAGAGACTTACAGCATCTTCCATGGTGGAACGCCACCCCTGCATGGAGGAAGCTCCGAATCGAAGTCTATCATTCTCACCATCTTCCGATACCTTCTCGGTTTTCGGAGCGCTCAAATATATTCCCATATCCAGCTGAGACACACAGTATCAAACACATGATTTCAGACAAGATAAAAAAAAAAACTAAAACAAAATTATAGAAAAGATTCTATCCCTCAACAAATTGCAATATTCAATTCTAGAAAGAAATTAAGGCTACAGCAACAAAACTAATAAATGCATACAAGACAAAATTAATTAACTCAAATCGAAATCGAAATCGAAACAGAAAGCGATTCAATTCAATTGAACACAGAAGCCAAAACCTACCAATCTAAGAATCCAATCAATCATGCACATTAGAGTCTCTCCGTGTGGTTGTCAAGATTAACTTAATCGTAGCCGCTAACAATTCTACTGCGTTTTCTTGGCAACCAAACGGATCAAAAAGCACGGAAATGATCCGAAAGAAACAGAGAAAACTTAATCAAAATGAGCAGACTGAATGAAGTTAAAAGAGAAAGAAAGAAAAGGAGAAGATTATAGAGGGAGGCTAGGGTTCGTGAGGCACTTACTAATTGGGGTAAGCGTGGTTGATGATGATCGCAGCAAGAGCGAGAGTGAGAGATCTGATTGGAAATGAATGATTTTGATGAGTGGAATTAGATATTTATAGGCATTGGTCCAGTGAAACCAGCAGCGGACACGCGCCAGGTATTTGACACTATAGTTTTGTCACTTCAGTAGCAACAAAGAAAATAGACAATTATAAAAGAAAGTTTCCCTTTTATAAATTTACAATCCACTATAATACAACCAGAAAACACTTTTCATATGAACAAAAAATTCCAAATTTTATCCTTGTTTCACGTTTATTTACAATTCTGCCATTCCAGCTTAACAATCCCTACCTGCCGATCTATTCCTTCCGATTTGCTCAACTTCAGACAGCTGGGGTTCTCCTGTGGAACCGCTTGGTTTCGGCGTGGCGCGAAGAGCGACTGAGATTGAGATAAAGATGAAGAAGAAGAGATTGCACGCTCAAATCCATATCAGGTTTCACAATTTCTCTATTTCTTCATAGTAGTCTCTCAGACTGCAATCAAGCTCTCTCCTCACTATCCTTTCTCCTTCTATCGTATTATTCAGATTGGAACAGGTAATTTTATGGTAATCATGGTGTAAGCTTTTACTATATACTATTGGAGTTGATCAATTTCGTTTTGATCGAAACTTCTGGAGCTACCCAAAATCTCAATTACCAAAATGAAGATAGAAGACAGAAGGTCTGGAGCTACCAAAATCCCGATCGCCAAAACGAAGACAGAAGACAGAAGATTGAGCCTACCGAAACGAAGTTACTCGCCGGTGTTCAATGTTCTCGCCAGAAAACTCCCAAAAGCTTGAGCTGCTTGGTGTTCCGATCTCGGGAAATTCCGGTTTGTATTATGATCAAGGGATAAGGTTTTGTGTAGAGGAATACAAATTGCGTCAGCGATCGGCAGAGAAAGAGCGAGGTTGAGGTCGTAGGGTGGTCTAGAGAACAACTGATCTTTGTCCTGGTATGTCTTGATTCTGGTTTTCCATTTGATTTATTTGCTCTGCGTAATTGGGATTTTTTGTTTGTTTGTTCCTCAATTGCGATTTTGGTTCTGCCTCTAGATGATTTTTCCCTTTTTTTTTTGTGTGTGCTGCAGTTGATATCCAATTGGTTTTTTCAGACTTATCAATAAAAGCACCAAATTTTTAACTGCAAGCAATGTTCTTGAAATTAGGAAGAACACAACCCAGAACGAAGAGAGATTGGGAAAAGAAAAACTATGTTAGGTGTGGGTGTTGGATTTGAATTGAACTTTTCTGTTAGGTGGAATTTTTTTTGTTTTTTTTGTTTTTTTGTTTCCAGCTTTCAATTACAGTTGCTGGAAGTCAATTCCCATGTTTAGGCTCCTTGGATTTGTTTATAAGGTTATGTTCTTTTGCTTTGTTTGATATTAAGTTCTCTTTTCTCAAGAAAAAAAGAACAAGAAAAAAAAGAAGATATGGAAGTTGTGAACTTTTTGTATGCTCTGTTGATGTTGGTATGGTCATGCAGGATTGGAAATGGAGAGGCATGAAGACATTATAAAGTCTGGAGTTGTAAGAAAACACTTCTAGCTTTTCGTTTCCTTCTCACTTTTGTTATTGAGTGTGTTCAAATTTGATAAATAGCTCTGATAATTGTTATTTTATTTGGTGACAAGTTAAACCAAGACCAGGAGTTTTGAGATTGAGGGATGATGCGTAGGATAACATTTACCATTGAATTAACAATGAAAGGTGAATGTATGTTATGGTTATTAGTTACAAATGTATTAATTAAAATGCATTTCAGGCTGCTACTCCTGCATTGAAATTAAATGCTTAGAAAGCTTGCCATATAAGGGGGTACGTAGCCATTTCTGCTTTATACCATCCCCTGCAGGGCCTTTAGTTTGTTCACAATTTTCAATTAATGTTAATTATTATTCCCCTTGGAAATCTAGAGGCGTATATAACTCATATCAATCTAGGCTTTAGTTTCAAAAGCTTTATCTCTGCTAGCATGACATTATTGTTTTGAATAAGCAGAGAAGATGATTACTGTCTGAGGTAAATTCAGTTTTTCTTTTGTGTGATCTGGGTTCATTAGCTTTGAGCTGTTTACATATTTCTGATTTCTATTTGTTGTTCATTAGCTTTAAGTGAACATGTTTATTGACCATGCATAATGATGTATAGGTCCAGAAGAACACGGATGTGAAGTCAAAGAAGACTTATAAGAAGCCGGTCTTGACTAGAACATTAAAGCTAGTAGCAGCTCAAGGGATGATGAACCCATCATTGCTAATTCTCACCAGGATTGAAGTGCAAAAGCAAGAACCAGCAGGGGATCAGCAAATGATCTACATAGCACATATGCAGGGGTAAGTCCATTTTTCGTTTATTTCATCACTGAAAAATGATTGTATTATCATTTTACTCAACTTGATCGCACTTTTTTGAAATCTATATGCATATCAATAGAAGAAAAAGAGAACACACCATGTTGGTTACTTCTCCTCTTTTTTTTTTTTAGTTTATATCATATAGTTTATGTTAGACTTGCTTACAACAATAGTATAAATGTCTGCATTATTGTATCTATGAAAACATGACATGCTACTTTTAACAAAAACTTATCATTACATGAATGTAATTGGCAGATACCCGCATTAGATATGAGTCAGAAATTATAATATATAACTTATCATTGTTGTTTAGTGAATCAACTGCAGCAAAGTTTTGTGTTGTCTGTAAATCCTGCTATATTGTGGACATCCCAAGCACAAATTTCATCTCCTTAATTTTCAGCTTCATACGGTATTGGACATTTGTATTTGGGGATTTCTTCCAATTAAAGTTATCTTTTGATTTGCAGATTTTGTTATTTCCAGGATTTGGATAGAATAGAGTTCGCAGTAGGTTAGATAATAATTCATTTGTCCTATATGAATATAAATTCCTATTTGAGCATAAATTATTTGTAATTGAGAGATATGATCATGAACATAGTTTATATACAGTCTTAAGATGTTACTGTTTGTAGGGCTTTAGGAAAAAATTGAGTCTTTGGTGACCTCCCTTTTTGCTGAATCTTGGATCACTGAATTTTATAATAGTTATTGATTTGTGAGAATCATACTTCTCTCTGTAATATACTTTATTATGACATAGTTGTGTTCTTCATCCGATACAGAACTATGGTAGCCCTTTAAGACTCTAATTGATTCAGGCACGACCATTGAGAGTCAGTGCATGCGGAAAGAACGTATTAACTTAAGTTTTCTATTCTTTCAGATGACAAGCCTTTCCTCTAGATTATAGTTATTGTTATTTTCTATTGCCAGATGCTTATAGTGTTATAAGTGGAATACTTCAGAAATATTTGCAGTTAAATGAAAATCTTGCTTATCAGGAAACACTCTGAGATCTATTCTCTTTCTAAAACAAATTTGTAAGAATTTGGGTTGTTATAAAGTTGGTGGTAAGTGTGTAATAAATTTAAGAACCAAATTGAAGAGATAACTGGAAAACTATGTAATTGATCTTGAACTGTTTATTTAGGATATGAGAATTAGAGTATAACAGGAATAAATAGGAAAACGATTTTGTTTATGATCATTTGTTTAATTCTGTAATTACTTAATCTACGTCAGCATTGTCTGCTTATTATTATGGAGTTCAGATGTTGAATGCAGTGCGATTAAATGAGTGCTATGTAGGTAAAGCTCTTTTAGAATATTTCGATAGAGATCTAAGAATTTGATTTGTGGATAGAAATTTCAACATTCCTCACAAGTTTTGTGCTGAAATAGATATGATCCAATTAATTCTTGGCAAACGGCATGGTTGTTTACCTTTGGCATATTAACCCCTCTTTGCTGCGGCAGGAATTTGCAGTTGCCCACTGTAGATCCAGACATCATGACTTGAATATTGAATGTCTATCAAGACCTTAAGGTGAGTTGGATTTTCTCTTTCCCAATTTTCTGTTGCGATTGTTTTTGTATGGTGTTTAAGTTCTTATTATAAAAGCTGTTTTAACTTCAGGTGCTGTTTGGGATTCGCTTTGATATAATGTAGTTATTACAAAAATCCAAACATTTTGTTTATGATATTGTTTTCCTCGGTTTATGAAAGTTGAGTCTGCTGTGTTTTGACAGTGGTTATGTGAAAAAGCGAGGAGGTCCATTCCATGGCTTCTTTGGGTTTTGGTTACTGGCTCGACACTAAGAAAAAGTGACTGATTGAAACAGGGAAAGAAGAGGCCCTCCCTTTGGAAGTAAGCAAATTTAAACCCTCACTCTCCAAAGCTTAATTTCACCTGAAAACAGTCGTCTTTCTTTTAGTTTTCTTTCAATTATCTATTTTTCTTTTACCAATATATGAAAGATTTATATGTTATTTAAATGGCTTTTTCATTAGGCTATATATGATAGGAAATGTCACCTTTCATTAGAAAATAAGAAAAATAGTTAAGGATCAAGCATTGATAATCTTACAAAATCTCCACTTAAACTTTAGGTTTACTAGACTGAGAAGGTTTGATCAAAGGGGATTCCTGAATTTATAATTTTATAGTCCTAGGCTTTTCTAGGTTATCAATCCATTAATATTTTGAATGCCATAAGATAAAACTGTAATTATATCACTGTTATGAGTGAAGAAAGTTGAGGAAAAAAGATTGATCTATAGTTCAATATTGTTGTAATTATAAAGCACATTATAGTCCTCTTTTCCACTTCTTTTCCACTCCTTATTCTGATGTTGGAATGGAATGACACAAGTAATTTATCCTTTCTTCCCAGATTCTGCAGTGAACATCTTTTCGTATTGAATTCCAATTTTAAGGGAGCCATGATCCTATCTACAGTTGAACAAGTCCGTGATCAAGGAGTCTTTGGCGCAGTTTAGCAACTGTATAGTAAAGGAAAAGGAGATGTATTGAATTATATTGGGATAGTCTTCATTGATAATAGTTAAACATATTGCCCGACCCTTTTAATTTGTATATTGATTTTTGAATATACATACATGCCATATATATATATATATATATATATATATATATATATATATTTAATGATGACTTTGTATGAAAAATTGTCAAAATGTTTAGTTTGCAAGGAATTGTAAATTTAAAGCAAAAGCGATCAAATTATCATACTGGTCATGAAACCCTCTGCAACGCGCGGGCACTGTGTCTAGTCTATACTATTATTAAAGAAACTCACTTTGTTAACCATAACGTGTGTGAAAATACATTAATACCCTCATACTATAGATTAATATAAAATCGACTTTAATATATAAAGAATATAATAATAAAATATATTATTATTAAAGAAACTCACTTTATTGGTCATAACGTGTGTGGAAATATATTAATACACTCAGGTTATAAGTTAATATAAAACTGACTTTAATATATAAAAGATATAATAGTAAAATATAAAATAATAAATATATATAAAATTTGAAAAATAAATAAGATAATGTAATAGGGAGTTATCTGTATATAATTTCTTTGTAATTTCTGTATTTCATAACTACCTACACTTTTGAAAGAAAAAAAGAAGTGAAAAAAAAATTATGTGGGTAGGCCATTACTGGTCTCTATTATCTCTATTAATAAAACCAGAAGAAAAGTTGAATGGTTAAATTTTTTAACTTTCCAGAAAGCGTTTATATTCCCCGAAAAAACTCGACATACATAAGTCAAGGACAGAAAAGTAATATAGAAACGGGTTGCACGTTCTCTCCTCTATCAAAAACTGCTCCTCTTCCGTCAAAAACTGCAGGAGTTGCATTCTCTAGACCGAGAAAAAGACATTCTCTTCAATCGACAAAGAAAAAGGTAAGCTTTTACTTTCTTTTACTTCTCGGGTCAGTTAGAGTGAAGAGAAATCAAAATTATTGGGTTTTCATCTAATGAAGAATACCATGTTCTGGGTATTTGATTTTCAATTACTTTTGTTTTGATTGTATCGATTTGATGCCGACAAGATGATTCTGATTTCAAGTTGTGGCGCCGTATTGTCATTCTTCCAGAAATTAAAAATAGGTATGGTGTTAGGAGATGATCGGGTTCATCGGAGTAGATATGGCTTCATCCACACACATATTGAGGAGCATAGCAAACTAAAACTCAGAGAAAGGAGAAGTTGGTAGCTAGGTAGTATTTTACCCTTTGTCGGCTTCTATCTATGTTTTTTTCTTCTAATTACTCATCTCGAATGTATAACTGCTTTTAATACTTTCTTAACTTGAATAGTTGTTTGCGAATGTCTTTAAATCTCCAGGTCAGGTTGTGTTAACTATGAAGCTAAGTTTAGGGGAGCTACTGCCAAGTCTCTAACTTCACTGCAAGAGCCAAGAGGATAAGGGCCTATGAGAAATGGTTTCTTCTGCAACCATGTGCCCCTTTGATCGGTTCAGGTATATAAATCTCTATCTCTATCTCTATCTCTACTATTAGAAAGCCAGGCGCAGGAATGTTTCACCAAATTGTGAACTACCAAATCTGCCCTTCTATCACCCACACCATTATCCAAACAACCAGGGTTATTACGGTAAAAAAAAATTGTATATACGGGAGAAATTCGTGCTCCCACTAACTCCACTCAAAACTCCTACTGACCCGTCTGATAATCAGTTCGTGACCCTCCACCCAACTTCAAGAAGGTGGAAACAGAGAGAGTGGTGCTCTTCCTCTTCTTCTTCGCTCTCCCGCACCTGCATCTTTGACTTCGCTCGCTCTGATCTCCTTTCTCGATTTGCAGCCCTCCTCAGGTTTCGATTCTCTCTCTCTTCTTCTCGGTTTCTCTCTCTTCCTTTTGTAACCTTTAGCGATTTATTTTCTGTAAATTAGGGTTTTAATTTAGGGATTTGACAATCAAACTCATCAGTCTACATTTTTTATTTTATTTTTTTTAATTTCTATTTTTTATGTTCATATGTTTGATGATGATCAAGTATGATTCTGACGGTTGTTTTTATTTGTTTATATATGAAATCGTGGTGGAATTGTTGATTGTTAGGGTTTTTTAGATTTGACATGTCAATTTGATGCGTGGTTTAATTTTATAGATGAATTATACTGTTGGATTGATTATGTATTGGATGTGTGTTTTTTACAGTGCTTTGCTGACATTGTGGTTGGTGATATATGAAACAGGAGCTCTATTTTGCGCACCCGATGTCTTTTGATCTGAACGAGGAACATTCGTCAATCATTAGGGAGTTCTCTTTCATGAACCGAGGCAGGCTTTGGTGAAATCAATTTGGAGGTGATTTTTGTTGTCTTCTTCTTTAGTTCTATAGTCTGTTTGGCATGAATCAATCATCGGAAGATTGATTGATTATAGGTGCTATGATTATAGTTTAGTTAATGAGTAATCTCTTCTTCTATGTACAATTCAGGTAATTAAGGAAACATAGACTGTTAACCTACCTATGATTATACTTTGGGGAATGTTTGGTTCTGTTCTGATACTTTGGAAGACAGATTTAGTTTAGAGCAACAAATTTAGTTTAG
Organism: Potentilla sterilis; assembly: GCA_963682095.1. NCBI lineage: Eukaryota > Viridiplantae > Streptophyta > Magnoliopsida > Rosales > Rosaceae > Potentilla > Potentilla sterilis. The sequence goes on from OY821754.1 coordinate 31,704,117, forward strand.
AATGCTATAATTGCAATACTTTCGTTTTTGATTTAGTTTAGAGCAACAAATTCAGTTTTGGGGATATACTTTTTGGCTAATACCCGAGCCTTCCTATATAATCAAATTGGCTTGATGGTTTATGATAAACTAGCCTTCAAATAGTCTTGGCCTATACAGCAACAGATTCAGTTTTGGGGATATACTTTTTGGCTAATAATCTAGCCTTCCTATATAATCAAATTGGCTTGATGGTTTATGATAAACTAGCCTTCAAATAGTCTTGGCCTATACATGAAGTCGAGAAACATATTGATTATATAGATGCCAAGACAATACGAAAAAGCGATATTTGATTTAGTTTAGAGCAACAGATTATACAGATTAAAGTTTTCGTAATATGAAAGATTGCATAATGATTGAATAATGGATATACACTATATTTTAGGTCTTGGTATGAGTATCAGTGAATAATGGATATTGCATAAGTATATCCACTTGCTTTTGGTGCATGAAGCTTAGTGATCAGTATTCTGAAATTTTAGGTCTGGAATTGACACTTTTTGGTTTTTGTTTTCAGTAAAAATAATGTGGTATTTTTTTTCCATTTGAATTTGTTTTGTTTCGGTGTGTGAAAATGTTCTTTAATATTTTCTAAGGAGGGAACAATTGCTGTTATATCAGCAAAGATCACAATTGGAAATCAGAAAATCCCATTCTAGAGCATAATCTCTTTCTCCATAACAGGAACGTATGTTCACAGTACGTTTACCTTCTGTTTTTACAGTGTTGCACTCCATTCCCAACATCTTTAGTTTATAGTATATTTCACGTTATTGCGTCTGTATTGCACTTTAGTTTCTGTCTTTAATCTTTGCCATTTCGTAATTCACACACTTTAGTTTTTTATGAGTTGGACTTCATGTTTTTAATTGTTTCAGGTATTTCAATTGTTTCTAACGACTGTGGGTGCTATGATTCATACCATTTCTTTTGCTGCAGGAACTATTTTCACTTTTACACTTGGGAAATATTAGCAGCAACTTTAGAGTTTAGAGCAACAGATTCAGTTTTGGGGCTTTGGATACATATTGATTTCATGAATGGATATACTTTTTTGTTTTTTGTTTATTGTTTTTTTTTTGTGGTAACATTGACCATGTGATTCCATTGACGATGTTGGTTAGTTGGTCTACATTCTTGCCATGGAACATAGGATCAATCCGATTCATTATTATTATTTTTTTTTTGACATTTACAAATTAATTGTATAGTATGTTGGTGGTACCATTTCCGCTTTTTTTCTTTTTTTTATTTAAAATTATGTCTTGAAATTTAGTAATTGTGAGTTCATTTTCAGTTCTGTAAAAGGTCTCTCTCAATGCAATCATAAATTAGATTCATGTTAGGTAGCAGCACTCTTACATTATTTTTGTTAGACATTACAACGTAATAGTCTGAAAGGAAAATTAAATCCAATTTGGTATTAGTTATGCTTCTAATCTACTATGTTTCTTTTTTTGGTTGGGGCAGGATAGAAAAGATCATGATCAATTACGCTTAAAGGGTACTTCTTTGGGGATTGCATTTTGGCAGATCATCAGCAGGTTAGGATTGTTAATGCGTCTTTTTCTTTTTTTTGGCAGATCACATCAGTACTTCCATGATCTTTGAATGGACTTTATATTTTTCATCTTAAACTCTTGCTAATATTTATATTACTTTTTTCAGAGAGGACCAGGTTTATTGTGGTATGCAGTGACTGAAAAAGAAGAGAAATCAACCTAATTGGAGTCCAGAGATCTCCTAAGGATTTATAATTGTTTCAGGTTTCAACCTAATTGGCTTCTCTGTAAGATGTCTTTCGATTACTTTTCTTGCAATGCATTGAATCACTTAAGAGGAGAAATCAATTAAGCCTTTAACTATCTGATCATAAATTTTTATTTTATATTTGGTTTTTGTTTTTTAAACATTAATTGCAGGTGTCATGAAGAGATGATTGATTTCTTACTCCAGGTTACTAGCTTCTCTTTCCAAACTCAATGTCAATTGTATAATAGCATGTTTGTTTACGACTTTGTAAATGAGGCCTATACTCATGGTCTAGAAGAATGTGATTCGTAGTCTGAAAGAGCGACAATATTCTTTTTTTTTTTTTATTATGAATGGTGACGTGTCGCCGAAGCGAGCATCAAGCAATAATAAACCCTACAATCGTTAGTAGTATAGAATAAGTAGGGATCGTTCTAGCCGGGGATTAAGGGTACCTGAAATATGAGAATGTTAAACAAAACACACATATATATATATATATACACAAACAATGTCACTTTATTCACATATATACAAACAAGAAACGAAATCATGGGGGAATTGTGATCGGCAGCAAAGCTGCCTTCTAACATCTAGGCACGAAAGTAAATTGCTGAAAATAAGTCCTAAGTCTAATATTTACAAGTGATCATCATCTCTCACAAAACATTTAGCACCAAAGACTCTTTAACATATAAACTCACATGCAAGAAAGTAAGGAACAAGTATCAACATGTTTAAATTCAAAATTAGTTCCGACTACAACTTAGTTGTAAGACTTCTCAAGTTTTAAGACCGAACTTTTGGTTATGGGCCCTAAAGTTATGTTAATCCTTTTGAGACTTAACAATTAATCACAATAGTCTAAATCGGAGACATGCAAAACAAGCAAGGTTGTCAATCATCTTATTTTAACATGTAAGAAATCCAAAGTACTATACCCTAAGTGAGCAAAAACAAATCAAAGCAACCTTTTGAGTATCTAGCCATATTTGTTATTACTCGGGTTTGATGAAACCTAACACCTAGATTTACATGCAAACAACAAATGCTTAAGCACAACTAATGTTTCGGTTTATAAGGTCCACTCTTTTAGATTTCTAACCAATTTCAAACCTAAGACATGCATCTATACCACTGTCCTAATTATCTAACATACGAATTTACAAGTTACATATTACAAATTAGCATGCAAAATTCATTGTTCTTGTCGAAACCTAAACTTAACTCTAAGCATCGATTCAAACAAATCTTTAACATACAATTTACAAAACCAAAATCGATTCATACATAGACATATAAACCAACACCAAACATACATGAGTGTTTCATAGACAAAACTAAACATAACTAAACAAAAATTACTAAACCGAAAGAGGGGAGTGGATCACACTTTGAGATACCTTGAGAGCTTCATGTTGTGTGGATCCGGCGAAGTATGGAGGCTGGGGTGAGGCTGCACGGCAGTAGGTTGTGTCGGCAGTAGGTTATGGAGGCAGAAAGTCCAAGGTTTTGGCAAGGCAGAAACTTGGTTGAGGTGAGGTGAAGGTGGTTTTCGGTTTAGGTTTTTGTCTAGGATCTTTGGGGAATTTTGGTAGAGTTTAGGCCTTGTGTTTATGCTTGAGATGAGATGATTTTTCTGTAGGAAAACATAGCTATATATAGAGGCAAATTCGGCAGAAACCCTAGGTAGAAAACCTAGTCCAAATCGGTTAAGGCAATCCCTGTGCAACAAGGTTTTGGTTCCTTCCTTTCTTGGTTCTTCTAGGAGACTTCTTTTTCTGATTTTTCTTCAAGGAATGGGCTGCAATGCTTCATGAACTTCTTGTGTAGGCTTGACAACTCAATTTGGTGAGCTTGGTCCATGGAAAAATGCCCCAAACCCGCAAGAACACAAGACCGGCAGCAACTCGGCTGGAATGACCTTGCTCCAGTAAATCTGACATATCTCCCTTCTTGGAGCTCCAATTGATGCGATTCCAAGTCTCAGATAAACTAGACACATATAGCCATCTCTCCATAAAATATCTCGATCAAATTCCTTGTGAATCGTCGGGAATGATTTTTCGAAGTTGGATCAAAGTCCCAGGAAAATCCTGGAAGCCCCTGGATTGATTTGCTCGGACTGCCGTTTTGCAGCCATCTTTTGGGTGACTTCCCGAACTCTGATTGATCTGAAATTTTAACACAACATTCCTCAGTATATGAATAATAAGAACACCAAATTTCATAGAATTTGGACAAGGATAGATCGCACTTTTGCTCATCTCAAAATCACGAAAAAGACATATTTTACACTATTTTCCAGATTTCTCAAACTTAGTCATTTTTCGGATTCTTAACCATTTTTCACAAAACTCTACCAAATTTGACACTAACTAAATTAAGACTCTATCTTAGACAAATAAGGGTTAAACAAAGCATAAACGAAGGCATACGCATATAATATCGTCGCACATTGTGCTCCTATCAACTACCCCACACTTATACTTTGCTAGTCCCTTAGCAAACTAAATTAAACTAGACTCTAAACAAACTATTGCCCCTAACAATTTGTCTCAGGCTCGTATGTACACATAGCTTTCAAGTTAATGCATGAGAATGCTAAGCACGAAAATTCCAAGCTTCATGAACATGCGACATCAATATGAACATATAAGAGCAAAAGGTAAGCATGTAAACGTCAAAGCTAATCCAATCCTCCTCACTAGGCATACTCTCTTCTTTTCTCTCGAAGCATGGTAATTCACTCATAAGTATATGCAAGCGAAAGATAATGAATTACAAAGAGTGACTTGCATATATCAAAGAAACGAAAGCACTTTGTGAATTTTGATGGAAAAACCTCATATGATAACTATATGCACCAATGAACCAAAACCATATGCTTACTCTTGAGATAATCTCCACAATCAACTTTAACCATCTTAAGAATCATGAAAAAGATCAATCAAAAGGGTTGTAATGGGGCTAGGCTAAGAGGTATTCGATATTTGGATAAGGAGGCTCAAAGACGTCACCATGGCCTTGGCAAAGCTCAAATCTCCTTATGTCTTCTCGCCGAAAGGGTCAAATTTCATCTTGTTGGACCCATACTTCATTCTTTTATTCCCATAACATTACAACAATACTTAAGACAATAGCCATGCACAAAATTTTTCTTTTCTATGCCGTGCCTTACACTTTTTTTTCTTTTTCTTGCTCTCGGTATTTTTCTCTCTTTTTCTTTTGGTCCGAGCATATATATATTTTTTTTCTTTTTCAATTTTCTAAGGCACCGCATACATACTTCTCATATAGATTCATGGCTAAGTCTACCCCACACTTGTTTTTCTTCATCACACACGCGAAAACGCTTTCAAAAATTCAAGCTTTGCCAATACTTTGATCAAGGGTAAAGGCATCACTATACTAAGCTCATGGAAAGTGTTTAAGGGTGATGAAAGAAAAGGCTATACGTAGGCTCAAAGGGGGTTTACTAAGGTGTCCCACGACGGGCTCCAATAGGGCTCATGCTTTATTTGGCAATGGTGGTAAACCTAAATGATCTTTATTCAATCACATTCAAAATCAAGGTAGTTTATGATATAAACGTTTCGAAAATCAACAAGAGTAAGTTCTAGCATACTAGAGTTCATTAAAAAGCTATGGCACATAGTCATCGAATAGGCAAAGAATTATGAGGTTTCATGCTTCCTACGAATCTATTGAATTTTATCTTTTTATTGCTCAAGAAGAAAGCAAATTGGCTCTAAAGCTCACATAGGTTATTATGGAAACAAACTAGCTAAAACATGCATGCTTCGTTAATCAACAAGTCCTACATGCTCCTACCAATGCACATAATTCATGAAACTCACAATTTTAATTGTATGCACAACCATCATCTATGTATGCAAAGAGGAGAAAAACATCATTGACATATTAGGGGCATCCTAAGACTCAAAACAAACAAATTAAAACACTCTATTTTTGTGGAACAATTTTCTGAATTTTTCTTTTCTAAACTAAGCACACGAAAACATAAACGGAATATGTTATCCCACCCCACACTTAGAAAATTACATTGTCCTCAATGTAAGCACAAATCTATATCAACGAATTTCCTAAGAAGGCAATCGACTAACATATTCCAACATATCATCACAAATCAAAGAAAAAGAGAAGGGTTAAGAAATTTCAAACTCTCGGTGATGGCTCCTTCACTTTTCTTTGATCGACTTGGGTTGCCTCCCAAGTAGCGCTTTGTGTTTATAGTCCATAGCCTAGACTTTTCACCGTGTGTGTTGTGTATTCATTGTGCCATGTGCTCGGTTTGTGGTGTGGCAGCCTCCTTTCTCTCGGCAGTGGGCTGCTTGGCAGCAGCGTAAGCATGCAGGGGCAGCAGCGTAGGTGGGCTGCGTGGCTGCAGCAGTGTAATGTGCAGGGGCAGCATGCAGCAAAAGGGCAGCAGCATCGCGTTAGGCAGTGTCTTGGCAGGGTCTTCTCGGCAGCAGCAGGGCTGGCTGCAGGGGTAGCAGCATCGGCAGGCTGCACTGCTGCATTGGCAGCTTTGTTGTCATGGCGCGCATGCTGCGCATGTATCTCGCTGCTCTCAGTAGCAGCATTGTTAGCATACAAGGGCAGGGGCAGCAATGGCGTGCAGGGCAGCAGCAGGTTCCTCCCGGCAGTTCCACACAAGTAGGTGCAGTGGCAGGTTCGTCCCGGCAGTTCCACACAGCAGGCTGCCTGTTGGCAGCAGCGTAGGTAGGCTGCTCTAGGCAGACCACCACAGCGGGACCTCGGCAGAACAAGTTGCTCTCGTCAGGGTCGTTCAGCAGGTTTCTCGGCAAGGACGCTCGACAGGTGCTCAGCAGTGCGCAGGGCAGCAGCAGGGTAGGCTGCAGACAGCTTGGCAGCAGCTTTGGCAGATGGTACACTTCCCCTTTAGGCTCAAATTTGGGTGTGCTCCACTATCCTAATGCAAACGTGTTCTGAATAAATGTTGTAGGGGACACACAGAGCTTTCCAACGGTATAAAATTTGCCTCAATCGGACCAGCAGAAGTACTCTTTGTTTGGCTTTTTTATCGGACCTATTGTGCTGCCCAGTTCTCTGTTCTGCCAGACTGACCTTGGTGCACTCAAATTGAAACTGGGAACGGCTCGAGATTCCAAATTCACTTCTGTAAAATCCTACAGAAAGTAGACTCAGAGACCTTTCCAACGGTGTATGGCTCACTTTCCCACGTTTTTTGAGCTGAAAACGGCAGCCTTCCAAAGTCGGCGGACTGCACTGCCCGATTTCTGTTTTAGGCAGAAGTCTGGAATTTCCTGCACTTTTCTTTTAAGTTCGACTGCACAGACACAAAACACATCAAAGCGAACAAAACACAAAGATAAATGCAAGAATATACAAAGCTATACTTCAACAAATTTTTCAAGGCATTACACGAAATTTTCAAGAATTTTTTTCAAACTATACACGACATCAAAGATTCAAGGTACGTGGAGCAGAGGAGCAAATTGTGCAATGGACTTGTGCAGCCCATGGTAAGGTCATGCTTTATCCGATATACCTCAAAACTTTAAAGACTCAAAAAGATTTTCAAAAATTTTACAAAGCTAACATTCAAACAAATCAAGATTTTATAATCCCCGGCAACGGCGCCAAAAATTAACGTGTCGCCGAAGCGAGCATCAAGCAATAATAAACCCTACAATCGTTAGTAGTATAGAATAAGTAGGGATCGTTCTAGCCGGGGATTAAGGGTACCTGAAATATGAGAATGTTAAACAAAACACACATATATATATATATATACACAAACAATGTCACTTTATTCACATATATACAAACAAGAAACGAAATCATGGGGGAATTGTGATCGGCAGCAAAGCTGCCTTCTAACATCTAGGCACGAAAGTAAATTGCTGAAAATAAGTCCTAAGTCTAATATTTACAAGTGATCATCATCTCTCACAAAACATTTAGCACCAAAGACTCTTTAACATATAAACTCACATGCAAGAAAGTAAGGAACAAGTATCAACATGTTTAAATTCAAATTCGTTTCGACCGTAACTAGAGCTCTCGCTCTGTACCTAGTTACTAGACTTCCTTAAGTTCTTTTAGGACAAACTTTCGCTCTAGCCCTAAAGATTTTTATGCTAATCCGGTTAAGACTTAACATATATCGCACAAGAGTCTTAAATCGAAAACATGTAAACAAGTAAGGTTGTCAATCATCTTATTTAGCATGCAAGTTCTAAGATTAATAGCCCTTAGTGAATAACACAAATCATAGAGTCCTCTCGGTCCATCTAGTTTGTAATTACCCTAGCAAATTAAACCTAATACCGAGATTATGTTCAAAGACAACACCAAGTATCGATTTTCATGCCCTCACCTTAGATTACTAACCAATTTAAATCCTAAACATGCTTCTAATACCACTGTCCTAATTATCTAACACATGAATTTACAAGTTACATATTACAAATTAGCATGCAAAATTCATTGTTCTTGTCGAAACCTGAACATAAATCTAAGCATCGATTCAAACAAGTCTTTAACATACAATTTATAAAACCAAAATCGATTCATACATAGACATATAAACCAACACCAAACATACATGAATGTTTCATAGACAAAACTAAACATAACTAAACAAAAATTACTAAACCGAAAGAGGGGAGTGGATCACACTTTGAGACACCTTGAGAGCTTCACGTCGTGTGGATCCGGCGAAGTATGGAGGCTGGGGTGAGAATGTTAAACAAAACACACATATATATATATATATACACAAACAATGTCACTTTATTCACATATATACAAACAAGAAACGAAATCATGGGGGAATTGTGATCGGCAGCAAAGCTGCCTTCTAACATCTAGGCACGAAAGTAAATTGCTGAAAATAAGTCCTAAGTCTAATATTTACAAGTGATCATCATCTCTCACAAAACATTTAGCACCAAAGACTCTTTAACATATAAACTCACATGCAAGAAAGTAAGGAACAAGTATCAACATGTTTAAATTCAAAATTAGTTCCGACTACAACTTAGTTGTAAGACTTCTCAAGTTTTAAGACCGAACTTTTGGTTATGGGCCCTAAAGTTATGTTAATCCTTTTGAGACTTAACAATTAATCACAATAGTCTAAATCGGAGACATGCAAAACAAGCAAGGTTGTCAATCATCTTATTTTAACATGTAAGAAATCCAAAGTACTATACCCTAAGTGAGCAAAAACAAATCAAAGCAACCTTTTGAGTATCTAGCCATATTTGTTATTACTCGGGTTTGATGAAACCTAACACCTAGATTTACATGCAAACAACAAATGCTTAAGCACAACTAATGTTTCGGTTTATAAGGTCCACTCTTTTAGATTTCTAACCAATTTCAAACCTAAGACATGCATCTATACCACTGTCCTAATTATCTAACATACGAATTTACAAGTTACATATTACAAATTAGCATGCAAAATTCATTGTTCTTGTCGAAACCTAAACTTAACTCTAAGCATCGATTCAAACAAATCTTTAACATACAATTTACAAAACCAAAATCGATTCATACATAGACATATAAACCAACACCAAACATACATGAGTGTTTCATAGACAAAACTAAACATAACTAAACAAAAATTACTAAACCGAAAGAGGGGAGTGGATCACACTTTGAGATACCTTGAGAGCTTCATGTTGTGTGGATCCGGCGAAGTATGGAGGCTGGGGTGAGGCTGCACGGCAGTAGGTTGTGTCGGCAGTAGGTTATGGAGGCAGAAAGTCCAAGGTTTTGGCAAGGCAGAAACTTGGTTGAGGTGAGGTGAAGGTGGTTTTCGGTTTAGGTTTTTGTCTAGGATCTTTGGGGAATTTTGGTAGAGTTTAGGCCTTGTGTTTATGCTTGAGATGAGATGATTTTTCTGTAGGAAAACATAGCTATATATAGAGGCAAATTCGGCAGAAACCCTAGGTAGAAAACCTAGTCCAAATCGGTTAAGGCAATCCCTGTGCAACAAGGTTTTGGTTCCTTCCTTTCTTGGTTCTTCTAGGAGACTTCTTTTTCTGATTTTTCTTCAAGGAATGGGCTGCAATGCTTCATGAACTTCTTGTGTAGGCTTGACAACTCAATTTGGTGAGCTTGGTCCATGGAAAAATGCCCCAAACCCGCAAGAACACAAGACCGGCAGCAACTCGGCTGGAATGACCTTGCTCCAGTAAATCTGACATATCTCCCTTCTTGGAGCTCCAATTGATGCGATTCCAAGTCTCAGATAAACTAGACACATATAGCCATCTCTCCATAAAATATCTCGATCAAATTCCTTGTGAATCGTCGGGAATGATTTTTCGAAGTTGGATCAAAGTCCCAGGAAAATCCTGGAAGCCCCTGGATTGATTTGCTCGGACTGCCGTTTTGCAGCCATCTTTTGGGTGACTTCCCGAACTCTGATTGATCTGAAATTTTAACACAACATTCCTCAGTATATGAATAATAAGAACACCAAATTTCATAGAATTTGGACAAGGATAGATCGCACTTTTGCTCATCTCAAAATCACGAAAAAGACATATTTTACACTATTTTCCAGATTTCTCAAACTTAGTCATTTTTCGGATTCTTAACCATTTTTCACAAAACTCTACCAAATTTGACACTAACTAAATTAAGACTCTATCTTAGACAAATAAGGGTTAAACAAAGCATAAACGAAGGCATACGCATATAATATCGTCGCACATTGTGCTCCTATCAAATGGGAGTTGGACTTCATGTTTTTAATGGTTCAATGTATGTAATTGGCAAGAGTTTTCTATATGCTTTATATATCAAGATCATAATACTCTATAGTGTTTTATTATAATTCTTTGATAACTCAAAAATAATAGTGCATACGCATGAGCGCGACCCTTCTGCACACGTGTGAGATTTTATTAAACTTAGAGTTCAAAGGGCTGGATACCATGAACGGCTTATTCACATGACTAAATCCTGATTTTTTCTTTTTCTTTTTCTTTCATACTTCCAGGTTAATGCATTAATCCACATCTTCCCTTTTCTTCCTCTTATTGGATTATTGGTCCAGCAGTTCAGAAGCTAATCTAACGAGTAGGTAAATATCTAACTAAGTTTGTACTGTTTTGTCTCATATACTGCTTTGCTTCCTTCAGTTCAAGTTCAATTCTTTTTCTCAACTGTTAATTTTGTGATTTGATTGTGTGATGATCTGTGTCCGTGATTTGATTGTGTGATGATCTATGTCAGTTGTCATATTAGCTTCTGGCGTGTTGCAGAACTTCTAAGTTTTTATGTTACTGTTTTGTTATGAATATTTTCCTTCGTTTGAAATATTGGCATTATGTTGCAGTTCACTAAATATTGACAGTATTCTTTTAATTTTTAAAAAATTATTAATGGGAGTTGGACTCATGTTTTTAATGGTCCAATGTATGTAATTGGCAAGAGTTTTCTATATGCTTTATATATCAAGATCATAATACTCTGTAGTATTTTATTATAATTCTTTGATAACTCAAAAATAATAATGCACACGCATGAGCGCGACCCTTCCGCACACGTGTGAGATTTTATTAAACTTAGAGTTCAAAGGACTGGATACCATGAACGGCTTATTCACATGACTAAATCCTGATTTTTTCTTTTTCTTTTTCTTTCATACTTCCAGGTTAATGCATTAATCCACATCTTCCCTTTTCTTTCTCTTATTGGATTATTGGTCCAGCAGTTCAGAAGCTAATCTAACAAGTAGGCAAATATCTAACTAAGTTTGTACTGTTTCGTCTCATATACTGCTTTGCTTCCTTCAGTTCAAGTTCAATTCTTTTTCTCAACTGTTAATTTTGTGATTTGATTGTGTGATGATCTGTGTTCGTGATTTGATTGTGTGATGATCTGTGTCAGTTGTCATATTAGCTTCTGGCGTGTTGCAGAACTTCTAAGTTTTTATGTTACTGTTTTGTTATGAATATTTTCCTTCGTTTGAAATATTGGCTTTATGTTGTAGTTCACTAAACATTAAGTTAAATGGCTTCGTAATCAAGTTCTCATCCACCAGCCGACGAAAATCGGGTAAATCCTCAAGTCATAACTTTAATATTTTAAAGAAAATCCATTATTTTTTTAATGCTTTTATGATTGACAATAGGGACACATACATGTACATGGACAAGAGGCGGAAAGGCAACGTAGAAATGCTAGACAAAGAGAAAGGCGGCAGTCGTTAAATTCCGTAGAACGAGCGGAGAGTTCAACCCAAAGGCGTATTAGTTATCAAACGAGTCGGAACATGGAAAGTGCAACTAATGCTGAAAATCAATTGGTAACAAGAAGGGGTAACTTACTTATTAGCCTTCTTGATCTATGTTTTGTGTATCATATTGGACATAATTGAATAACAAAAAGTTCAGCTAGAATCAATCAACATAACTATTTCTATTTATTTTATTTTTTATGTTAATGCACTAACGTTTTAGTAATGGATTATAGATAGATTATAGATGAGGAATATATGTGGAAGTATCTCAAGGTATAGTCATAGACGATAGTACAAAAGTTAAAGAAAAGAAAGAGAAAACACATTATAACATGCTTGCATGTGTAACATCACCCGTTACATAAAATAATTTAGAGGCTCATATTTGAGTAATTTGATTTTAAATTCAGAGAACAAGAAATTGCTTCTAACTAGCTTACTGCAATATCAATTATTTTAAAACAGGGTTAGGTTTCAATCCCGTTCATCAATATAGTATGCCCGACGATATCGTTGCCGTACAAGCACATGGTAGAGGAAGAGGCAGAGGTAGAGCCCGAGGACGTGGACGTGGACGTGGACGTGGACCTCATAATTGTGCTAGAAATTATAATGAGGCAATTGGAATCGCAAAGTATCATTTGCCAGCACCAAGAACGTGTCCACATTGTCAAGCCCGCCTATTTCATCACGAAAGCAACGATATGTGTTGTAAAAATGGGAGAACTGTACTTCCTCAACTTCAAGCTCCTCTAGAAATGGTTGAACTTTTCGTGGCTCAAACTCAACAAGGCACCCATTTTAGGCAGCATATTCGTGCTTATAACCACGTATTTTCGTTCACCTCAATGGGTGTGCATGTCGATCAAAGTCTAGCAACCGGTGGTAGAACATTCACTTTTCGTGCTCAAAGATCGATATATCACAAAATAGGAAATCTTTTACCAGATGGAGATAGCAGACCAAGATTTCTCCAATTGTATATATACGATACAGATCATGAAATAGAAAATCGTATGTTAGAGAATGAAGCATTGCATAGAGATGTAGTTGAAACCATACAACGGATATTGAATCGACACAATCCATTTGTGCAGACATTTCACCACTTAGCTCAACGCCAAGATCTTGAAACTTGCAGACTCATCATTAGAGAGCAACCTGCAAACCAACGTCAGTATAGTTTGCCTTCTGTGTCTCAGGTTGCTGCAGTGATAGTGGGTGTAGATGATGCAGACAATCTTAGAGGACGTGATATTATTGTACAAACAAGGGATGGTCAACTTAAGAATATCCAAGATTGTGCAGGCTACTATGATCCTTTACAATATCCATTGTTATTTCCTTACGGCACATATGGATGGGATGTGAATAGTGTGAACAATAACGGACGAAATTTAACGTGTCGTGACTATTATGCCTATATTTTACAGGTTAGTAAACAAATTCTTATCCTCTTATCTTGAATAAACATATATGATATATTTATTATAATCGTGTTAATTGGTATTGGTATATCTCTCTAGATTCGGCCACATCAGGAATCACTTTGACTGCAAACAGGCCGTCTATTGCAACAGTATGTCGTTGATAATTATGTCAAAATTGAAACACAAAAGCTTAGATGGGTTCGTAGGAATCAAAATAACCTGCGTCGTGAGCTGTATGATGGACTGTGTGACTCGCTAAATGCTGGTGTAAACAATGCAGGTATGATCTTTATTATTATACCAACGTACTTAAATTTAAATTTACTAGCCTTCCTGCACGCGCGATGCGCGTGCGGAAGGACCGCGCTCGCGCGTGTGTTTATTTGTTTTTCGATAAATACGTTGAGCATACGTTGAGCATATACATAATGATTTATCTAACATAATATTACCAAAATAGGTAACATTGGTCGCAAAATAATTTTACCATCCACATTTATTGGTAGTCCACGTGACATGAACCAAAGATATCAAGATGCAATGTCTTTGGTCCAGAAACATGGGAAACCAGATATTTTTCTCACAATGACATGCAACCCGAATTGGGAAGAGATAAAAGCAGAGTTATTACCGGGTCAAGTGGCACAAGATCGCCCGGATTTATGTTCCCGAATTTTTCGTGCCAAATTTGAAGAACTTAAGGAAGATGTTACCAAAAAAGGGGTGGTGGGCAACGTTGTTGCATATGTTTATGTCATTGAATTTCAAAAGCGTGGTCTTCCACATGTTCATATGCTCCTCATTCTAAATGACGATGATAAGCTGAATAACCCTGATGATTATGGTAAAATTGTTCGAACCGAAATACCAACTCAAGATGAAGAGCCGACATTGTATGAAGCAGTATTAGGGCACATGATACATGGACCATGTGGAGTACATAAGAGAAATGCCCCATGTATGAAGCGTGAGAGTTGTAAACGGGGTTATCCAAAGCCGTTTTCAGCCAATACATTTCAAGGGAATGACTCTTATCCAATTTACCGTAGGCGAGAAAATCAATCAAATGTAGAAGATGAGCCTAATGTAAACAGAGAAGTGGATAACAGATGGGTTGTTCCATATAACCCTTGGCTGCTCACAAAGTATGACTGTCATGTCAATGTTGAAGTCTGTTGCAGCATTAAGAGCGTTAAATATTTGTACAAGTACGTCTACAAAGGCCCAGATAGAGTGACATTTGGAATTCGATCAGAAGCTAATGAAGATGAGATAAGAAACTTTGTTGATGCTAGATGGGTGTGCGCACCAGAAGCTATATGGAAGATATTCAAATTTGTGATGAATCGTATGTATCCTTCAGTGGAACGGTTGCAAATTCATCTTCCAAATAGACATAGTGTTACCTTTAATGTAAACGAAATGGTGACAAATGTGCTCGCAAATGATAGGAACTCGATGACCACGCTAACAGAATTTTTCAGAAAGAATGATGCACTTCCTGAAAGTGAGCGCCGATACTTATATCGAGAGTTCCCGGAAAAATTTAGATGGGATGGCAATAATAAGAGTTGGGAAGAGAGGCAGACTAATCAAAAGGTAATCGGTAGAATATATATAGTTTCTCCTTCCGAAGGAGAAAAATTCTACTTACGTGTTCTTCTGAACCATGTTAGAGGGCCTACGTCTTATGAGCATTTGAGAACAGTAAATAGAATTGTGCAACCAACATTTAAGAAAGCGGCCGAACAACGAGGTTTGTTAGAAGATGACGATAGCATCCGACAATGTTTACAAGAGGCCTCAACCGTACGTATGCCTTTATCTTTAAGAAGATTGTTTGTCACCATTTTGGTTTATTGTGAGCCTCATGGGGTACGAAGTTTATGGGATGAATTTTATCAATTCATGATAGAAGATTATGCCTCTACCAGTACGACTGAAAACACATGTATGACAAACAGGCTTTTACGAGACTTCAACGGACTGTTGTTGCAACATGGTAAAAATGTTCTTGATTATGATTTGCCTAAAATGACTGAAGATCATGGTGAAGATGCGACACTGCCTAGGATAATACAAGATGAAGTTTCAGTTATCATTCCTCAACAAGACCGCGATGCGGTTCATCATTTAAATGAAGATCAAGCTTCTGCGTACCAAACGATAATATCTGCTATTGAGTGTCATGAGACTGCCATATTTTTCGTCGATGGTCCAGGAGGGACGGGAAAAACATACTTATATCGTGCATTATTGGCATCATTGAGAAGCAACGGTCATATTGTTCTGGCAACTGCAACGTCCGGAATAGCAGCAACATTATTACCGGGTGGGAGAACAGCACACTCTAGGTTTAAAATTCCACTTAATCCTGATGCATCATCTTATTGCTCTATTAGTAAACAAACTGATTTAGCCGAGTTGATACGGAGATCATCAGCGGTTATTTGTGATGAGGCACCAATGATGCATAGATATTCCTTAGAAGCTCTTGATCGAACTTTTAAATTTATAACCGGAGATGAGCGGCCATTTGGAGGTAAAGTTGTTATATTTGGGGGAGATTTCTGCCAAGTTCTTCCTGTTGTCCGTAAGGGAACACAGTCTCATATGGTTCAAGCCAGTTTGGTTAAGGCATCATTTTGGAAAGATGTTAAGATTCTTCGTTTGCGACAGAATATGCGATCCATCAATGATCCACATTTCTCTGAGTTTTTGCTTAATGTTGGTAATGGAGAACAATCATCTGTTATTGAAGACATGATTCAATTACCGTCATGTATGACCATACCATGGGAGGGTGAAGAATCAATCAACCAGTTGGTCGATCAAGTTTTCCCTAATTTGGAAGCTCATGCAAATGATGCATCTTACATGGTTGACAAGGGAATAATTACTCCAAAGAATGATGATGTTGACGTACTTAATGAGATGATTGTAAAGCGACTTCCGGGACCGGAGCGCATCCTGTACTCTTTCGACTCAGTTGAGGATGACAATAGAAATTTGTACCAACAAGAATTCTTAAATTCAATTTCTCCTTCTGGTATGCCCCCGCATCAGTTAACTATAAAACAAGGTGCCCCCGTTATGCTTTTGAGAAATATTGACCCAAAAATGGGTTTGTGCAATGGTACGAGATTGACGTGTCGAGGATCATACAACAACCTAATTGATGCAGAGATTTTAAGTGGTCAATATGCTGGAACTAGAGTGTTCTTACCTAGAATCTCCATAAAGAGCGGCGATAATTCTGGACTCCCTTTTGAGATGATAAGAAAGCAATTCCCTGTGAAGTTGTGTTTTGCACTTACTATAAACAAATCCCAGGGGCAAACAATACCAAATGTTGGCATCTACCTTCCGGATCATGTATTCAGTCATGGACAATTATACGTGGCTTTATCACGAGGAGTTTCAGAAGCTACTACCAAAGTGTTGGTCAAGAAAGGCTCATTAGTTGGCGAGGAAGGGGTTTTTACAAAAAATGTTGTGTACAAAGAGATTTTGCTGCCTTCAAGTTAGTGTGAACCAATAAGGTATGTTTCATAATTAATGTTTATTTGTATGCGTAACCTGATTTTGAGTTTTACTTATATATTTTACTCATATAATAGCATGTTGTCACTTTTCTCTAATTACTGTAATGGTTTCGCTCACTTTTATGTGCTTTCTTTGTTTCGTAACCTTTGATGAGATTTTGCTGCATATTCCATTTTGATGAGTTTTTGTGTTTAAGTGCGTATTCCAATTGGAATAGAATGAATAATACATGATGTAATGATGTATTGCAAAACTTCAACCACCACCGTTTTATTTTAATTACCATATATAAAGTGAAAATATATATTGATACACTATCTTATGTTATCTTTTTTTGTGTTACTCTTAATTTGTAGTTTCAACAACGGCAATTGACAAATGGATGGCTGATATGGAGTTGAATGGAGCAGATTGCATTTATAAACTTTCTTTTGATTTTTTTTTTTGTGAAAATTTATTTATTACTATAATAAAATTATTTAAAGGCGTGATGGCCTAGCCTCCCACTGGGTTCCAGCCATCAAAATTTTATATATTTTCATATTAATGCACGTTTAGGTACATCACTTTATGTCTATTGCATGCGTGAGAGTTAGTTACTTTGCAAAATTTACTTACAAGTACTTTTTTTAAAGAACTTTTGAACCATAACGACAGAGAGAAAACTATGTATATGCTCAACGTATTTATTGAAAAACAAATAAAAGCACGCGCGAGCGCGGTCCTTCCGCACGCGCATCGTGCGTGCAGGAAGGCTTGTATATGAAAAGCCAACCATAGTTCTTCAGCAGTTGTTTAATATCTGCATGAACATAATATTTATCATATCTTTTTTAATGTTCTCTTCTCAGATACACTCACTTTGAACAACTTAGTTTTGTTACAATTTTTCTGTTTGATCACCCACAATCATTATATCATTCTCATGTAATCTAGCTAAATTTGCAGAGAAATTGTATTTTGTTTACACTGCTCATGGCTGCAGGTTTAGTGTTGAATTCCAATTGTGAAAGATTGAGGAGGAGACAAGTATGATTGGAAGAAATATATAGAGAAAAATTGTTGGCTTAAATCTTTTTTTCTAATTTCCAACAGTCTGTTTGTTTCCATGCCAATGTTCGGCCTGTATATCTAATCTACTCTTCTTCTTCTTTTTCTTTTATCTTTTTCCCTGGACCAGGACTGTTGATATCTTAACCTATTGTCCGATGAAGCCATCAGGAAGACTTGCTTTTAGGTAAGTTTGGGAACAGTTGCAAAAACAATGAATCCGTATGCTTTAGAGTTTAGAGGGAGTTGATGAATCATATATGGTTGGGTACTGACAATAAAATCTGAGATGCATATGACCTTTTTTGCTGCCTTTTATATATTAAAAAAAACAGTTAATTAAATAGTTGGATTCATTTGTTTCAGAACTTTAAAAGGAAATGAAAAAAATACGAGATAACAATTGCTATTATATCAGCAAAGATCAGAGTTGATAATTGGAAATCAGAAAATCACATGCCGGACCATAACGTCTTTTTTCATAACAAGTATGTATGTTCACATTTTTTTACCTTCTGTTTATTCAAGTGTTCCAATCTATTCCATACATCTTTAGCTTATAGTAAATTTTAAGGTATTGCCTTATGTATGTCTTTAGTTTCTGTATAGCATTCTTCGGGAGAGAGGGGGCAGTATGCATCGGTCACTATTTTATCAGGATTTAGAAAACAAAAATCTTTATTGATTTGCTATTTATTATTCCACTTTATGTTATTATGCTGTTTTTGTACCCAAATTTGTAGGGTTGCAAGTTTAAATAAATTCTATAGATATGATACTAGAGAAGCATAGAGCATGGAAAATGGTTTTGGTTGCTTTACTTGAGACTTTTAGAGAAGTAAAATTTGTTTGTTTTTTTTTCTTTCAGGTTTAAATTGCAGACTAAACTTCTTTGTACTTTTTAGCATGTGGTAATGAGCATCAGCAACCTGCATCATTGGATTGTGCAAGTAGTTATGATTTTGAAGATTGCATGGAGTGTTGTGGAGATTTTTATCTTGATTAGCTGCTTTAGTTAAGTTGAGGTCTAGATGTTTTCTTTTTTCTATGGTTAACAATTTCATTAATTCACTCTTCTCTCTTATTGTTTTTTTTTTACTTTTTTGTTACAGAGTTACTGTGTAAGATGCTTGATTACTATGGTTGAGAGGTTGATTCCGTGAGCAGATATGATGTACTTTTGTCCTCATATATTTGTAACAAGTTAACAAGTTAACAAATTCTGAATTTGTTTTTGCTTATGGAAAAAATGAGTCCCTTTGTTCAACTTTGTGATTCCCCATTTTAATTTTCACATGTTTTGACCATACAATTTGTTTAGCAAAGAAAAGAAAAGTCATTCAACTGAAAACAAAAGGCAATACTGCAATACTATGCTCGCTCAAATTTGGTGTTTCTGGTTATATGCAAGTATAATACATGGCCTAACAGAATTCGAGAAAACGATAATTCACATGTGTGAGCGTTGTCTTTTTGCACGCGTGCTCATAACCAGATGAATGAACATGTAAAAAAGGTGATCATTGACACAAATAAAACAAAACAGGAAAACAATATATGCATGCGCAAGCGCAGCCCTTTTGCACGCACGATGCGCGTGCAGGAATGTTGGTGTATAATTATTTCACTAGCATTCCTACCCTATCTTTTTATTAAGTTTTATTTGGGAGAGTTTGTAGGAGAAATAGTTTTCAATATTATATTTTTACTCTTTCATCTTCTATCCAATAAATGTCTCTATATAAGCAATTTAATAAAGTAAAGGCATTACTGACATTAAGGGGTTGTCAGTTTCATAAGGAGAATTTGCTTAATTAATAGAGATAACACCAACAGGGGGATTCAACTTGTAATAAGAATACATTACCAAAAGAAAAACACTTGTAATACCATTGCTCATGTAGCAGTACGAGCAGCCGTTTGTAGTCGATGATACAAGTTAGTTTTAGAGATTTTTTGTAGAGTGTAGTACTCTTTCTAATTTCTATAGTTTGTAGTTAGGTTTAATGGAGTCAGTATATGCTCGATGTAATCTTTTCCGAATAAATGCATATTCATATTTTATTAAAAGATAGGGGATTCATCTAACATAACTTGTAGATTCTAGTCACCCACATTAGAGAGTTGAGCTTGATCAGCAGCAACTCATTCCTTTAGGGCAGCTGAAATTCACTTTCAAAGGCTACTTTGTTTCTCTTGACTTCCATTAAAACTAAAACATGTAAACAAATATGCTACATTAATTTTTTTTTTTTTTAAAAAAAAAGAAGAAGAAGGAAGCTACACCATAGGATATATCAACAAATTAAAAAGGAAACTTACAGTGGAGGTTGGCAAGAAAGTGAAGAAACCATCTATATATAGACCAGCCCAAATGGAATGTATTTTTGATAGAATGAAGCCAGCTGAAGCATTTCCTGATTGCAGAAGATTTTGGAAATTGATTCCTAAGAATATGTAGAAGAGTGTCACAAACTGGAGGGCAAGCATAACATGTTACATATCATTATTAATAAATCTTCTTCTACCTCTACACATAATTCATACTGTAATTTCACCGTGAGCAACAGTCCATAAAAAGAT
This sequence comes from Potentilla sterilis, assembly GCA_963682095.1. NCBI lineage: Eukaryota > Viridiplantae > Streptophyta > Magnoliopsida > Rosales > Rosaceae > Potentilla > Potentilla sterilis. The sequence goes on from OY821754.1 coordinate 31,724,796, forward strand.
TTTCAGCTTAGGAGGAATGAAATTTCATTGAAACTGATTCTTCTCCATAGGGCTCTAGAAGACTACATTAAGCAGTACTGCATGCAAACTGAAACTGATGTTTAAACAAAAGATCTCTTTATGTTTGAACACCGGCCGGCATCCGATTACAAGCAAACTGAAATTGTAAGCTTAAAATGGAACTGGATATAGAATTTCCCTACGGAGCCTCTCATATTAGTCAATAAAGTTCAACTGTACAATGCTTATCATTTGACACATTTGGCCGATCTTATCCTGTCTACTGGCAGCCGGTAAGAACTTGACTATTCCTAGAAACAAATTCTCAAGATTAGGCTTTATCTCATATCTTAAGCTAGCTGTCCAAACGTTTACTAATAGCTTCACTTTGCAGGCTGGTCCTCGGATTTGGATAGGAAAGGACTTGCTCATTGGCAGATGAAGATAGTATCAATGGCACTTTAATTTGTTGTATTGTTCCAGGGTATGACAGTAAGATGAAATACATCAACAAAGTTGAGAAGCTGAATTTCCATCAATAAAGGAGAGATTTCTGTACTTGAGAATCATCGATTAACTACTTCCAGGTTGAGATGATATGCTTGAAGTAAGGCTCCTCGAGCTATCATATCCAGATTGTGGTCGACTGATGACATCCTAGGAACAAACCAAGAAAGTAAGAACAATATATATAGATGAAAAAACAAAATGTTTCAAGGTTTATAAGGAGCAATTTTCATTTTTGACATGCCTTGATATTTAATCTTCCTTAATTATAAGAGATTTTAAATGTATGTGTGTGTGTGTGGAGACTTCAAGTTCAGGGTCAGGGTTTATGATATATATGCAACTCACTTGTGATGTAGAATTTAAGTTTTGATTTGGTGAGAGTACAACACCTCCGCCAAACATAACACATTGCAAGCTATCTTCGGCGATGGCTCTCAATCTGTTAAGTTCAGGCAATACAACCTTCCTAAGATCCGGTCGGTCATTTTTCCTCATTTCAGCACATTGTAAAGAAAGCTTGGCAAACTTCAAGGCTTCCTCAACCGGCCAATCAGGAACAGCAGGATCAAGCATCTCATTGATTCTTCCTGTCTCGATAGTGTTCGGCGTGGATTTCGCATCCAGCGAACAGTCAACAGGTGGGTGTGTGGCCTTCGTTGTACTTAGGCGTGCCAGTACCTATGAGTCAGATACAACTCTAATGCGGACATCGTCTTGTGCGTCCTTCTTTACTTCTAATCAAACGATTGTGCGCAGGCGCTAACTAAGCCGGCGAACAAGTTTCAAATAAGACCTGCGGCAGTTAACCTGCTAGGATTTTCTTCCAACCTCTTGCAGATTGGGTGCTTCTTACCTAGACCGCTTGGGGAATAAGCAGAGCTTGTCAAGATTAAGACCGGAGTTTAGGTTCTCTTCCAACCTCTTACAGATTGGGTTTAGGTTTTATTACCGAAGTAACGACTCGAATTGGTACGGGTGTAGCGACTGACTCTGGGGTGCTTCAGCGAACACAGAGCAGGTGTGCAAACGACGACCGGCGCAAGTGTGTAACAACTTATTTAAAAGGTGCAAGTCTGCAAGCAGGGCTGGTGCAAGTCTGCTATGATGTGCGGATGCTGGAAGCGATAATTTCTACTGCGACCGAAACTTAGTGCAAGTGTGCGACTCTGAGTTTGGTGCAGGGAAGTGACAAGCCTCCGGAGAGGCTTATGCCCCGGAGGGACTTTGGTTTGCGTTGCGCAAAGGTTTTTGTGTGGAGGAGGCTCCTTTTTTCTCGTACACCATGACCCCTTTATATAGAGAACACAAATTGTTCTTTACTTGTGGATCAAGGCAAATAAACCCCTTAGTCAATCAGGACAATAATTCCTTAACTGACTCTAACTTGGATTCTCAAATATCCCCGAAATCTATTCCAATAAGGAAAGGATTTTACTCTGAATCTTATACTCCCTAAATAGCCGGTCTAATGAGCCTTAGTTCTTGAACAGATACCAAAATGTTATTTTAGGCTCAAACAGATAGCCCGCTCTATGTGATGAGCTAAACCCATTGGTGGTCTGGCTGTAATGATTTGTAGAAGCAACACACCAAGTGAGTAGATATCAGATTTTGTTCCAAGCATGCCAGTTTGCTGATACTCTGGATCGATGTAGCAAAATGTTCCGGCTGTTGATGTCATGTGATGCTGAGTGACAGCATCAGCTACTGATGGAGGCACAAGTCTCGCCAAACCTACATCACTAATCTTGCTCACATTGTTATTGTCTAGCAATATGTTGCCGGGTTTTAGTATAGAATATTCTAGAATATTTATTTTCCTTGTATGTATAGGTAAATTAATTAGTGTAACCTTAGTATATATTTTCCTTGTAGATGTAGGTTTGTATCCCCATATATACCTCATCTATGGAGAAGAATAAATTATCAAAGCATTAAACCAAAATCATATTATTATTTTCTACTTGGCATCAGAGCCGGCACAAAGCAAAAACCACAAATCCTACATACCATCACAAATTTTTATTTCCGCTGCAAATCACACCCAAACACAATCCAAATCCTACAAAAGCATAAAGAGAAAAAAAAAAAAAAAACCAGGCAACCCAAATCACATAAGAAAAGCTGCTATCCCTGTTGACCCACTACAAGGAAGCCAGCCGAGCCGAGCCGACGACCAGCCAAGCCGTAGAAGCCACTGCGTTTTCTGCTCCAAAGCAAAGCAGCAGCCCTTTCTGCTCCAGCAGACTTACCTTTGTCTTCTGTCCCTTTTCTCTGACGCCGTGGGCCCCAGCTAGCACCACCACAAGCCACAATTCTTCTGTCACTGCAGCAAGTTTTCTTCACTAATTAGCTGCCGTAGTCCTCATCCCCACATACAAAGCAGCCCACGTGCTCTTGTCACAAAGCATATTCAAGCAAATCAAATCCAATGGAACACAATATCAACCATACTGATTATTTCACCGGAACATTTTGCACACCAAAATCATATGCAAATACAATGTGTCTGCTCTGTGGATATTTCAGTCATAGCAAGCAACGATGTTTTGAAGTAATTGGATACCTGGATTGGTGGGATTTCACCAAGCGACCTCGCAAAAATCAAACAGCAGTTGTCATGCCTACTACAGAGGACGAGTATTCATCTCATGCCTTCACTAATGTAGCACAGTCAAGTGTGAACGGTCAGACTATTGTCAATAATACTTGGATCATTGATACAGGGGCATCAGACCACATGACAAATGACCCAGTCTCTTGATCAGAGTTAAACCTTCCTCTCAAAATGTTGTGTCTACCGCTGATGGTACCCCTACTCTAGTTATTGGAGAAGGTTTTGTCGTCTTATCTGATACATTAACCCTTGAATCTGTGTTAGTTGTTCCATCACTATCATATAATCTCCTATCCGTTGGTCAGATCATTCTAGCCCTTGCATGTATTGTTACCTTCTATCCATCATTTTGTGTGTTTCAAGACATTCTGACCCGGAAGATTCTTGGTTATGGTGTACGAATGGGGAAATTATACTATCTGGATCTAACAGAGACTAGAGAAAAACATAAACATATTTTGGGCCAAGATAATCATGTTCATGAAATCGTGAGTGGTCGAGAAGCTGTGTGGCTGTGGCATCGCCGCCTAAGCCACCTCAATTTCCATTATCTCAAGAAGCTGCAACCTCAGTTGTTTTCTGGTGTCAACGTTTCAGATTTCCATTGTGACACTTGTGAACTGGCCAAGAGTCACAGTGTTTCATATTCACCAAGTCTGCACAAAAGTCCGGTTCCTTTTATGAAGATCCACTCCGATGTATGGGGCCCTGCAAAAATCCCTTCACTATGTGGCGCTCGTTATTTCTTCACTTTTATTGATGACTGCACCCGAATGACGTGGGTATCTCTCTTGAAGAACAAAAGTGACGTATGTTCCAGGTTCAAAGACTTTCACAAGATGGTGTCTACACAGTATCAACAGACTATTCGTGTTTTCCAATCTGATAATGGTGGAGAATATGTTAATGGCCCTATGCACGAATTTACTCAATCTCATGGAATTCGACATCAAACTTCAAATTTTTATACTCATCAGCAGAATGGATTGACATAACGGAAAAACCGACAGTTGCTTGAAGTTGTTCGTGCCTCATTATTTGGCATGAATGTGCCTCATGAGTACTGGGAAGAAGCTGTGAAATCTGCTGTCTATCTCATTAATCGTATTCCTTCTCGGGTGATTGAGTTTCAAAACCCTCAACAACAACTTCACAAGCTTCTTTCGGCACCATCTATGCCTAACTTGGAACCTCGTGTATTTGGCTGCACAGTGTATGTTCATATTCTCAAACCTCAACGAAGTAAGCTTGACCATCGTGCAAGAAAGTATATTTTTATGGGCTACGTAGAATTTCAGAAGGGGTATAGATGTTATGAACCTGACACCGACACAATATATACTTCACTTGAAGTTTGTTTTCGGGAATCTGAGCCTTATTTCTCAAGAGGAGTTTCAGAAAATTCCCTTCAGGGAGAGAGAGAGAGCTTGTGAAGGAAATTCACAATTCTTGTTTGATTTAGAAGAATTTGAGCAATTAGAAGCATTGGAATCAAAATTTGGAGTTGATAATGAGGACCAAAGTTGTACTACTGCTACTGGCCCCCAACATCTCTTCTCTTTCCGTCCTTCAGATTCTGAGCCACCCTCATCTCTTTCTGACCAACATGTGCAGACTAGTGGGCCCAGCATGTCTCCCCAACACCTCCTCTCCTTCCGTCCTTCAGAAGCCAAGCCACATCATTTAGAGATGAGTTCACCTGAGCCGAGCCAAGCCTCTCTTCCAGAAGAGCCGAGCCAAGCCGAAAAAGAAAAAGAGGGTGAAGTGTCTGACGAGCCGAGCCATGAGCCGAGCCAAGCCTCCTCTGATCCTACACTACATTCCAATGTTGTGTCTCCAAAACAAGGGGCACACGTTGGCCCACTACCAGACCCAAATTGTTTTGAAGACAGATTAGTCTCTTCATCAAGTATTTTTCCAGGTTCTAGTATTTTTTTCCCAAACTAAAGAATCAAGCGCGAATACTCCTATTCAGGTATCTTTAAATTCAAATAAACCATCTGAGGGAAATTATATTGAACCTAGGAAATCACAGAGAGTCACCAAGGGTATTCCTAAGAAACACTATGAACTAGATGTTAAAGCCAAAGCAAAATATCCTATAGCTAATTATATGTCTAATCATAGGTTGTCTGGGTCACATGTACTTGTTGTTGATCAATTATCTTCTGTATCTATTTCAAGTAGTGTACAAGATGCATTGACAGATCCCAAGTGGAAACAAGCGATGAACGAAGAACTTGAAGCCTTGCAAAAAAACTCAACTTGGGATATTGTGACAATGCCACCTGGAAAGAAGACTGTTGGGTGTCGTTGGGTGTATACAGTGAAACTCAAAGCAGATGGGAGTATTGACAGATATAAAGCTAGATTGGTTGCCAAAGGATACACTCAGCCCTATGGAATTGATTGTGAAGAGACATTTGCACCTGTAGCGAAGATCAACACTGTTCGAATATTGATCTCACTAGCAGCAACTAAAGATTGACCTCTTCGCCAATTTGATGTGAAAAATGCATTCCTCAATGGAAATTTAGAAGAAGAGGTTTATATGGATGTACCACCAGGAGTCAAAAATAAGTCTTGCGATGCAGGCAAGGTTTGTAAATTGAAGAAGTCATTATATGGCTTAAAGCAATCACCCAGAGCTTGGTTTGGAAGATTTTCAAAATCAATGAAGGTGTTTGGTTACAGACAGAGCAACTCAGATCATACTTTGTTCATTAAGCATAGTCAGGGTAAGATTACTGCCCTGATAATATATGTTGATGATATGATTGTCACATGAGATAACCCTAAAGAGATGGAGGCCCTACAGAAATATCCTTTGAAGGAGTTTGAGATGAAATACCTTGGGCAATTGAAATACTTTCTTGGTATTGAAATTGCAAGATCTAAGAAATGAATTTCTTTATCCCAGCGTAAATATGTACTCGACTTGTTAGCTAAGATAGGGATGCTTGACTGTAAACCAGTTGAGACACTTATTGAGATGAATCACAACCTTGCTATCTATCTTAATCATGTTCCAACAGATAAAAGAAGGTACCAACATCTAGTAGGGAGACTCATTTATCTTTCTTATACTAGACCTGATATTGCTTATGCTGTGAGTGTGGTTAGCCAATTTATGCATTGTCCCAGTGAAGAACATATGGATGCAGTATATCGTATTCTGAAGTATCTCAAGAAGGCACCTGTAAAAGGTTTGTTATTTGAAAAGAAGAATGAATTAGAAGTCATGGGATACACAGATGCTGATTGGGCAGGTGATAAGACTGATACGAGATCTACATCTGGATACTTCACATTTGTTGGAGGAAATCTAGTGACTTGGCGTAGTAAGAAACAAAAAATTGTTGCTAGATCAAGTGTAGAAGCAGAATTTCGAGGTATGGCACATGGCGTATGTGAATTGTTATGGATCCGAAATGTGTTAAAGAACTTAGGTGTCAAACTTAAGAAGCCTATGGACTTGCATTGTGATAATACGTCAGTAATTGAAATTACTCATAATCCGGTTAAGCATGATCGAACTAAGCATGTGGAGGTGAATCGATTATTTATCAAAGAGAATTTAGACAGGAAAGTCATTCGATTCCCTTTCGTATATACAGAAGACCAGTTGGCAGATGTTCTTACAAAAGGAGTGTCAAGGAAAGTATTTGATGACTTAATTGACAAGTTAGGCATGATTGACATCTATGCGCCAACTTGAGGGGGAGTGTAAAATATTCTAGGATATTTACTTTCCTTGTATGTATAGGTAAATTAATTAGTGTAATCTTAATATATATTTTCCTTGTAGATCTAGGTTTGTATCTCCATATATACATCCTCTATGGAGAAGAATAAATTATCAAAACATTAAACCAAAATAATATTATTATTTTCTACTACTAGGTCACAGTGCACAAGGGGTTCCGGCTTAGCTTGATGAAGAAATAAGAGCCCTGTTGCAATATCTGCAGCAATTCGAATCCTTAGCTGCCACGGAATAACCGGGGTGTTACCTCGGCGAAATAGACGATCCTCCAGGCTCCCATCACCCATGTATTCGTAGACCATACAACCAAACTCCTGACAAGCTCCAAGAAGCTAAGGAGAACCATGTATGGATGTCGTATGCAGCTCAATACTTCAACCTACATAACCAAGAGTCACTTGTCACATGCATGAACAATACATGATCTATAAAATTTCTTTACTTGAACCGTCAGAGCTTGAGGATTGAACCGTCAGAATTATTAAGAGTGATCACATCTATTAAAAAAAAAAAAAAGTGATCACATTGCCAACAATCATCCTAGTCCATTGTGCCATATTCATGATCACCTTCGAGATAGCAACTGCTTAATCTATTAGTATTTCCTCGTGATGTGAAAAGTCACAAACCTCTTGCTGGAACTGTGATCTTCTTCGAGCTGCATCTGGATGTAGAACTTTTATCGCAACTGGTGCGTGATCTAGTTCACCTCTATATACTTCCCCAATCTTGCGAGCTTGCGAAAAGTCACTTGTTGCCACTTCAATCTCCGCAATTGTGTACTTCCTGTACCTAACATCCAATTAATGATCTTGTTCCAGACCTCTTCTTCTCTTCAGATTCTTTACTGGCATTCATTTCTGCATTCCTCCTCTTTTGCGCTTCCAATTCAGCAAGCCTTTGAGCTGCTGCAGCTGCTTCAATCCCCGCCTTGCATTTTTCTTTCTCCCTCTCTACAAGTTCCAATGCAGCTTCCTCAGCTAGTTCTAATCTCTGTCCCTCTTCCATTTTGTACTGGTTGAGTTCATTTTCCTGTGACCATTATATATCGCCCCAAGTCAGTCTCCCAAGTTTTATAAAAGATGAAACCAAATTTAATTAAGAAAACAAAGTTTATGCTCATATAATTAAGGCAACACATTGATAAGACCTTATATTTTGCTGTCAGTGCTTCTTTGAGTCAAATATAATTGGATGAATAATTTTCTGATATATTGTTCGTCTAACATTGGAGGCTATATAAAGAGGTTACAAGATGTACTACGTACTACACTGTACTACCGTGTACTACCTTATACAGAACAGGAAAGTATTAACTACATAATATTACATAATATTCATGACTTATGTTAACACTCCCCCTCAAGTTGGCGCATACACATCAACCATGCCCAACTTGCTTAATGAGTCATGAAAGGCCTTCTTGGAAACTCCTTTAGTGAGTACATCTGCAAGCTGCTCTTCAGTAGGAACAAACGGGAAGCTAATAATCTTAGCGTCTAATTTCTCTTTTATAAAATGGCGATCCACCTCTACGTGTTTAGTACGATCATGTTGTACTGGATTCTGTGAAATGTCAATAGCTGCTTTGTTGTCACAATATAACCGCATTGCATTTGGCAATTTAACACCCAAATCACGTAGTAGATTTCTCAACCACAACAATTCACACTCCATGAGCCATACATCTATACTCAGCCTCAGCACTTGATCGAGCTACAACCTTCTGCTTCTTGCTCTTCCATGTAACCAAATTACCTCCCACAAAGGTAAAATAACCAGATGTCGACCTCCTGTCAGTAATATTTCCAGCCCAATCTGCATCTGTGAAACCACTAACCTCAAGAATGTTGTTGTGTTTAGAGAACATTACTCCTCTACCTGGAGCTGACTTCAAGTATCTCAAAATCCTCACAACAGCATCCATATGGTCCACACTTGGGTTATGCATGAACTGACTTACTATAATTACTGCATATGCAACATCTGGTCTCGTATGTGCCAGATAAATCAGCCGCCCAACTAACCTCTGATAACGAGTCTTGTCGGTAGGCACCTGATCAGGATACTCTGCTAATCGATGATTCTGCTCTATAGGGGTGTCAATTGGAGTACAATCCAACATACCTGTTTCTGCTAGTAGATCAAGGACATACTTCCGCTGACACAGATAGATTCCCTCACTCCCCCTGGCTACTTCAATGCCCAAGAAGTACTTGAGTGTACCCAGATCTTTCATATCAAATTCTGTGGCAAGCTGCTTCTGTAATCTATTTATCTCAACAGTATCATTACCAGTAACTACCATATCATCAACATATATAAGCAGGGCTGTTACCTTCCCATGTTGGTGTCTGAGAAATAATGTGTGGTCTGAATTACTCTGTTTGTAACCAATCTTCTTCATGAATTGTGAAAACCTTCCAAACCAAGCACGAGGTGATTGTTTAAGACCATACAAAGATTTTCTCAATCTGCATACGAAGTTACCTGGAGAAGCAGCTACATATCCAGGTGGAAGGTCCATATACACTTCCTCTGTAAGTTCTCCATGAAGAAATGCATTCTTGACATCAAACTGTTTAAGAGGCCAGTTTAAGCTAGCAGCAAAAGAGAGCAATACCCGAATAGTGTTCATCTTTGCAACAGGTGCAAAGGTCTCGTCATAGTCTATGCCATATGTCTGGGTGAATCCCTTTGCTACTAAGCGTGCTTTATACCTGCTCACTGATCCATCTGGATTATGCTTAACTGTAAACACCCACCAGCATCCCACAACCTTCTTTCCATGTGGTGGACATACAAGCTCCCAAGTATTGTTCTTTTGTAATGCTTCCATCTCCTCCTCCATTGCTTTTCTCCATTTAGGATCTCCCAATGCATCCTGCACTTTGTTAGGTACTGATACAACAGATATTTGATTCACAAATGATTCATATGACTTAGACAATCTTTTGGTGGACATAAAATTTTCTACAGGATACTTAGCCTTGGCTTCAAGGGTAGGTTCATACTTCTTTGCAGGTTGGCCTCGAGTAGACCTATTTGGTAGTTTATATTGTCCAATAGTAGCATCACTAGAATTAACCTCAATAGGATGACTAACCTCAGATGAGTGATCTTCTGTACCAGGGAGACATGAGTCAGGGGTATCAATAACAGCTGAAGAGGCAGGAGGGGCAGTTGTGCTGTCAGCTTCTGGTCCCTGGATTTCTGTAGTAACTGTCCCAGCATCATCTGGTGGTGCTTGTGATGTTGATACATCAGTAATCTCAACTGAACCTGTCACCATGTCTCCTTTCTGACTTGTCTCCCCCTCTCCATGATACAGCTCTTCAAAATATGAATGCTCCCCCTGAAGAGCAGTATCAAGAGAGGTAAAGTAGCCCATGTCTTCAAAAAAGGTAACATCCATAGTGACATAGTACTTCCTGGTAGGTGGATGATAGCACTTGTAACCTTTCTGATGTCCTCCATAACCAACAAACACACATTTAAGGGCCCGGGCATCCAACTTTGACCTCTGACTCTTAGGAACATGGACAAAGGCGACACAACCAAAAACACGAGCAGGGAGATTATGAAATGAGGGTAAAGAGACATGAGATGCAAGTACCTCATATGGTACTTTTCCCTGGAGGACACTAGATGGGAGACGATTAATGAGATGAGCAGAGGCTGTGACAGCATCACCCCAAAGATTTTTAGGGCAATGGGCACTAAAGAGAAGACAACGAGCCATATCAAGTAAATGACGATTTTTCCTTTCAGATACCCCATTTTGTTCAGGTGTGTAAGGACACGTTATTTGATGAACAATCCCATGTGTTTGACAAAACTCCTGAAATGTATGGTTGACATATTCCCCCCCCCCCCCCCCATTATTAGACCGAAGAACTTTAATTGTGGCATGGTATTGTGTTTGGACATTGGAATAAAAGGCTTGAAATGCCGGAAAGACTTCATCTTTGGTTTTAAGGAGAACAATCCAAGTAAGACGGGTACAATCATCAATGAAAGACACATAATACCTCATACCCGACACAGTATGTTCTTTCGAAGGTCCCCAAACATCAGAATGAATTAATTCGAAAGGAACGACACTTTTATTAGAATTACTAGGAGAATAAGTAGTTCGATGACTCTTGCCCAAAACACATGTTTCACAATGCAAAACTGACTCATCCACACCAATAAACAAAGTAGGCATGGATTTTTTCATAATACTAAAAGATGGATGCCCTAAATGGCAGTGCCATAACCAAACTTCACTTAGCTTGTCAGAGTGAGAGATCAAAGCGGTCCGGGACTGTGTTCCTGGTTTCTCCCCTGCGTACGTCTGATCCAGATGAAACAACCGGCCCCTCAGATACCCCCGACCTAGTAACTCCCCAGTGAGAAGATCCTGAAATATCACATACATGGGAAAAAATGTCACAGAGCATTTGGCCTCAGTATTCAACTGTGGGACAGATATCAAATGATGAGATAAAGCAGGAACATATAGCACATTTTGGAGTTCTATTGTGGGAGTGATACGAACTGACCCCTTTCCTAACACAGGGAAGGCCTCACCATTGGCATTAGTAACATAGGGTACTGGTGGAGAAGACAACTCAGTAAAATAAGATTTGTCATAAGTCATGTGATCTGAGGCACCAGAATCAATAATCCATGTATCAGACCCAACAAAGCTAGAAATATTTAAAGCCATACCGATCTTACCACGACCAGCAATGGATGCTGTTGGTGCTGCTCCTCCTGTTGTGTGATGATCTTGTCCGACCACACCATAGATATCTGGTTCTTGGACCAACTGAATAGCTGCTTTCGCTCTAGGACGGTAAGTATGCCTCTTAGGTCTGAGGTGCGGATACAACTTCCAACAAAACTCACGAACATGGCTAGTATCATTACAATATGAGAGAGGACGAGGTTGATTCCCAAAGCCTGGTGGTGGTCCTTGCTTATGAGGTGGAACTGAATGTGATTGCTGAAGGAGCGGTGCTGGAGACCTCGCCTGAACAGTAAGGCTAGAAACTTCAATTTGTGCTTGATTAAGACTTTCCTGCTGAGATTCATCCTTATGGATATATGTGAAAGCGGTAGTCAAGCTCGGAGGTTCTATCATTCTAAGCAGCTCACCCTTGGCACTGTTATGCTTTGCATCAAGCCCTTTCAGAAAATGGTGAACACGCTCAAGTTCCTTCTCCTTCTGGTACCAAACAATATCTGCCTGGTTCTTGATCTTACAAGGACGTTTCATATCAATCTCAGCCCAAATATTCTTCAGCTTGGTAAAGGCTTAGTTTGGGACAGCTTTTGAGGCTGCTTTTGAGACTGCTTTAGCTTTTGAAATTAATGTATGGTGTTTGGTAAAGTCCCTAAAAGCTGCTTTTGGCCAAAATAGATTTCTCCAAAAGCTGAAATCAAAAAGCTAGGAAATAGAGCTTTGGAAAGTAGCTTTTGAAGAAATGGTGGTGCTAAGAAATATGATTGCACAAAATTTAATGAATGCAATGTAGTTGCAATATTAATAGACTCTAATATATTTTGTGTAATGGTTCCATTTGATTATGGTGGAAAATACTTTGTCTAATATTATTTTAGATGAATTTGGTTTAATATTTAAGAATTCTTCGTAAATCTTTTATTTGGTCCAAACAACTGGTCATACATTGCAAAAAATTATACCAAAATAATTGCACAAAACCATAGTCTATAATTTAGAGAAGTAATATCCATTTTAATAAAACTTTAAATATTTAAGATTATTTTGATAAATACACCCACTCAAAATACTTTTTACTTAGAACTTACCAAACACAAAAAATTACTTTTCGTTCTCACAGCACTTTTGAAAGCAGTTTACCAAACACCTAAACTGCTTCCTCTCACAGCAAATTCAAAAGCCATTTTACTCACAGCTGATTCAAAAGTCATTTTACTCACAGCACAGCTGTCCCAAACTAAGCCAAAATATTGCGCCACTGGCTGCCCATTTTGTTGCATTGCTGAAGCTGTGCACATTAACTCATGGACCTGTATGAAGTCAGACTCATTAGTGTATAGTTCTTCCAGTGTCTTCCATATTGCCTGCGCAGTATCACATTGCTCCACAAGGTCTACTATATCCTCATTCATGGCTTTGTACAAGGTTGACATCACAAGACTATCATCATCTTCCCACTTGGTGTAGGCCTCAACATCATCTTCATCAGGGACCTCAATAGTCCCACTGACATGCCCCATCTTGTGCATTCCTCGGAGATGAGCGGTCATGATTTTCTTCCATTTACGGAAGTTGGTTCCATTGAGTTTAGCCCCTCCAAAGGAACTAATTTCAGAATTCTTGACAGATACTTCAAACTTCTGAACATCGTTAACTTGAGAATTTTCTTCTTTTCCAGAACCCATTGTAAAACAAACACCAAATCAGTAGTTATGCAGCGGAAAAATTAAACGAAAAAAAAATTCGAACCGGGTCAGCACTGTAGCAGGAACCGGGTCGGATCAACAGGAGTCGGGTCGGGTCAGTAGGAACCGGATTTTCTGGGATTTTTTTCCGTTTTTGAGGAACCGGACCCGTTGAGGGGGAGCGATTCGATCGTCCGAGCAATCTCCTGGGAGTGGCGACGCCGGAGAGATGAGGGTGACGAGCCGATCCGGTTCGAGAGAGAGGTGAGGACGCCGGATCTGAGGACGACGCCGGCTGGGAAACGGCTAGGACGACGCCGGATCTGAGGGGAACGGCTGAGGACGACGCCGGATTGTTGAGCCGAGGACGACGCCGGCTGGGTCAAAGGCTGACTGAAGATGACAACGGGCAGACACGAACTCACTGGGTCGAAGAACAAGTTCGTCTGGGTCAGAGGCTGGGTCAAGGCAACGGGCAGACATGAAATTGTCTGGGTCGAAGACCAAGAAACAAAACAAAGAACAAGCACAATGGCTGTGGAGTCTGACAAGGAACCAACGCCAGACGATCTGATAATTTTGAGACTATAAACCCTAACAACGGGGTTTAATCGAAATTGAAATCAAAGAGACAAAGTCCTCTCGGATCTTTGCTCTGATACCAAGTCAAATATAATTGGATGAATAATTTTCTGATATATTATTCGTCTCACATTGGAGGCTATATAAAGAGGTTACAAGATGTACTACGTACTACACTGTACTACCGTGTACTACCATATACAGAACAGGAAAGTATTAACTACATAATATTACATAATATTCATGACTTATGTTAACACTTTGCACGCTGTATTGTACACCTGTATTGTTTGCTTGAGTTCCAGTCTGAGCCTCCTCATCTCAAGCTCCACATCTTACTATTATTGTCATAGAAAATGAAGTACGTAATTAATATTTACTTTTGATGACAAACTTATATTATTTAAGCTAGCTGATGCATGCTTTCTAGACTTTCTTGTAATGCATGCTGAACTATCTTAAGGAAACCAAGGTATCATTCCTGCTTTGTGATAACCAAAAATTTCCTCTCTCAACTGAGGATGATAAGAATTCAGGTTTTGCATAGTTGATTTCCATAAAATGCTTGCTTCTCCGGTTCGATGACAGAGAGCTTCTGTTTTCGGATTCTGAGCTACTACTCAAACGTCGAGAGTTTCCTCCTCGAATGTATACTATCTAAGAAAGAAGGATACATGAGATCCACACTTGGTCTTCCAGTACTAGTCACAAACGATATTTCAATATCTGACGAGAGGTCATATGATCTGTCCATCGAAGGTCTTATTCCTGTAAATGGTGACATGTGTGATCGTTTTTATTAGGTTTAGTATCCTCCTCAAAGTATCTGTCTCACTCATCATCCTTATTAAGTTTTAAACATTATATGAAAACATGCATGGTTTCCTATAATGTTAGTATCCCTCTATAGTAAAACAGCATGATATTGTGGGGGTAAATATTTTCAAAGCATGTTTATAGCGCTAGTGAGATCTATATCGCTGGACATGAAATATTTCCTTGAGATAGATCATGTTGTGCACAAAGTAGAATAGCTTCACGGTGGATCTGATCACGGTCAAAATGCAATTGTTTCATGGGTGAATTAAGTCATGGTGCAAAATGAAATAGCCTTATGGTGAATTGTGTCACTGACAAAATGTTATCGCTTTAAGAGAATCTGGTTGAGGTCAAACCCAATTCAATCGCAAAAACCCGAAATCGCTACTTTAAGAATTGCATAGCCACAAACACTCAATCCAATTCTAATAGCAAAATCCATCGTCGAATCTCCATTCACTAATCATAGATCTTTCGTTACGTTCCCGCTCCAGTCAAACAAAGTCGGTAAGGAAATCTTCTTAACAAATTTTCCGCACCAACAGATATCATCAAATTAACTGTTGGTATGGCTACCCGATAGAAAATGCATCCTCGATCTCTGATGCTGCAACATCAATAAATTATAAACTTGAGTGAGCAGTGAATAAACCCATAACTAATAGATCAATTTACAAAGATAAATAGCTAGCAGACATCTACTGTTAGGCTGCTTCTTGGTGCGCATGAACTGTGAATCGCTTGCTTCAGAAACATTTCTGGGATATGATGGTGCTGCATCTGATGATTACTACATGGAGGAGGCCGTGGGCGGTGCTACACTGGAGCATCGCATGTATGCGATCGATCATCCCTTTGCCGATGACATAGACAGAGCAAAATTCTGGCATCATTTTAATGACACTGCTAGGGTACATCCGTATGTTTGAATCTTTTGCTAAAGAAAATTGGTGTAAATAGTCAATTAAGATAGATCAATACAAAATTGAGATAAGATAAGCTAAGAATAATACAGAATCACCCTAAAATGAACATACTTTTGTTGGAGAAGTGAGATACACTAATCCAAATTAATGAGAGACGAGAAAAGTGGAGATTTACGAAAATTATTCAATGCGTGACTCAAGCACATGCTTGAGTCCAAGCACAGAAATCTAGAACACTGGTGATCGACGCGTGTAAAAAATGAGTTTAACAGGCGTTAAGGTCCGTTACTGAGGCGAGTACATGTCTTCTTCTCCCTTTCTTACTAAACCAGCAATCACACCCAACAAAACTTGTCTCCTCACCTAGTAAACCACACCCGCTTCCTCACTCTTTGATTTCTCATCGATCCTTCTACGCTTCCAAAATTTTAGCCATGGTTGACCAACACAGTTCGACCCAACTGCCATGCTCCATTTGGAAGAGGAAGAGGTGACGGTCATTTGGGGATTGAAGGATGTTGGGATTGGTGAAGGAGGAGCCGAAATTGGGGAAGTACAGGACGATGCGGCGAGAAAAAACAGAGGGACGATTTGTAGAAGGAAATAGAATCAAAGAGAGGAGGTGAAGCTTACCATATAAAGGTCTAGAAGCCATGGATGATTGAGAATTGGCAGCGAAGAGAACAAGGCAAAAAACCCAGAAAAAGGAAAGGTGTCGATTCAGGTTCAAAAAGGAAAATCAAGAACTCTAGCATGAATAATTTCATGGTGAGAGTAGGGCTGGACTGGCCGGAATCGTCAAATTTGGCCGGGAAGCTTCTATCTTTCATCTCATCGATTCTTCCTCCCCGGTGCATGCATGTGTGATCGAAGACAATCAATCCATAGCGGTTAAGAATATTAAGAGAAGGAGACCCTCCACCGTCCTGCGGAATCCGGAGGCGGAGTTGAAGCTTTTGGGGGCAGTGGGGTTGGTGGGAGAGCTCTATTCATGGGATTCCAGGTTCCGGAGGTTGAAGATGACCCATTAAGAAAAGTACTGCCATATAAATAAGTCACAAGAAACGTAATAAATGTCCCCATCAGGTTGGTGTATTGGCTAAGGCATCGGGTTGGCATTTTCACAACCATGGTTTGACTCACCTGACACCCTTTTTACTTTTCCAAATTTTAGTCCAATTGATTAATATCTATTTCTATTTTTCAAACAAATACTTCATAATAAAGCTTTTAAAGCTTTTATGGTCTTCTGTTGTGTCACGCGTTCATATTTCACTTTTTTTATAATTAAGAAAATTGTTTAATTTTTCAGCAAATCCCATAAATATTTCCGGTTCAAAAAAAATTCTGAAAATTATCACCCTCTAAGATAATTCGTATCGTCTGAAGATAAATTTTTTGGAATTTTTATATGGGTAAACAAAACATATTAATGTGAGAGCGTGGTAATTTTTTAGAAATTTTTTGAGTACTTGAGTTATTTATTATGATTTTCGGAAGTACGTTTAACATTTTTAAAAGTACGGAAAAGATAAAACAATAGCACTTAGTACCTTTCAGACAGCATGTTTATCCAATTTTACTCTTTCAAATTATTTACAACTTCAAAAAAATCTAAACAAATACCTCGGGTGTCCGAAAAATTCCTCAAAAATTACCACGCTCTTAGTATGGCGCGTTGTACGTGCCTATGAAATGTTTTTGAGATATTTATCTTTCTGTGACACGGCTGCCCTTTACAGAGCAAAAATGAAATGGATCGACGTAAACGGATCGAGACTCAAACGTCATCGAAAATTTGTGATTTTTCTACTGTAGTCATATTCATTGTATCAATCATATCCTACGGTTGGTTTTTTCAAATTTTCTTCCTTATGTGTAGTTAGTTTGGAAACATATATATTTACTTATAACCTAATAAGCAAGGTATACCATATTAGTAGGCATGTAGGGATTCACTTGCCTAAAACTAACAAAATGAAAATAATACCGTCAGATTTGTCCACGATAGTAAAATATTGTTATGGAGAAAATTTCACATATTTTGGTCGATGTTTGGATCTCGATCACAAGCTAGACCCCATGTGTTCTCCTCCCTCCTTAAGAGCGGCTGTGTCGCCCGAAGATAGATTTTTTTAAATTTTTTTAAAGGTGGATAGAGCGCATCCTCATGAGAGCGTGGTAATTTTTAGAGATTTTATTGAGCATTCGAGCTATTTACTAAGATTTTCATAAGATTTGAGCATTTTTAAAAGTAAGAAAAAGACAAAACAGTGCCGTATGGCGCGTTTTAGACCGCGTATTTGTCCAATTTTACTATTTCAAATTATTTACAACTTCAAAAAAATCTAAATAAATAGCTCGGGTGTCCAAAAAATTCTTCAAAAATTACCACGCTCTCAGCATGATGCGATGTACGTTCCCGTGAAATATTTTTGAGATATTTATCTTTCCGTGACACGGCTGCCCTTTAGAGAGTAAGATTGAAACAAGGGTTGACGCAGTGGATCGACACTCAAACGTTATCAAAAATATGTAATTTTTCTACCGTAGCCATATTTCATTGTACCAATCATATCCTACAGTTGGTTTTTTCAAATTTAGTTCTTTATGTGTAGTTAGTATTGAAACATATACATTTACTTATAACCTAATAACACAAGTTATACTACATTAGTAGCCATGTATGGATTCACTTGTCTAAAACAAATAAAATGAAAATATGTCGTCGGATTTGTTCACGATAGTAAAATATTGTTATGGTGAAAATTTCACATATTTTTATAGATGTTTGGGCATTGATCACGATGTAGAGCCCATGTGTCCTCCTTCCTCCCTAATAGCAGATGTGTCGGCCGAAGATAAATTTTTCTATATTTTTATATAGGTAGATAGAGAACATCACTATGAGAGCGTGATAATTTTTAGTGATTTTTTGAGCACCCGAGTTATTTACTATGATTTTCGAAATATTTATGAATGTTGAAAATAAATAAAAAGTCAAATCTGCCCCATGTGGCGCGTTCTTGGCCACACAGTCTTCCACCCCACAAAATATCTACTTTTTCAAATTAATTACTATATTTTCAGAACTTCAAAATTATTTTATAAATAGCTACAGTATTCGAAAAATTCTCTAGAAATTGTCACAGACTACTCGCAAAGTGTATTTTAATAATACATTGTTAAATTATAGATTCACCAGCAAAAACAAATCAAGAAAATTTGATGAGGTCTTTAAACAATCACTGTAAACTTTGAAATAACATAATAAATAGTTCAGGTGTCGGAAAAATGTATCGAAAATTCTAACACACTCATCAAGTTGTGTCCTTTGTTATGATGTCAATCGATTAGATCTTTATAGTATTTGTAATAAGATCATCTTAATTGTCTACTAATATATCATAACATTTATATTAGGTTAGAAATAAAGTTACTAGATTATGAACCAACTATATGAAGGGACTGTATAGACATTATTCGGACCGTCTGATGAGTTCCGTACATATATTTAGCCAGCCTGTAAAACTTTTGTCCACTTTGGATTCCGTTTGACCGTCCAGACGTTATAGAAACCGAAAACACCATTAATATGCCTTGGTTGACCTATCCCCGAGTTGCGAAGGCCGAAACTTATTTACATCTTCTAAACCACGTAATTTTTGTCACTAAGCGTGTGCGGTCGAATCGCAAAAACTCATTCAGAAAGGCTCCAGTCAATGGGATCTTGTTATTTAAAAATGCCTCTTTTTGGGTTGACCGGAAGTTCGGAATCTCAAATGAGGTCGTAATTTAACGAAAATTTGACGAGGCCTCTAAATATATATATAGATCACATCGTATGGTGTCGATTGACCATAATCGAAACATGGGTTGTCGATCACCAAAGTATCTACTAAAATATCATAACCTTTATAATAGGTTTGAAAGCAAGTTGTTGCATTATAAAACGACTATATGGAGGAAACGTCTCGTAAATAATCGGCACCAGGCGATGTGATTGGTATCTTTATTTAGAGACCCTGTATAAATTTCGTGCACTTCGGACCTCGTCTAACGGTCACAATCTCCGGCAAACCAAAACATCACTAACATGTCCAAAGGGAGGACCCATGACCGGTATGCGAACGGCGAAAGTCATTTACATTTCCCAAACCACGTAATTTTTGTCATTCAGCTTGTGCTGTCGAATCGCAAAAACTCATTCAGCAAGGCTCCGGTCAATGGGATCTTATTATTAAAAATTGACTCTTTTTGGGTTGACCGAAAGTTCAGAAGGTCAAACGAGGTTTTAATTGGATGACAATTTGACGGGGTCCCTAAATACATATATAAATCACATCGTATGGTGTCGATTGACCATACTCGAAACTTGGGTTGTCGATCATCAGAGTGTCTACTAATTTATCATAATCTTTATAATAGGTTTGAAACCAAGTTGTTACATTATGAAGCGACTATATGGAGGAAACGTCTCGTAAATAATCGGCACCGGCCGATGTGACTGGTACCTTTATTTAGAGACTCTGAATAAATTTCGTGCGCTTCGGACTACGTCTAACCTTGAGAATCTTCAGTAAACTAAAAATGCCACTAATATGTCCTAAGAGAGGACCCATGACCGGGATGCGAACGGCGAAAGCTGTTTACATCTCCCAAACCACGTAATTTTCCTCATTGAGCATGTGCGGTTGAATCGTAAAAACCTATTTAGCAAGGCTCCGGTAAATGGGGTTTTGTTTTTTAAAAAAACATCTTTTTTGGGTTGACCGGAAGTACGGAAGGTTAAATGAGGTCGCAATTGGATCAAATTTTGATGAGATTCCTAAATGTATATGTAAATCACATCGGGTGGTGCCAATTCTCCATATTTAGAAACTTAGGTTGTCGATAATTTAAGCGTAAAACGAAAAGTCAATTAAACAACAAACTTTTGTGCCTATGTAAAAAAAAATGTTGATTAAAAAAAAACTTGTAAAATCAAACCCAAACCCAAACCCAAACCCAAACCTAAACCCAAACCCGAAAACTTAAGCCCAAAATTCATTAAAAAAAGATAGACCGTCTGATCAAGCAGAACTGTCAGTTTTTTTCTTTAAAATCCCAGCCTTAAGCACAGTTTCAGTATTTCACTTCTTCTCCAGCCGATCATCGACGCAGAGGAAACCTCTCAGCCCGGACACGACGCACCATCTTCAAGGTCACCTAAAGCGGCCGTCCGGCATGCCCAGTCCCCGAGAACCCAACATCATGTTTCTCTCTCTTTGGTCTACAAAACCCACCAATTTCATGTGGTATTTAAGCTGGTTCACACCCAAATCGGAGATCGTAACAGATTGAGTCCTTTGAAAATCTGGAGAGACCCACAAAAGCTTTGATCTTGCATAGACACTGGCTTATACATGTATAATAAGATGAAAACCTGCATTAAATATATTCCAATCTATCATGCTGCCATCAAACCAGTACCAGAACAAGGCTCTAAATTTCTTTATTAGAATGAACACAGTTTCAAATCAGCAAACTTAGCAGTCAAAATCTCTCTGTAATGAAAAAGAAATTAGAAAAATTTCAGATGGCCAATCAATCCTCACTCAGAAGACACACATAGAGACCCGATTCTCCATATTCTACAATCAATTTTCAACACAAATCCAACTAAAGATATATCAAAATATGATCAAGCAATCAAAGTCAAAAATCCACCAAAATATGCAAAACCCAATTGCCAAAAGAAACCAACTTTACCACTACTCAATCACATGCCTACAAACTGTTCTATAATCACCCAATTCAAGCACGCATAAATTGCAAACCCAGAGATCAGTTCAACAACAAAAAAGGATTGGGAAGTTACCAATTAGAGAGAAAAGACCAAGAAGACCTGGACAAAAAAGCAGAAGCTTTTGATCCTCATGGTCTCTGAACAAAAACCAGCAACAAAGGATTCAATCTTTGGTTAAAGATCCTAACTTTGGACCAAACAAAGGGCAAGAATGACAGCCTCAGAGCCTTGAATGCACAGTGCTCCTTCTTCCTCAGGCATGCCATAAGACAATGGCAAATACCCTCTTACTGGTTTAGGCTCCGGTGAGTCCTCTTATTTGCTTTGAGGCAAGCCCAATCCTACATGTTTGTTCTCTCCCTCCCAAATTCCAGAAGCTCTATTCTCCACCGTCGAGCCTCTGTCAGGTGCACCCAGGCACACAGAGCAACCCCAAATCTTTCACTTCATTTCTCTTCAAAACCCATTTGAGGAGGGATTCAGCTTCTCTGCTTGGAGAAGCTATGCTTGGATCTGCTTGGACATCACCAAGAGGCTGACATGTCATCATTTCAGGATCCAATGGACGATATTCAAAGGACTGTAAAACACAAATATTTCACTACCAGTCTACCACACAAGATCACTCTCTCTCTTCTTGCTGAGCGGATTGAGATGGGCATGAGAGCGTGGCTAGAAGCTTGGGTGATGGCATCGAAGGTCCAGAAGAAGATTGGGTGTGCGGACTAGGCGATGATCTTTGCGATACCAAATCCTGGGTTCCATTGTAATGATCTGATTGGATTTAATTGAAATTGGGTGGTTGTTGACTTGTTGCTTAATTGGAATCGGACCCAGAAGCTCAAGAGTGGATGATGATGATGCTTTGATTATGATCTGCATAGGGTGTACTGATGATCAATTTATGGAGTTTGCAAACAGAAGCACTGCGCGGAGAAGGAAGAAGAGAGAAGGAGAAGAGGTCGGCGATGTTATGGTGCTTCAAGTCTACCAATTTTACTTTGTAATCTTTCAATCTTAGACATTAGATTAACTGATGTGGTATCAAATAGGAAATCCAAGCAGATCATAGCAGAGAGGAATTATAGCAGAGAAGCCAAGTCCTTTGAGGAGAAGCTGATCGTACTCTCTGACACTGTATTGTTAATGATTAGAGGGAGAACAAGAAAGAAGCATCGCACTAACAGCGCGTGAATTCGAACCTCGACGTTTTAACAGCCACGTCACCTATATTTTGACTCAAGAAGGGAATAAGCTCTCGGAGATTTAAGGTAATACCTGAACATGCCACCTCTAGCTGGTTGGAACACCAAGTACCAAAATCTCAATTGAATTAGCTTTGACATACTTGATCAGTGCGTTAGGTATGTCATTGTCCTCGAGTTTAATTTCAGTACAATTTATCTGTGGAGTAGATCAAGTCATAAAGTGAAAGGTAACTAATATATACGTACGTACAGTACGTAAAAGTTCTACGTACGTACGTGCATGCATGCATATAAAAAACAAAGTCCTACGTGTAGATTTGTTGGTAGAAATGCTAATGATGCATGGATGATGTCATAAATACAAATCTCATTCTCATTCATTATCAAACAAAATGTTTCTCAAATTCCCCCGAGTCCAAGACATTTTTGTTGTTGTTGGAAATCACTCAAAATTATTTCTATATATAAACTCTACGCTATGATACATAATGCATGTATTTATACTTCTAAAGCATGACTCGAATTCTTTTTCGAGCAAAAAGAACGAAACGAAAGGAATAACTCATGCGATTGGGGATCCTTCCGATTCTCCACCGATGCATATCTGCATTTTCATGATGAGAAACAAAAGAAAATTGGGGAAACGTTGGCGTACGCATGCAAAGAATTCGATTGCTAAAACTACAGAGTAACCGCTAACGGCCAGGAATTGGATGTCTAACATGGCATGGTTACATGGAGCAATATTGTGAGAGCTTGGCGAGGGTTAAGAGAGACTACCTGTTGCCCATTTGATTGCAATTTTACTTCCTTTGTCCTTGTCTATGGCCACGTATTGCCACTGCTTGTTCTGCGACCTGCCCTCTGCCTCTCATAGTCACTTATTTGAGAATGAATGATCACTAATTAATCAAGAACTCTCCTTGTAAAACCAAACGTAGCGATACTGATCGAGCTAGCTGTTATGGTTGACTACGTGAAGGGTTAGGGTAGAGGGTATGGTGATTTTTTTTATTAAAAAATATATAATGATGGAGAATCGTTGGATCGAGAGGGATATGATTGTCTATTTACTTAATAATGATTTGACATGGCTTTTCTAATTAGTGATATGTCATGATGACATGACATGCCACATAAAATTGAGGCTACAAATCTAAGGCCTCATTGAGGTCCCTATCAGTGCCCTTCTGCACTATTTATCTTTGGTTTCTTGAGGCATATGGTAATAAGTAAGCAAAGTGAGATTTTGCATGCAACATCCAGTAAAGCCTTCACCAGTTCCGGAAAACAATGGTGGCGATCAAAGTGAGCGTGAGGGAGTCGACGTTTGTGAAGCCATCGGAGGAGACGCCTCGGCATGCGCTTTGGATTTCGAACATGGACGCCGTCGTGCTCAACACTCACATGGGCAGTGTTTACTTCTACAGGAAGAAAACCTCCGCGCCGAGTATCTTCTTCGACCCGGCGGTGCTCAAGGAAGCCCTCAGCAAGGCCCTCGTGCCCTTTTACCCCGTGGCAGGCCGGCTTAAGATGAACAACCACGAAGGCCGCAGCCGTGTCGAAATCGATTGCAATGCGGAGGGCGTGTTGTTTGTTGAGGCGGAGACCAGCTCTGAGGTGGATGACTTTGGTGACTTTGCTCCCTCACTAGAGTTCCGGCGCCTGTTAGAAAATAATGTTTGAATTTGAATTTTCCATTGTATATCTGTAGGACAGTTTATTAACAATTACTTATAGTTATCCTTCTACTGTTGTATATAAGGATAGACTTGCCTTCTGTAATTGAGATACATCAATACAAACTCTTTCTTCCATATCTTATTGTCCTTTTATTATGGTATCGAGCAAATCTGATCCAAATCTCTTTCTCCTTAATTCTTGCACTCTACCTCTCGTGCAAATAAAGTTTTCTTATCAAGTTGTTCATTCAATATGGACGACGAGTCTGTTGTTCATCCTCCCGTGCAAAATGCTTCCAACCCTTATTTTCTCCATCATTCTGATAATCCTGGTTTGGTTCTTGTTTCAAAGCCATTAACCGGTGACAATTATGCCTCATGGCACAGATCAATGTCCAAATCTCTGAACGCCAAGAATAAACTTGGCTTCATCAATGGCACAACCACAGCCCCGTCTCCAATCACCAATCCTGATGATTATGCGTTGTGGTCACAATGCAATGACATGGTTCATTCTTGGATTATCAATACACTTGCTACTGATATATGTGATAGTGTCATCTATTATGCTACTGCTCAAGAAATATGGGAGGATCTGTTGCAGCATATTACACCAGACTTAAAGCTTTGTGGGATGAATTGTCTTCCTATACTGAGGTTTGTCAATGTGGAGCACACCAAGAAAGGCAACGCCTAATGCAATTTCTGATGGGACTGAATGATTCTTATAGTGCCTTGCGTGGACAAGTACTTTTGATGAATCTGCTGCCCTCTGTACGTCAAGCTTACGCTGCGATATCACAGGAAGAAAGATAACGTGCTCTGACTCTCAGTGCACCTCAAGTCTCTGCTGATCTCAGTGCTGCTATGGCTGTCCAAAATCCCAGGCAAAACTTTCCAAATCGCACTAATCGTGGGGATCGACGAATTGGGTCTTCGAGTCGTCGCCCTCATGGCCATCCCAAACATAAATCTAAGGGTTACAAGAAAGGTGGTAACCGTCAAGGCATATCTCCAACAACAAATCAAGCCTCTGTATCAAACGATGTTGTTGCTGGATTATCAGACACTCAACTCCAGCAAATATTTGAACAACAAGAGCAATGAAACCAATGAGCCATCACTTCCTCAAGCAAATGATGCCATTACTCCAGGTTTGTCTAAAGTTCAGTCTCGTCATTGGATTATTGACAGTGGCGCTACAGACCACATTGTTTCGTCCTCAACATCGCTTGTACACTATAACAAGCATTATTCAATTGCACCAATAATACTGCCTAATGGAGAAAAAGCTTCTATTGTTTCCAAGGGATTTGTGCCTCTAAATTCCACTTATTGTCTACATGATGTGCTCTTTGTGCCAAGATTTAAAGTTGATTTGATGTCAGTTAGTAGACTTACAAGAGGCTTGCAATGTTCAGTAACCTTTTACCTTTATTGGTGTATTTTGCAGGATCTGGTTACGAAGAAGACGATTGGTTTGGGTAGGGAACGTGATGGCCTCTACTACTTGGTTGCACTTGCCACGACATCAAAATCTTATCCTGCTACTACTACTCATCCTTCTTGCAACATTACAACTTCTTCCTTTACTGATATTTGGCATCGTTGTTTAGGACATGTATCATCCTCCCGTCTAGGATTTCTTGCTAAACATTATTTAAATGTTTCCATTGATTCAAACAATGTGTGTAATATTTGTCCTTTAGCAAAACAAACTCGTCTTCCTTTCTGTAACAGTTCTATTTCATCAATAAAATCTTTTCAACTTATTCATTGTGACATTTGAGGTCCATACAAACTCCTTTCTCTTTCCGGGGCACATTATTTTCTTACCATTGTTGATGATTATTCTCGTTTCACTTGGGTATTTTTAATGAAACATAGAGGTGAGACTCAATTATTAATAAAACAGTTTTTGCTTATGTCTCAACTCAATTCACCACTCATATCCAAACTGTCCGTTCCGACAATGGTATAGAATTTCTTTCGATCTCTCCAACATTTCTTTAAAGACAATGGTGTTATTTTTCAACGGTCTTGTGTTTACACCCCTCAACAAAATGGGGTGGTGGAGCGCAAGCACCGTCACATTCTTGAAGTTGCATGAGCTTTAAAATTTCATGCTAATCTTCCTCGTAAGTTTTGGGGTGAATGTGTTCTCACTGCTGTCCATTTAATTAATCGTTTACCTGCACCTATTATTTCTTTCAAAACCCCATTTGAACGTCTTCATTCTAAACTCCCTTTCTTTTCTCATCTTCGAGTTTTTGGTTGTCTGGCTTATGTCAAAAGTGTACCTCTTTCTCATAAATTTTCCCCTTGTGCTGTTCGATGTATTTTTCTTGGTTATCCTGCTGGACAGAAAACATATAAATTTTATGATCTTATTACTCATAAGGTGTTCACCAGTCGGGATGTTATTTTCCATGAAACCATTTTTCCTTATGCAATAGATTACACAAAGTCTGAACCCACAGTACCACAAGCCCAATATCCAGGCCCAGCTTTTACTTCGTCTACTTTTCCCAATATTAGTTCTCCTGCCAGTCCGTTGTTTCTCCCCAATTCCTCCAATCCTTCACTTCCCGATCAAGCTTCTCATGTCATAGTCGACGCGCCTGCTCCGTTGCCGTCGGTCCCTGCCTCCGCCGCGCCTCCACCATCGGCTCCGGTCTCCGACACGCCTGCTCCGTCAGTCTCCTTCTCCGGTCTCCCCAAACTTCGATACAGAACCGGTTTCCTCCTCTCCTCCTCTTTGTCGTTCCTCTTGTCCTATTACTTTTCCCACTAAACTCAAAGATTTCGTCTGGAGGCCAATCACGTACCCTACTTCCAATTCATCGTCATCGACGTCTCCGGATTCTCAACAAGGTACAAGGTTCCCACTCTGTAATTATATTTCCTATCATCGTTATTCATCTTCGAATCGGATATTTGCTGCTCAGATTACTTAGGACACTGAACCGGGTAGTTATGCTGAAGCTGCTCCTCATCCTCAATGGCAAGCCGCTATGCAGTCCGAGTTGCAAGCTCTAGCCGACAATAAGACTTGGACTCTTACTTCCTTGCCACCTGGAAAGCAACCTATTGGATGTCGTTGGGTATACAAAATCAAGCGCCATTCCGATGGTTCGATAATCGAACGGTACAAGGCTCGTTTAGTTGCCAAGGGGTTCACGCAAGTTGAAGGTATTGATTTCCATGAAACCTTCTCTCCTACTGCTAAAATCATATCTGTGCGATGCTTGTTGGCTTTGTCTGAGGCTAAACATTGGCCTGTTCATCAATTGGATGTTAATAATGCTTTTCTCCATGGTGACCTTGATGAGGAAATTTATATGTTTCCTCCTCCTGGCCTATAGAGACAGGGGGAGAACTTGGTTTGTTGTTTACACAAGTCTTTGTATGGGTTAAAGCATGCTTCGCGACAGTGGTTTGCAAAATTCTCAGTTGCTATTCGATCTGCAGGATTTACTCAGTCTAAGGCTGATTATTCTCTCTTTACAAGAAAAGAAGGAAACTCATTTACAACACTCTTAATTTATGTTGATGACATTTTAATAAAAGGGAATGATTCTGCAAGCATTCGTGCTCTCAAAGATTTCCTTCATAGTTGTTTTCGTATCAAGGACCTTGGAGACCTGAAGTATTTTCTTGGAATAGAAGTGTCACGTTCCAAGAATGGAATTTTTATGTCTCAGCGAAAATACGCTCTGGAAATTATAAGTGATACAGTATTATTGGGTGCAGCCCCTGTTAGCCATCCTATGGAAAATAGTCTCAAATTATCCGATAAAGGAGATGTACTTAAAGACCCTTCATGTTATAAAAGGTTGGTGGGAAGGCTGATTTATCTTATAGTTTCTAGGCTTGATATAACTTATGCAGTACATGTGTTGAGCAGATTTATGCACGAGCCTAGAAAACCTCATATGGAGGCTGCACTTCGTGTAGTTCGTTATCGTAAAAATGCACCTGGACAAGGATTATTCTTCTCTTCATTGAGTGATTTCAGATTGCGTGCATACAGTGATTCAGATTGGGGGGGGGGGGGGGGGGGGGGGGTGCTGTCCCATAACTCGGAGATCCACCACAGGTTATTGTGTATTCCTTGGTCCATCTTTGATATCTTGGAGGTCAAAGCGACAAAAGACAGTTTCGCTTTCTTCAGCTGAAGCCGAGTATAGAGCCATGACAGGAGCTTGTTGTGAATTGACATGGTTGGGGCATCTTCTTACAGATTTAGGTGTGTATCATCCACGACCAGCTTTACTTTATTGTGATAACAAGGCAGCTTTGCATATAGCAGCTAACCCGGTGTTTCATGAAAGAACTCGACATATAGAGATGGACTGCCATTTCATTAGAGAAAAAATACAAGATGGATATGTTGTTACAAAACATGTGAGTTCTACATGTCAATTAGCTGATGTCTTAACTAAAGCTTTGGGCAAGGATGTTTTCAACAATTTGATTCGCAAGTTGGGAGTTCAAGACATCCACTCTCCAATTTGAGGGGGAGTGTTAGAAAATAATGTTTGAATTTGAATTTTCCATTGTATATCTGTAGGACAGTTTATTAACAGTTACTTGTAGTTATCCTTCTACTGCTGTATATAAGGATAGACTTGCCTTCTCTAATTGAGATACATCAATACAAACTCTTTCTTCCATATCTGATTGTCCTTTTATTAGGCTCATCCCTGCCGTTGATTACTCCATCGGGATATCATCTTATCCCCTTCTGGTCTTACAGGTATTTTTAAGGCAAAATGCATACGGCAGTGTTATTGTCTCCACTTTGGTCATCTACGTACACGTTAAGAAAATTTAAACCTTAATCCTGGGTAGCGCTAGATAGGTGGACCTCTCAGATCATCCATGATCGGACGGTTTTGGTGTGTGCATGTGTGATCTTTTGATATCACCCACTTCAACCTATATTACTAATTGCTCATAAAAAAAAACCTATATTACTAATTGCTAGCAAGTCCCATATATACCGACTAGGATATTAAAACAAAAAGACTAGGATTCACTGCGTTTATAATTTTAATGAACGCGATAAATTCTAATAAACATACAATCGTTTACGAATTACACACTTTTACTTATGAGAATGTTAAACTCACATTTCATTCGAAAAGTAAACTAATATAGAAGTAAAATAATTTCGTAGTATTTAGTAATGTTGAGTTATATTTTATGTAAATTAGTTCTATTACTGATAATTACACATGTACAACCTTGTTGTAAGTTTTAAACAAAGTCTTCGTCAATGTTGTAATTTTAGTCTAAATTTATATATACAGTGTAAATATATTAGGTAAGTTTGTTCTTATGTTATAATTTAACTCATGTAATAGTTTGGCTTATCTATATATAGAAAATGAGTGTATGACAAACATCTCAATACTATAGCTTGTCTCATTTTTCTTTATTGTTCGGTGGCGCTTTGGTAATTCAATGCATTCCAACACTACCTAATTAATTAAGAACTTGCATTGTAACTGTTATATTCCATTTTAGGGGGTAAGATCTATGAACATATTTTGGAGAGTAAGATTTATAACTAGTGAAGCTTCTTACAGATCGAGTACGCTTTTGGATTCATCTTTTCAGATTACATACTTCAAATGTGGTGGCGTGGCACTTGGAGTTGGGATGGAACATCGAGTTTCAGACGGTCTTTCTAGTCTGCACTTTATAAATACATGGTCCGATATGGCTCGTGGCCTTGACATAACGATTCCACCCTTAATTGACAGGACATTGCTTCGTGCACGAGACCCACCTCAGCCTGCATTCCACCACATTGAATATCAACAAAGTCCTCAAAGCACAAACTCTAGTGCTAATGCTGAGAGTACAAGAGTCTCCATTTTTAAACTGACCTTAGACCACCTCAACAACTTGAAAGGCAAGTCTAAGGAGGATGGCAACACAATCAAGTACAGCTCATATGAGATGTTGGCAGGTCATATCTGGAAATGTGCAACCAAGGCACGCAAACTTGCCGACGATCAAGAGACCAGGCTTTATGTTGCCACCGACGGAAGGTCCAGACTGAAGCCCTCTCTCCCTCCTGGTTATTTTGGCAATGTGATTTTCGCAGCTACGCCGATTGCTACAGCAGGCGACCTCCAATCCAAACCGATATGGTACGCTGCAAGCTGTATTCATAGCACTTTAGCGCGCATGGACGATGCGTATCTTAGATCAGCCCTAGACTATCTTGAACTTCAGCCTAATCTCTCATCCCTTGCTCGTGGAGCTCATAGTTTTAGGTGCCCTAAACTTGGGATAACTAGTTGGGTTAGGCTGCCGATTCACGATGCTGATTTCGGATGGGGTCGACCTGAATTCATGGGACCTGGTGGAATTGCATATGAAGGGTTGTGCTACATATTACCTAGTGCAAGTAAAGACGGGAGCTTATCAGTGGCCGTCTGTCTGCAACTTGAGCATATGGAATTGTTCTCAAAATTGTTATATGATATATGAGGAACGAAGAAGAATGACTGATTGAGAAATTAGTCCGGTTTGAATAATACAGTTCTTAAGGTCGCTCACTATCTATGAAATTCTGTATCCTTCGACTTTTGGAAGCTCCTTCTACCTAGGCTTAGATCGATGCCTAGAAATATATGAATGGAATTGAAAGCTGCTGTTATTTGGAATTCAACATGTGAACTAGTCATTTCTATTGTTGCAACATATTATTTTAATATGCTTTTGATATCTAGCAATTCTTGTTTCCGTAAAATAAAACATGCTTTGGTTCGAAGTTTAATTTTCTTTTTCACAGAGAATTAATTGCATTATCATGCATACACGGTCGTAAGTCATAACTTCTTAGCCTGTCTTTGCCAGAGACAACAAGACAAGCCATAAGAAGACGTCGTAGAGTACACCAGCGAGGGCAGATTCTTCCCTCCTTCGAATTCCATGGCTCCATGCTACATCATAAGAGTAAATTCTGTAGGTTACCGGTAAATGCTTCCCAGTTGTTTCCTTGCAATATTAGGTTAATGCTTCCCGTGTGTACTTGTGTGCGTACCATAGCCTTATGAGCGTGGGTTTGCTTTGATTGTCGTGGAAGAGAATCGATGGTAGAATTATATCACTTCTATGCCACGACATGCAGCATGACGAGCCTTTACCAAAAATGAAAAGTTGGCTGGAATGATATGATGTATTCACCTACTAAGTAGTAGGCCAATCGATCGTTAACCATACTTTAAAATGTTTCAATAATTCCATTGTGAACTGACCGTTCAATACAAAGGACAGTACGTGGTTGGTGAGCATTGATCCTCCAACTTACGTCTCATATCCATTTGTGTGTAAGATTTCATATAAACGTGTCTCGGTCGATTGCAACAGTTGTGTCGGTACGTGCAGGTGAAGGATGTCGTCGATCAACGTGAGAGTGCTGCAGTCTACGGTGGTGAAGCCATTGGAGGATACTCCTCGGCGTTCGCTGTGGATTTCCAACTTAGACGTGGTGATATCCAACACTCACATGGGCAGCGTCTACTTTTACCGGAGGTGAGAAGGTGTGCATGGCGACGGTTTCTTTGAGCCTCGCGTGCTAAAGGAGGCACTCGATCAGCAAGGTCCTCGTGCCCTTCTACCCCGTGGCTGGTCGACTGAAGCGAAACGAGGATGGTCGGCTTGAAATCGAGTGCAATGCGGAGGGCGTGTACAGTGTTTGTGGAGGCGGAGAGCAGCTCCGTTGTGGATGATTTTGGGGACTTTGCTCCCACTCTCGAGTTCCGGCGGCTCATCCCCGCCGTTGATTATTCCGCTGGGATATCCTTTTATCCGCTCTTGGTCTTGCAGGTATCCTGAGCTACTCTCTCCTTTTGGCTAGTCTCGTTACAGTCTATCTATTTCAAAGGAAAATATAAAGATAACAGGGGGTCTGGGGGTGGAGTCTTCGGGTTAGGCTGAATTCCAAGTTCAATGATGTAGGATGGATGGCAGCCAACATTGAAGATCAGATTGACCGTTGCAAGTCAAAGCCCGCTCGCCAGAGACGTCCGTCGGCCAAGGGTGGTTCATCCGCCAGACTACATCCGCCAGACGACATCCGCCAGAGCAGATCCGCCAGACGACATCAGCCAGACGTCGTCCGCCAACATTGAAGAAGCCCGGTTTACTACAGTTTTGGCATTCGGCGTCCGAATGACGATTGTGATACCATTCCGGAAAGGGAACGACGCCAGGAATCAAACTCATAGCTTTGCCACGATGTGTGGGCCTTTTCGGGCTTTCGAGGTCGTTTAGGGACTCAAAACGACAGTTTAGTATGTTTAGGAGATTTAAGTTTTCTAGTTTGTTTTGGACTTGTTTTGTTTTAATCCCTTGGGCTTTAGGTTTCCTTGTTAGTTGCCCTAGCTAGGGTTTCTTTCAGTATTTAAGCATCCCTTTGGGGATTGCAGACGATAGTTAATCATATTTTATCAAAACCCTAAGAGTTTGTCTCTTGTTTCTGGTGGATTCCAGACCTATCCTATAGAGTACAATGAACGAGAGCCGAAGCTCGCATGCAATAATAACCCTACAAAAAAATCGTTAGTAGTATAAGCAAGTAGGGATCGTTCTAGGCCGGGGATTAAGGGTACCTGAAATATGTAATTGTTAGACAAACATATATACATATATACATCACAAACGTCACATATGGGGGGAGTAATAGTTCGGCAACTTTAGAAAACAGAAAATAAAATCCTAGAACTAATATTTACAAGTTTGATCATCATCTCTCACGCATCACATAACACAAAACACAATTTAACACAAAGATTCGCATGCAAGAAAGTAAGAAACAAGTATTTCGCATGTTCAAAACCTAACTTAGTTTCAACCTACAACCAGAACGTTTCCGATTTTTACCTAGTTGTGAGACTTTTTCTATTGTTTTAAGATCGAGCTTTCGCGAGGTGATCCTAAAGGTTATGCTACCTTATACAAGTAATAGCATTGAAGCACAAAAGTCTATAGCCGAAGACACGTAAACAAGTAAGGTCGTCAATCTTCTTATTTAACATGCAAGTCCTAAGGTTAACTACTCTAGGTGAGCACAACAAATCAAAGTGATCATACGTCTACTTAGTTCATTATAACTCAAGCAAATTAAACCTAATACCTAGATTATGTTCAAAGACAACACTAAGTACTGATTATAAGCCCTCACCTTAGGTCTAACCAAATTAAATCCTAAACATGCTTCTAATATCATTGTTCTAATTATCATACATACGAAATCCATGCATTAGAAATTGTAAAATTCATCACATAAATTCCAAACAAAATCGTAATTCATGTTCATCATACAATACCAAACGAAACAAAGTATTTTTATAACAACAATATGTGACTAAACCGAAAATAAAAACACAAGTCATAGGGATGGATCACACTTTAGAAACCTTGGAGAGCGTCGTCTTGGTGTGGTGGAAGATGATCGGCAGCAGCTAGGCTAGGTGATAGGATCGGTGATGAATGATGGTGGTGTAGGTGGAATCGGTGACTATGTGTTTTAGGGTTTCGGGTTAGAACTTTGGTAGGAAAATTTGGTAGAGTTTTGGCTAGTGCTTTGCAAGAGATGAGATGATGTTTTTCTGTGTATGGGATGGCTATATATAGAGAAAAAGGGAGAGAGGCTGCCGGCCACAAGAAGGGGAAACAAAGAATAGGTTTCCTTGTAGGTTTATGTTTCCTTGTTGAATAAAGATTTGCATTCTTGATTTTCTTTTTCTGATTTTTCTTCAAGGCTTGGGCTGCACATCTTCATGGACTTCTTGTATGATCTTGGACTTCAATTGATAGGTCTTGATCCACTGAAAATGCCCCACAATGCCGGCAGCACACAGAGGCAGCAATCTGCCAGAATCGGCAGCTTCTCCTAGTGTGACTAGGAGAACTTGTTTCTTCATGCTTTTCTTCAATGCCATGGCCTAGTGTCTTCCTCTTCCCTTCATAAAGCTTGGACCATCTTCACATATGCATTTGTACACCATTTGGTCCATTAAAAACAGAAAACACAAAAAGGGGGCAGTAGGTTCCTGGAATCGGCAGCTTTGACCTTGTCGCAATAAATCCAGCATATCTCCACCTTCGGAGCTCCGATTGGTGCGATTCCAAGTCTCACGTAAACTAGACACATAGAACCATCTCTCCATAAAATATCTCGGCCAAATTCCATGCAAGTCGTCGGGAATGATTTTTCGAAGTTGGGACACAGTCCCAGGAATTTCCTGGAAGTCCCTGGATTGGAATGCTCGGACTGCCGTTTTGCAGCCAACTTTTGGGTGACTTCCCGAACTCCGATTGATCTGAAATTTTATCACAACATTCCTCAGCATATGAATATTAAGCACATAAAATTTCATAGAATTTGGAAAAGGATAGATCACAGTTTCATTCATCTCAAAATCACGAAAAAGACATATTTTGCATTATTTTCCAGATTTCTCAAACTTAGTCATTTTTCGGATTCTTAACCATTTTTCACAAAACTCTACCAAAATTGACACTAACTATATTATGACTCTATCTTAGACAAATAAGGGTTAAACAAAGCATAAACGAGGGTATAAACATGTAATATCGTCGCACATTGTGCTCCTATCATACAACGTTGATTGTGCTCTCCATCTATTGAGGGTTCGACGTTGTTCAACCCTTCCACCCTTCTACTGCGTCATTCAATATCAGAGCAGGCTTTCTCCTGTCTCTTTTATTTACTTGACTAACCATGTCAGATCAACCGGTGGCCAGAGCAGATATGGAAGAGTTTACTGCGGCTTTAACCCAGTCTCTTACTGCTTTGACAAACCAGATGACGAACTTAGCAAACCAGATCACGACCTTAACAAATCATGCCGTTAACAACAATAACAACGGTGGTAACAACGGTGGTAACAACCGGCGAAGAGGCTGGAGAAACGAGAATCACAGGTTTCCTCGTGGTGGACACAACACTAGCGGTTCGAGTTCTGAGTCTGACGAAGTCGAAGAAGAACAACACGAGCATGCTGATCAGGATTACCGAATGAAGGCGGACATCCCGTTTTTCTATGGAACCATGGGCGTTGAGGAGTTCCTGGACTGGCAGATCGAAGTCGGCAGGTTCTTTGATGTCATGGGGGTTCCTGAGAACAAACAGGTCAAGATGGTGGCGTTTCGTTTGAAGAGTACTGCTGCCGTATGGTGGGATAAGTTGGCTCTTCAAAGGCAGAGACAAAGAAAAGGACCAGTCAAATCTTGGCAGAGGATGAAACAGTTGATGATGGAACGGTTCCTTCCAGAAGACTATGAACAAATCCTATACAAGATGTATATCGAGTGTGCTCAAGGAACCAGAAGCGTGTCCGAGTATACAACTGAGTTTTTACGTTTTTCTGAACGTAACGACTTGGGGGAATCTGAAAACCAAAAGGTGGCGAGGTACATCAGCGGACTGAAACTTTCTATACAAGAGAAGATAGGACTGCAAACTGTGTGGACTGTAGCTGAAGCTTCAAACTTGGCTTTGAAGGCTGAGTTGATGGAGAGAGGGAATCGAAATTCATCTACACCTCGTAGATACCCTTCTCAAAGCAACAATGAAGTAGGAAACAGCAGTCAAGGATTCGATAAAGGGAAGAATGTAGCAGGGAGCAGTACAAGTAGGGAGCAAAACACCGCAACCAGGGGAGTTGGAAGTACCAATAGCGGATCCCAAGCTAAAGCACCTATGCAGAAAACAGTCAATCCTTATGCTAAGCCTACTGTATTTAAATGTTATCGATGCGGGCAACCAGGCCATAGGTCCAATGAGTGTCCAGCCCGGAGAACAGTTGGGATAGTGGAGAACGAAGAGGAAGAGGATGATGCATGTGATGATTATGATGGGGCTGAATTTGCAGAAGAGGAATCCGCAGAAAGGGTCAACATCGTGCTGCAGAGAATCCTTTTATCATCCAAGGAAGAGGGGCAACGCAAGAATCTCTTCAAGACACACTGCTCTATTAACAACAAGCTGTGTGATATGATTGTGGATAACGGAAGTTGTGAAAATCTGGTGGCTCAGAAACTGGTGGAGTATTTGCAGTTGCCAACACAACCTCATGAGACGCCTTACTCTCTTGGGTGGGTGAAGAAAGGCCCTCAAGTTCGGGTGACACAAACGTGTAAAGTACCTATCTCAATTGGTAAGCACTACAAAGAAGAGGTACTTTGTGATGTTCTTGATATGGATGCTTGTCATGTCCTGCTTGGTCGTCCTTGGCAGTTTGATGTCGACGTGACCTATAGAGGGAGAGACAATGTCGTGATGTTTCATTGGAACCAGCGTAAAATCGCCATGGCTCCCGTCTTGCACTTTGACAAGCCTGCAGAGGAGAAGAAAGGAGAGACTTTCCTAATCATGACTCGCAGTGAGAAAGTTATGGAAGAGGCTTTCAAAGAATCAGAGATGTTCTGTGCAGTGGTGACTAGAGGCCTTATGAGCATCGAACAAACAGCAACAGAACCGCCAGTGGAAGTGCAAGAGATGCTGAAAGAATTTCCAGCTCTAGTTTCTGATGAGTTGCCTAATGAATTACCTCCCATGAGGGACATTCAGCATCAGATTGACTTAATTCCTGGAGCTAGTTTACCTAACCTACCACATTATCGTATGAGTCCCAAGGAGAATGAGATTCTGAGGGAGCAAATTGAAGACCTGCTTCAAAAGGGGTTCATCCGCGAGAGTTTGAGCCCTTGTGCTGTTCCAGTCCTTCTTGTTCCTAAGAAAGGCAACCAATGGCGGATGTGTGTTGATAGTAGGGCCATAAACAGAATCACCATCAAATACAGGTTCCCTATTCCCCGTTTGGAGGATATGTTGGATGAGTTGTCGGGTTCACAGTTGTTCTCAAAAATAGATCTTCGTAGTGGCTATCATCAAATTCGGATCAGAACTGGCGATGAATGGAAAACAGCTTTCAAGAGCAAGGATGGACTTTATGAGTGGTTGGTGATGCCCTTCGGAATGTCAAACGCACCGAGCACTTTCATGAGGCTTATGAACCAGGTTCTTCGTCCTTTCATTAGATCTTTTGTTGTGGTGTATTTTGATGATATTCTGATCTATAGTAGAAACAAGGAAGAGCACCTGGATCACTTGCTACAAGTTCTAAGAGTGTTGCAGGAAAATAAATTGTACATTAACCTCAAGAAGTGTACGTTTTGCGCCAGCAAGTTACTCTTTCTAGGCTTTGTAGTGGGAAGTGAAGGAATACAAGTTGATGATGAGAAGATCCGCGCCATTAGAGATTGGCCTGCTCCAAGGAATGTGTCTGAAGTACGCAGTTTTCATGGTTTGGCAACTTTCTACCGGCGCTTTGTGCGTAATTTTAGTACTATCACTGCTCCTATCACAGAGTGTTTGAAGAAAGGGAAATTTCAGTGGGGAGAAGAGCAAGAGCAGAGTTTTGCCCTAATCAAGGAAAAACTTTGTACAGCACCTGTCCTTGCACTACCTGATTTTGACAAGATCTTTCAGGTTGAGTGTGATGCAAGTGGAGTGGGAATCGGGGCGGTTTTATCCCAAGAGAAGAGACCTGTAGCTTTCTTCAGTGAGAAATTAAGTGAGGCTCGTCAACGATGGAGTACGTATGACTAGGAGTTTTATGCAGTCTTTCGAGCCTTGAGGCAATGGGAACATTACCTGATTCAGAGGGAGTTTGTCTTGTTTACTGATCATCAGGCCTTAAAGTTTCTCAACAGTCAAAAGATTATTAACAAGATGCATGCCCGCTGGGTGAGTTTCTTACCGAAATTCCCATTTGTGATTCAACATAAATCTGGTGCGCTTAACAAAGTAGCAGATGCGCTGAGTCGGAGAGCGTCTTTGATGGTTACGTTGGCACAAGAGATTGTAGGCTTTGAAGTTTTGAAGGATTTATATGCAGATGACGCAGATTTCAAACAACTTTGGGCCAAGTGTAGCGAGAATCAACCAGTGGCAGATTTCTATGTCAAAGAGGGCTATCTTTTCAAAGGTAACCGGCTTTGTATACCAGTCTCTTCTTTAAGAGAAAAGGTAATCCGCGATCTGCATGGTGGAGGCATGGGAGGACACTTGGGGCGAGACAAGACTATTGCTAGCCTTGAAGAGAGGTATTTCTGGCCTCAACTGAGAAAAGACGCTGGCGCCATTGTCAGGAAGTGCTACACTTGCCAGGTTTATAAGGGTCAATCTCAGAATACTGGCCTCTATATGCCTTTACCTGTTCCTGATGATATATGGCAGGATCTTGCAATGGATTTTATCTTAGGTCTGCCTCATACACAAAGAGGAGTGGATTCTGTCTTTGTGGTGGTTGACAGGTTCTCCAAGATGGCACACTTTATTGCTTGCAGAAAGACTTCGGATGCAAGTAACATAGCCAAGCTGTTTTTCAGGGAGGTTGTTCGTCTGCATGGGGTGCCAACGTCTATTACTTCCGATCGGGACACCAAGTTCCTCAGCCATTTTTGGATTACTTTGTGGAGAAAATTCGGAACCAGTTTGAATCGGAGTAGCACCGCTCATCCTCAAACTGACGGGCAAACAGAAGTGACAAACAGGACGTTGGGGAACATGATCAGAAGTGTTTGTGGAGAGAAGCCGAAAGGGTGGGACTTAGCTTTACCTCAGGTGGAGTTTGCTTATAACAGTGCTGTGCATAGCGCTACTGGAAAGTCACCTTTTGCTTTGGTATATACCTCTGTACCCAGGCATGTGGTTGATCTGGTGAAATTACCAAGGGTTCATGGATATAGTGTTGCTGCCGCAAGCATGGCTGAGGATGTGCAAGCTGTTAAGATGGAAGTCAAAGCTAAGCTCGAGGCTACGGGAGCAAGAAATAAGGCTGCTGCGGACAAGCATCGGCGGATTAAAGTGTTCAAAGAGGGGGATGATGTGATGGTATTTCTACAAAAGGAGAGGTTCCCAGTTGGAACTTACAACAAGCTGCAACCCCGAAAATATGGGCCATTTAAGGTATTGCGGAAGATCAATGATAATGCTTATGTTGTTGCTCTTCCAGATTCCATGAATATTTCCAATACCTTTAACGTGGCGGATATACATGAGTATCGCGCGGATGAGGTTCTGTATCCAGAAGAGAACTCGAGGTCGAGTTCTTCGGAGGTGGAGGAGACTGATGTAGGATGGATGGCAGCCAACATTGAAGATCAGATTGACCGTTGCAAATCAAAGCCCGCTCGCCAGAGACGTCCGTCCGCCAAGGGTGGTTCATCCGCCAGACTACATCCGCCAGGAGTTCATCCGCCAGACGACATCCGCCAGAGCAGATCCGCCAGACGTCGTCCGCCAACATTGAAGAAGCCCGGTTTACTACAGTTTTGGCATTCGGCGTCCGAATGACGATTGTGATACCATTCCGGAAAGGGAACGTGATAGGAGCACAATGTGCGACGATATTATATGCTTATGCCTTCGTTTATGCTTTGTTTAACCCTTATTTGTCTAAGATAGAGTCTTAATTTAGTTAGTGTCAAATTTGGTAGAGTTTTGTGAAAAATGGTTAAGAATCCGAAAAATGAAAGTATGAGAAATCTGGAAAATATTGTAAAATATGTCTTTTTCGCGATTTTGAGATGAGCAAAAGTATGATCCATCCTTGTCCGAATTCTATGAAATTTTGTGTACTTAATATTCATATGTAGAGGAATGTTGTGTTACAATTTCAGATCAATCGGAGTTCGGGAAGTCGCCCAAAAGTTGGCTGCAAAAGGGCAGTCCGAACATTCCAATCCAGGAGCTTCCAGGATTTTCCTGGGACTTTGACCTAACTTCGAAAAATCATTCCCGACGACTCACAAGTATTTTGATCGAACTGTTTTATGGGGAGATGGCCATATGTGTCTAGTTTATCTGAGACTTGAAATCGCATCAATCGGAGCTCCACGGATGGAGATATGCCGGAATTACTGCAACAAGGTCAAATCTGCCGATTCCAGGAACCTACTGCCCCCTTTTTGTGTTTTCTGTTTTTGATGGACCAAATGGTGTACAAATGCATATGTGAAGATGGTCCAAGATTTATGAAGGGAAGAGGAAGACACTTGGCCATGGTATTGAAGAAAAACATGAAGAAATAAAGTCTCCTAGTCAAACTAGGAGAAGCTGCCGATTTGGGGCAGATCGGATGCAACATCAAGCTGCCGGCATTGTGGGGCATTTTTGGTGGATCAAAGCTTATCAATTGAAGTCCAAGACCATATAAGAAGTCCATGAAGATGTGAAGCCCAAGCCTTGAAGAAAAATTCAGAAAAGAAAACCTAATTGGACTAAGAAAGGAAGGTTGCAAAACCTTATTGCACTAGGTTTTCTGAACTCCTCTTTGCTTAAGGGCTGCCGGCAAGTACTCCCATTATTCTCTATAAATACTCCCACTTTTCCTACAGAAAAATCATCTCATCTCAAGCTAAACACAAGGCCGAAACTCTACCAAAATTCACCAAAGATCCTAGACAAAAACCTAAACCGAAAACCACCTTCACCTCACCTCAACCAAGTTTCTGCTCTTGCCGAATCTTGGAACTTTTCTTCCATAATCTACTGCCGACATACCCTACTGCCGAGCAGCCTCATTCCATCTTCCATACATCGCTGGATCCACACCAAGTGAAGCTCTCAAGGTGTCTCAAAGTGTGATCCACTCCCTACTTCGGTTTAGTATTTTTGTCTAGTTATGTTTAAGTTTTGTCTATGAAACACTCATGAATTTTTGGTGATGGTTTGTATGTCTATGTATGAATCAATTTTGGTTTTATAAATTGTATGCTTCGCATGTTAATTTATGATATGTGACTTGTAGATTTTTATGTTTGATAACTAGGACAATAGGTATGCGATGTTGTTTGAGGACTTAATTCGATTAGTAATCTAAGGAGTATGCCTTATAAACCGAAACATTAGTTGTGCTTAAGCATTTGTTGTTTGCATGTAAATCTAGGTGTTAGGTTTCATCAAACTTGAAAGCATGAATAATTCATACTCGTAGTGGTCTTGGTTTGTGTTTTCGCAAAGAGTTTAAAACCCTTAGAACTTGCATGTTAAATAAGATGATTGACAACCTTGCTTGTTTGCATGTCTTCGATTTGTGATTCATGTGCTTAATTGTTGGCCCAGTAAAATCGGTTAACACATACCTTAGGATTATACTCGTAGTTAATCTTAAGACTCTAGTAATCAACGATTAGATGACCTCGTAGGCTCTAATTGGGATCGAAATTGGTTAGGTCGAAACAACATTCATATTTGTTCCTTATCTTCTTGCATATTAATCTACATGTTAAAGAGTCCTTTGTGCTAAATGTTTTGTGAGAGATGATGATCACTTGTAAATATTAGTCTTAGGTTTTTAATTTTCTGTTTTTGTTTCTCTTATTGCCGTAACTAGTCTTAGGGCAGCATTGCTGCCGAACTCTTATACCCCCCATATTTGTGACGTTTTTGTATATTTGTGAATATGTTTGTGTCTAACAATTTCATATCTCAGGTACCCTTAATCCCCGGCCTAGAACGATCCCTACTTGCTTATACTACTAACGATCTTTTGTAGGGTTTATTATTGCGTGCGAGCTTAGGTTCACATCAATTTTTGGCGCCGTTGCCGGGGATTATAAAAGCTTGCTTTATGTTATTGTTGTGTATATATGTTGCTGGAAATTTTTGTTGTGAATTTGTAAAGTTGTAATTGAAATTTTATGTTGGGATTTTGTAAAGTAGAAATATGCTTCGGCATGTAGAGGTTAAATTTCGAAAGTTGCATGATATATTGATGTATGATTGGTAATCACTTAGTTTAATTTCTTAGGGAGTTGATAGTGTTGTGTATGTTTGAGTTTATTGTAGTTTCTAAAGTGTAACATGTAGGTGAAGCCACTTTTGTTGATCATAACCAAAACCCTTCATGTGAATGGTGCTATGTCGGAGGCCGTTTCTATGTAGATTGGGAAACGCGGGATACTTCCCCCCCACGCATATAAGCGTTTCTTCGGTAATAGTATTACTTCCATGAGGTTGAGGGCGGTTTTAATCAACACTTGTAGACTGCTAGGGATCCGTGTTTGTTTTACAAAGTATGGGGAAGTTATTTTCATAGATATGGTTCTCAGGTTTGTTTAACTGGATCTCAAGGCCCATAGACTGATGTTCATTCTCGGTGAGTGAGTCGATAGGGGGTTCGCCCTCCGTGGTGTCCAACAACGAGTCCTGCCTGGTTCCTGTAGGGGGTTCGCCCTCCGTGATTGTAATGACCTTTGAAACGTAAAATCCGCACGACCTAGTCGACAGCTTGTGCCGAAGCATCACCTCACTTTAGACGCTAGAACATAACTTGACATATGTGGCCTATTTTCTTCAAAGATAAAACATGTTGTGTGGTTCAAACTCTTGAGGTATATCGGGTTAAGCATGATACTACCGGGGGCTGTATCAGTCCATTGCACCGTTATCTCCTCTGCTCCACGTACTTCGAGAGTTAGAACAAATTTAAAAGAAATTAGACTTAGCGATTACATGATCATGAACGTTCCAACTTTTGATCTCTTATTGCCGAACCATGTTTGTTCTTTGCCGAAATTTTGTATGTTTGCCGAATGTGTATATGTGTTATGGTTTGAAATTTGATGTGAAATCGCCAATGCCGTGGCTTGTAATGATGTATATTCTTGTTTTCTATTTCTTTACGAGGTTCTAACTTGTTTAAATGTTGCAAATTTCAGAAATAGTGCATGTCCGAATCTAGTATTTGGGCAAGAGATCTTCAAGGCCGTTTGCAACGTTTAGATCAAGAACTCGCTATTGCTCGTTTTGTGCCATTACCGCCATCGTCACCAACCAGTTCATCAGTGTCATCATCATTGCCATCCTCCCCTATTG
Source organism: Potentilla sterilis (assembly GCA_963682095.1). Taxonomy (NCBI): domain Eukaryota; kingdom Viridiplantae; phylum Streptophyta; class Magnoliopsida; order Rosales; family Rosaceae; genus Potentilla; species Potentilla sterilis. The sequence continues at coordinate 31,768,045 of OY821754.1, forward strand.
TGCCGTCAGTATCATCATCAGGACTGAGCTCACCTTCTTTTGTGTCATCGTCTTGTGATCTTCAGAATCCAGAGTTTGAGGCCTTTGCCGAATTAGAAGAAGAAGAAGAGATCATGGCATCAATCAGATCACAGAATGGTCATGTTGCTGGAGCTGGAGTTGCTCCTTCGAATATTACTTATCCCCCCTTGGAAGCTGACAAGACTGGAGAGATTGAATTGAGGAGTGGATTCCTCCATAAGCTGAAGTCGTTTTATGGGATGCCGAGTGAGGACCCTAATAAGCATCTACAGTGGTTTAACTTCACCACGGAGTCTATGTGCCCAAGAGGGACCGATTTGCAACACTTCAAAATGAAGGCATTTCCGTTTTCTCTAGAAGATCAAGCAAATGAGTGGTTGTTTGAGGTGCCTAGTGGTCGCATTGTTTCGTGGAGTACTATGATGGATGAGTTTTTGCTCAAGTACTTTCCTGCTTCACGTATCACTGATCTGAGGAAGCAAATAACTAGTGTGAAGCAAGCCGGAGATGAGACTTTCTTCGACTATTACAAGAGGTTCAAGTCCCTAGTTTCTTTGTGTCCATCGCATGGCATTAGCGATGGGCTCTTGCTACAATATTTTTATGAGGGATTGCGTGTCATGGAGAGAGAGTTTCTTGACTTGGCCGCGGGAGGTAGCTTTTTGGAGTTGAACGCCGGTGCGGCAAGAAGTTTGTTGGAAGTTCGTGCTTTGAACAACCAACAATTTGGCATGGCACGAGGCAATATGCAAATGAATGAGAAAGTGCATGAGACGTCTTCGAGTTCAAAGTTAGAAGATAAAGTGGACAAGCTCACCGACTTGGTGAGTAATTTGATGAAGAAGCGTGCTAGTGTATGTGGTATTTGCACCGAGGGCCATGAGACCGAACAATGCCCTCAATTTGGAGTTAGTGAGGGAGTAGAGGAGTGCAATGCAATTGGTTTTCAAGGAGGCCAACGATTTGGCAATTTCAATCCAAGGTTCAATGATCATCCTAACTTTCGATGGGCGAACAATGACAATGTGCTTAGAGCACCTATGCAACCGAGAGAGGGAGGAGCGCCGTTTGCACCGAGGCCACCATTTGTGCCTCGGCAACCTTATCAGCCGAACCAAGGAGTATTTGGGGCATTGCCGAACCAACAACAAGCTGTGCCGTACCAAAGCCAAGCAGGGCCGAGCCAAGGCCAAGCCGCACCTAGCAATCCGAACTATGATGCTTTGATTCAATCATTGTCAAGTGCTACTCAAGCATTACTCGCGGGGCAACAAAATCATCAAAAGGACATTGGTGAGCTCAAGACTCAAATGGGCCAAGTTGTAGACTTTATGGGAAGATTTAATGAGTAAGGGAAGTTGCCAAGCAATACGATTCCCAATCCGAGGAACGAGCAGGCCAAAGTGATTCAAACTCGTAGTGGAAGAGAGTTGTTTCCTCCAACAAATCCAAAGAAGAAGCGAGTGACTTTCAAGGGCATTGGGGATGACGAGAGGGCTGCCGGACCTGTCATTGCCGGCAGCCATGTTGAGGAAGCCGAGGAAAGCATAGCCGAGCACAATGCTGCCGAAAACAACCACCATGCCAAGAGGGATGATGCCGAGAACGAGAGGGCTGCAACCGGCAAGGAGAATTCTGCCGAGAAGCAAGGTGTAGCCGGCAATCATGTAAAGGGAGGAGTGCCATCATCTAGTGCCCCATTCCCTTCACGTTTTGCTAGAACAAAGAAAGATAAATCCGATGAAGAGGTATTGGAGATTTTCCGGAAAGTGCAAGTCAACATCCCTTTGTTGGAATGCATTAAGCAAGTGCCAAAATATGCTAAGTTTTTGAAGGAGCTTTGTACGGCGAGAAGGCATACTAGAGAGACTCGTGTGGTGACAATGAGCGAGACGGTGTCAGCCGTTATTCAAAGGAAGTTGCCACCAAAGATGAAGGATCCGGGAAGCTTCAATGTGCCTTGTGTCATAGGCAATACACGGTTTGATGATGTTATGTTGGATTTGGGAGCATCGATCAATGTCATGCCACTTAATGTGTACCAAACGTTGAGTATAGGGCCTCTCAAGAAGGATAATGTCATCATTCAACTTGCGGATCGCTCAAGCAAATATCCGGAGGGTTATGTTGAGGATGTGTTGGTGCAAGTCAACCAATTGATTTTTCCCGCCGATTTCTATGTGGTTGAGATGGAGGATTCGCCGGTCAACAACACTCAATTGCTTTTAGGGCGACCATTCATGAGGACCGCGCGCACAAAGATAGATGTGGCCGAAGGCAACCTAACTATGGAGTTTGATGGTGAGGTGATAAAGTTTAATGTTTTTGATGCCATGAGATTCCCCAATGTTGATTTGAAGGAGGGTTGTGCCATTGATGTTTTGGAGGAGGTCGAGCAAGTTATGTTGACCTCGCTCGATGCATAGCAATTAGCGATTGAGCAAGGGGTCGGATTTGACAAGAGGGGAGAACGAGTTATGAAAGGAACCAAACCATGCCGTGCCGAGCAAGCCAAGGCCGAGCCGTACATGGTATTGCCGAGTATAGAAGAAGTTGTTGCCGAGCTAGAGGCTCGGCCCTATGCCCCATCCTATAATTCGTTCTTGTCAATTCCAAGTGCCACAACAAAATTTCGACCAAGTGTGGAAGAGGCCCCAAAGTTAGAACTAAAAGAACTCCCTAGTCGCTTGAAGTATGTTTATCTTGGAGAAGAAGATACACTACCAGTTATTGTGTCTTCAATGCTTAGTGAGAAGCAAGAGGTTGATTTGATAAGAGTGCTTAAGAAGTACAAGACCGCCATAGGTTGGACCTTGGCGGATATCAAGGGAATAAGCCCTACTACTTGTGTTCATCGTATCTTGTTAGAAGAAGGAGCTAAGCCGACAAAGGAAGCTCAACGTCGACTTCACCCTCCCATGATGAAGGTTGTAAAGGAAGAAATTATCAAGTTGCTTGACTGTGGGGTGATCTACCCAATTTCAGATAGTAAGTGGATATCTCTCGTGCAAGTAGTGCCGAAGAAGAGTGGTGTAACGGTTGTCAAGAATGATAAGAATGAGCTTGTGCCACAAAGACTTGTAACCGGTCATCGGATGTGCATCGACTATAGGAAGCTCAACGCTACAACAAGGAAGGATCACATGCCTTTGCCGTTTATGGATCAAATGCTAGAGAGGTTAGCCGGTCATTCTTACTATTGCTTTCTTGATGGATATAGTGGCTACAATCAAATCATGATACACCCGGACGATCAAGAGAAGACCACTTTTACTTGTCCATTTGGCACGTTTGCTTATCGGCGGATGCCATTCGGACTATGCAATGCACCCGGCACTTTTCAAAGATGTATGTATGCTATCTTCTCGGATTTTATTGAAGACATTATCGAAGTATTTATGGATGATTTTAGTGTGTATGGAGGCACTTTCGATGCATGTTTGGGGAACTTGGAGAAGATACTTAAGAGGTGTGTAGAGACAAATCTTGTGCTCAATTGGGAGAAGTGTCACTTCATGGTCACGCAAGGCATTGTTTTGGGGCACATAATTTCGGCAAGAGGATTAGAGGTTGACAAAGACAAAGTGGAGCTCATACAAGCATTGCCGAGCCCTAGGTGTGTGAAGGATGTGAGAAGTTTTCTTGGCCATGCGGGGTTCTATCGTCGATTTATCAAGGACTTCTCTTCAATTGCCAAGCCATTGAGCAACTTGTTACAAAAGGAGGTGACGTTTGAGTGGTCGGAAGCATGTGAGAGAGCCTTTTGCCGTTTGAAGGAGTTATTGTGCTCGGCACCAATACTTGTGTCCCCTAATTGGGACGAGCCGTTTGAGTTGATGTGTGATGCTAGTGATTATGCACTTGGAGCGGTACTTGGACAACGAATTGAGAAGAAGCCATGTGCCATTTACTATGCTTCAAGGACTTTCAACGATGCACAACTCAATTACACAACAACGGAGAAGGAACTCTTAGCGGTAATTTTTGCTTTGGAAAAGTTTCGATCATATCTTTTGAATTCCAAAGTTATTGTTTATAGTGATCATGCCGCTTTGAGATATCTTATGACGAAGAAGGATGCGAAGCCGAGGCTTATTCGATGGATTCTTTTACTTCAAGAGTTTGATATTGAGATTAAAGACAAGAAAGGAGTAGAGAATGTTGTGGCCGATCATTTGAGTAGACTTGTTCAAGAGGAGGATCGGCTGCCCCTATTAGAGTCCTTTCCAGATGAGCAACTTTTTCGACTTGAAGTACTTGAGCCTTGGTATGCCGACATTGCCAATTTTCTTGCCACAAACCGATTTCCCAAAGAGATGCCGAGCCACCAACAAAAGAGAATAAGGAAGCAAGCTCGACACTTCTTGTGGGATGATCCGTACTTATGGAAGCAATGTGGTGATCAAGTTATTAGAAGATGTGTGCCGGAGAATGAACATCGATCCATCCTTGCTTTTTGTCATAGTGAAGCTTGTGGTGGACATTTTCGACCAAAGAAGACGGCTTTGAAGGTACTTAATTGTGGTTTCTTTTGGCCTACGATTTTCAAGGATGCTTTCATGTTTTGCAAAGCTTGTGATAGATGCCAAAGAATGGGGAACATTGGAGCTAGAGACCAAATGCCGCTCACGCCTATCATTGAGGTAGAAATTTTTGATTTATGGGGTATTGATTTCATGGGACCGTTTCCTTCAAGTAAGGGCTTTCTCTACATATTGCTTGCGGTGGATTATGTGTCAAAGTGGATCGAGGCCAAGGCTACACGCACCAATGATGCCAAGGTGGTAGCCATGTTTCTCAAGACCAACATCTTTTCCCGTTTTGGAGTTCCAAGAGTCTTGATTAGCGATGGAGGGTCCCATTTTTGTAACCGCACCATTGAAGCCTTGTTGAAGAAGTATGGAGTCACACATAAGGTTTCTACACCTTATCACCCCCAAACAAGTGGTATGGCCGAGGTGAGTAATCGAGAGATCAAGCAAATTTTGGAGAAATCGGTTGGACCTTCAAGGAAGGATTGGAGTGATCGTCTCGATGATGCTTTGTGGGCTTATAGGACCGCATACAAGACACCGATTGGTATGTCCCCTTTTCGGTTAGTTTATGGCAAAGCATGTCACTTACCGGTTGAGCTAGAGCACAAGGCATGGTGGGCAATCAAGGCCTTCAACATGAACATTGATGATGCCGGTCTTCATAGAAAGCTTCAACTCAACGAACTTGAAGAAATCCGTAATGAAGCCTATGACACCGCATGGATTTATAAGGAGAAGACTCGAGCCTACCATGATAAGATGATTCGAGGGAAAAAGTTTGAAGTGGGGCAATAAGTTCTTTTATTCAACTCAAGACTTCGACTTTTTCCGGGTAAGCTTCGCTCTAGATAGGTAGGCCCTTTCATTGTTACTCAAGTTTTTCCCCATGGAGCTATCGAAATTCAAAGTCCAATCACAAGCAAGGCTTTCAAGGTCAATGGACATCGCCTAAAGCCTTATTACTCATCCTTTCAAGAGCATACGGTGGAAGAAACCGCCGTCTACCCCGCCCCACCATCATCACCACAAGCCGAGTTGCCTTCACCATCACGTGACACAGCCATGCCATCACCAAGCCAAGACGCTGCCGGACCTGTAATTGCCGGCAGCATCACCATGAGGGCTGATAAGGACACGGACGCACCAAAGACCACCCTGCCGGACACACACCAATCTGCCGAGCTGCTGCCGCTGTTTTCAGCCACAATACCACTTCCTGCCGGACCTGCCATTGCCGGCAGGGTTGACACAAGGCCACAAGAGGCCGGACATAAGCTGGATACGCCGGATATGCTGGCAGAAGAGCCCGACACGTCACCTAAACCGGATACGCCAAACAGAACAGGATCGGACACTTCATGTAATGATCTTCTCATCGAACTTCTTCTTGCCGATTTGAGTTGCTTTGGAACACGATGAACACATGCAACAACACGGTGAAAAGTCTAGGCTATGGACTATAAACACAAAGCGCTACTTGGGAGGCAACCCATGTCGATCAAAGAAAAGTGAAGGAGCCATCACCGAGAGTTTGAAATTTCTTAACCCTTCTCTTTATCTTTGATTTGTGATGATATGTTGGTATGTGTTAGTCGATTGCATGCTTAGGAAATTCATTGATATTGTTTTGTGCTTACATTGAGGGCAATGTAATTTTCTAAGTGTGGGGTGGGATAACGTATTCCGTTTTTGTTTTTGCTTTTTGTGTGCTTAGTTTAGAAAAGAAAAATTCAGAAAATTGTAACACAAAAATAGAGTGTTTTAATTTGTTTGTTTCAAGTCTTAGGATGCCCCTAATATGTCAATGATGTTTTTCTCTTCTTTGCATACATAGATGATGGTTGTGCATACTTTTAAAATTGTAAGTTTCATGGATTTTGTGCATTGGTAGGAGCATGTAGGACTTGTTGATTATTAAGCATGCATGTTTTAGCTAGTTTATTTCGATTATAACCTATGTGAGCTTTAGTGCCAATTTGCTTTCTTCTTGAGTGATAAAAAGATAAAATTCGATAGATTCGTAGGAAGCATGAAACCTCATAATTCTTTGCATATTCGATGACTATGTGCCATAGCTCTTAATGAACTCTAGTATGCTAGAACTTACTCTTGTTGATTGTCGAAACATTTATATCATAAAATACCTTGATTTTGAATATGATTGAATAAAGATCATTTAGGTTTACCACCAAAGCCAAATAAAGCATGAGCCCTATTGGAGCCCGTCGTGGGACACCTTAGTAAACCCCTTTGAGCCGATATTGAGCCTTTTCTTTCATCATCCTTAAACACTTTCCATGAGCTTAGTATAGTTGTGCCTTTACCCTTGATCAAAGTATCGGCAAAGCTTGATTTTTGAAAGCGTTTTCGCGTGTGTGATGAAGAAGAACAAGTGTGGGGTAGACTTAGCCATGAATTTATATGAAAAATGTATGCCGTGTCTTAGGAAAAGAAAAGAGAAAAAGTGTGCTCGGAATCAAAAAGAAAAATAAAAGAAAACCGAGAGCAAGAAAAGAAATAGAGTAAGGCACGGCATAGAAAAGAAAATTTTTGTGCATGGCTATTGTCTAGATTATTGTTGTAATGTTTTATGGGAAGAAAAGAGTGAAGTATGGGTCCAACAAGATAAAATTTGACCCTTTCGGCGAGAACACATAAGGAGATCGAGCTTTGCTAAAGGCCTTAGTGACGATTTGAGCCTCCTTATCCAAATATCGAATACATCTTAGCCTAGCCTCATTACAACCGTTTGATTGATCTTTTTCATGATTCTTAAGATGGTTAAATTTGATTGTGGAGATTATCTCAAGAGTAAGCATATGGTTTTGGTTCATTGGTGTATATAGTTATCATATGAGGTTTCTCCATAAAGATTTCACAAAGTGCTTTCGTTTCTTTGACATATGCAAGTCACTCTTTGTATTTCATGATCTTTCGCTTGCATATACTTATGTGTGAATAACCATGCTTCGAGAGAAAAGAAGAGAGTATGCCTAGTGAGGTGATTTAAATGAGCTTAACATGTTTACATGCTTACCTTTTGCTCTTATATGTTCATATTGATGTTACATGTTCATGAAACTTGGAATTTTCGTGCTTAGCATTCTCATGCATTTAACTTGAAACATATGTGTACATACGAGCCTGAGACAAATTGTTAGGGGCAATAGTTTGTTTTGAGTCTAGTTTAATTTAGTTTGCTAAGGGACTAGCAAAGGATAAGTGTGGGGTAGTTGATAGGAGCACAATGTGCGACGATATTATATGCTTATGCCTTCGTTTATGCTTTGTTTAACCCTTATTTATCTAAGATAGAGTCTTAATTTAGTTAGTGTCAAATTTGGTAGAGTTTTGTGAAAAATGGTTAAGAATCCGAAAAATGACTAAGTATAAGAAATCTGGAAAATATTGTAAAATATGTCTTTTTCGCGATTTTGAGATGACAAAAAGTATGATCCATCCTTGTCCGAATTCTATGACATTTTGTGTGCTTAATATTCATATGTTGAGGAATGTTGTGTTAAAATTTCAGATCCATCGGAGTTCGGGAAGTCGCCCAAAAGTTGGCTGCAAAAGGGCAGTCCGAACATTCCAATCCAGGGGCTTCCAGGATTTTCCTGGGACTTTGACCTAACTTCGAAAAATCATTCCCGACGACTCACAAGGATTTTGATCGAACTGTTTTATGGGGAGATGGCCATATGTTTCTAGTTTATCTGAAACTTAGAATCGCATCAATCGGAGCTCCACGAATGGAGATATGCCGGAATTACTGTAACAAGGTCAAATCTGCCGATTCCAGGAACCTACTGCCCCCTTTTTGTGTTTTCTGTTTTTGATGGACCAAATGGTGTACAAATGCATATGTGAAGATGGTCCAAGCTTTATGAAGGGAAGAGGAAGACACTTGGCCATGGTATTGAAGAAAAACATGAAGAAATAAAGTCTCCTAGTCAAACTAGGAGAAGCTGCCGATTTGGGGCAGATCGGATGCAACATCAAGCTGCCGGCATTGTGGGGCATTTTTGGTGGATCAAAGCTTATCAATTGAAGTCCAAGACCATATAAGAAGTCCATGAAGATGTGAAACCCAAGCCTTGAAGAAAAATTCAGAAAAGAAAACCTAATTGGACTAAGAAAGGAAGGTTGCAAAACCTTATTGCACTAGGTTTTCTGAACTCCTCTTTGCTTAAGGGCTGCCGGCAAGTACTCCCATTATTCTCTATAAATACTCCCACTTTTCCTACAGAAAAATCATCTCATCTCAAGCTAAACACAAGGCCGAAACTCTACCAAAATTCACCAAAGATCCTAGACAAAAACCTAAACCGAAAACCACCTTCACCTCACCTCAACCAAGTTTCTGCTCTTGCCGAATCTTGGAACTTTTCTTCCATAATCTACTGCCGACATACCCTACTGCCGAGCAGCCTCATTCCATCTTCCATACATCGCTGGATCCACACCAAGTGAAGCTCTCAAGGTGTCTCAAAGTGTGATCCACTCCCTACTTCGGTTTAGTATTTTTGTCTAGTTATGTTTAAGTTTTGTCTATGAAACACTCATGAATTTTTGGTGATGGTTTGTATGTCTATGTATGAATCAATTTTGGTTTTATAAATTGTATGCTTCGCATGTTAATTTATGATATGTGACTTGTAGATTTTTATGTTTGATAACTAGGACAATAGGTATGCGATGTTGTTTGAGGACTTAATTCGATTAGTAATCTAAGGAGTATGCCTTATAAACCGAAACATTAGTTGTGCTTAAGCATTTGTTGTTTGCATGTAAATCTAGGTGTTAGGTTTCATCAAACTTGAAAGCATGAATAATTCATACTCGTAGTGGTCTTGGTTTGTGTTTTCGCAAAGAGTTTAAAACCCTTAGAACTTGCATGTTAAATAAGATGATTGACAACCTTGCTTGTTTGCATGTCTTCGATTTGTGATTCATGTGCTTAATTGTTGGCCCAGTAAAATCGGTTAACACATACCTTAGGATTATACTCGTAGTTAATCTTAAGACTCTAGTAATCAACGATTAGATGACCTCGTAGGCTCTAATTGGGATCGAAATTGGTTAGGTCGAAACAACATTCATATTTGTTCCTTATCTTCTTGCATATTAATCTACATGTTAAAGAGTCCTTTGTGCTAAATGTTTTGTGAGAGATGATGATCACTTGTAAATATTAGTCTTAGGTTTTTAATTTTCTGTTTTTGTTTCTCTTATTGCCGTACCTAGTCTTAGGGCAGCATTGCTGCCGAACTCTTATACCCCCCATATTTGTGACGTTTTTGTATATTTATGAATATGTTTGTGTCTAACAATTTCATATCTCAGGTACCCTTAATCCCCGGCCTAGAACGATCCCTACTTGCTTATACTACTAACGATCTTTTGTAGGGTTTATTATTGCGTGCGAGCTTAGGTTCACATCAGAACGACGCCAGGAATCAAACTCGTAGCTTCGCCACGACGTGTGGGCCTTTTCGGGCTTTCGAGGTCGTTTAGGGACTCAAAACGGCAGTTTAGTATGTTTAGGAGATTTAAGTTTTCTAGTTTGTTTTGGACTTGTTTTGTTTTAATCCCTTGGGCTTTAGGTTTCCTTGTTAGTTGCCCTAGCTAGGGTTTCTTTCAGTAGTTAAGCATCCCTTTGGGGATTGCAGACGATAGTTAATCATATTTTATCAAAACCCTAAGAGTTTGTCTCTTGTTTCTGGTGGATTCCAGACCTATCCTATAGAGTACAACGTTGATTGTGCTCTCCATCTATTGAGGGTTCGACGTTGTTCAACCCTTCCACCCTTCTACTGCGTCATTCAATCAGAAAAATGTTAATTAAATTAGAGATAATTAAATCGACAACAATCAATAGTACAATTCTAGTAGCTATATAGTGTTACATAAAGATTATGCTCACCAACAATAAAGTTTACAATGGTTCATTATTAACATACAGATTGTGTATTAAAAGATCACACTAAATGACACTAAATACATAAGTGAAACATAGCATGACATTCGTTATGACAGTATAGCCAATACTATATCTTGAGAAAGTAGGAGTCGAGGACACACTTTTCAAGTGAAGAGATGACTAAGTGTTGGGAAAAAATAATAGAATGGAAATAATAACTCAAACCACAAGAAAATAAATATGCCAAGATAAAACAGTAGAGAAAAGAGAATACCAGATATAACGTGGTTCGGCGATGTGTCTACGTCCATAGGGTAGCAACAACAAGAACTTCCACTATGATAGGTAGAAGAGATACACAACTTCAAGAACACAACTTGAAGAAACCCTCTCTCACTTTTGTTTTGCTTCCTACAACTACACTCTCAACTTGGAGTGGACACTCTTCACTCTCAACTTGGATGAAGATGTTTGTCTTGGATGAGATATGTAAGAATGAGCAAATGACCCTCTTTTTATAGGCTAAAGGGGAACCCTCTAGAAACCGCATTTATGCTCACTCTTCATGAACTTTCAATAACCTTCAATTGGTATATGAACCATCACTTGCCTCTTCATGAACCTTCCATAACCTTCTTGGTATATGAACCATCACTTGGGTTCTAGACAAACCTTTCATTTTCCATGAAAAAACACAATTACCAATTATTATTATTTTATTTATTTGGGCTTGGTCTGGATATCTAACAATTTCCTCTTCCAGACCAACTGCGGCTATACAAGGCGAGGCTTCTACTTGAAGTCCATTCCAGCGGACTTGCTGCAATACTCCAACTTCCCTTGTGACACCACTTTAGTCAACATATCTGAAGTGTTCTTGTTGGTGTGAATTTTCCTCAACTGAAAAAACTTCTTTGACACAACATCTCGTATCCAATGATAACGAAGATCAATGTGTTTAGTGCGAGGGTGATACACTGAATTTTTACTCAAGTGTATAGCACTCTGACTATCACAATGTATAACATATCTGTCTTGCTTCACACCCAACTCTTGAATGAATCTTTGCAGCCATATCATTTCCTTGCATGCTTCATTTGCCGCTATGTACTTAGACTCTGTGGTGGACAGGGCAACACACTTCTGCAACTTGGACTGCCATGACACAGCTTCCCCACAAAATGTAAACAAGTATCTAGAAGTAGACTTTCTAGTAACAAGGTGTCCTGCCAAATCTGCATCTGTGGAACCTTCCAAAACTGGACATGAACTACCAGAAAAAAGGTTTTTCCCGACGAAAAAAAAAAACGGCCGACGACCAAAAATTTTCGTCGGTAATTCTATAGAATGGCCGACGATTTTATTTTTCGTCGATGGAAAAAAAAATCGTCGGCCATAGTGTAACCATAGCCGACGATACTATGTTTTCGTTGGTATAAACAAAAATCGTCGGCTATATTCATATTTCAGTCGACGATTTTGGATTTTCGTCGGCCTTTCTCTGAAACAGTAGCTGACGAAAACTTTTGAAATTTTGGCCGACGAAATTGACATTTTCGTCGGCTATAAGTCTATATATTTTCAGATCTAGACAGCAGCTACTCATTTAAAAAAAAAAAAAAAACGGGAGAAAGAGTGAAAAATCTGTGGGTATTGTTGAAATTCGTCCTCTCTTACATTGTGGAGCTATATATAGGTACGTATATGCGTATATATGTTGATTTTGAGTTTTAGTTGAGTTGATTTTGAGTTTTAGTGATTTTGAGTTAGTAAGTGATTTTTTGTTTTGTTGTTGTTTTAGTGTTAGAATGTATGTATATATGTTGATTTTGAGTTGTAGTTGAGTTGATTTTAAGTTAGAGTTTAATTATGTGTTTTAATTTGATGTTATTTTAATTAGTGTTAAAATATATATATGTGTGTGTGTGTGCATGTGTGTGTGGAGTTTAATTATATATATATATATATATATATATATGTTAATTAATGGTTGTTGATAGTGTAATTAACTTAAATAATGGTTGATATATAGTGTAACTTAAATAATGATTGTTAATGGTATATATATATATATATATATGAGTTGATGTTGATAATAATATATATAGTAATGTAATTAATTATTAAGGATTTATATATATATATATATATATATATATATGTATGTGTTAATTAATTTCTTATTAATTAAAATTATATATATATATATATGTATATATTATTTTCAGGCTATATATATATGGATTCGGATAAGAGTTGAATTTCGCTTCCAAGGCATGACCGACGATACACTACAGGAGTTGTGAATTTTTTGCAGTTTGTCAAGGAAAATGCAAACGGGAATGAATACCTTTATTGCCCGTGCAATAAATGTAGGTGTCGCAGTGATATGTGTCGATTTCTGATTAGGACAGTATGGGAGCACCTAAAGAGTAAAGGGTTTTGGCCGAAGTACACACGTTGGATATATCAGGGTGAGCCATCATTAGATGGATCGCATGATCATGGGCAGTTTTTTGAGGCGGGCAGTAGTAGTACATCCAACGATCCAACAATGACATTCGTCAACGACGTGTTTCCTTTTGAAAGCGGTGTACGTGGGGAACACCATATGCATGACCCGGTGCAGCCCTTCCCACAAGTTGTCAACACTGCTGCATTTGATAAGTACAGCAAACTGATTGCATTGCAACAGACCCCTGTGTCTTCAAGTTCTGAGAAGACAGTTCTTGAAAGTGTGATGGAGGTAATGAGGATTAAAGTCGAGACAAAATCGACTATCAGGCAAGTGGATGAATATCTACAGTACACTTCTTCGTTGTTGGAGGAGGGTCATCGTAATCCTACCAATCACCGTAAGGTCCGAAGTATCCTCAAAGATCTAGGGCTTTCCTACATTACGATCCATGCATGCGCATTTGACTGCGTTCTCTTCTGGGGTAAAGATGCAGAAGGGAATGCCCTTGCCAGCCTTGACGCATGTCCGATATGTCATTCTGACCGATATAAGTTGACGGGAGCAGGCAATAGGAAACCTGTGAAAGTGCTTCGGTATTTTCCGTTGAGAGATAGGCTTGAGCGGTTGTACATGTCAGAAACCACCGCAAAAGCTATGAGATGGCACGGTGAGCGGGACGCGGGAGACGCAGATATCATGACACACATCTCTGACGGAGCGGCTTGGAAGCATATAAACAATGAGTTTCCTCATTTTGCTTCAGATGTCAGAAACGTCAGGCTCAGGCTCTCAACCGACGGGTTCAACCCTTTCGGCACCATGAGTCTTTCATACAGTATATGGCCGGTGGTTTTGGTACCTTACAACATTCCTCCGTGGATGTGCATGAAGAAGAAATATAATATGTTGATGTTGTTGATTTCGGGGCCTGGTTACCCAGGGAAATGTCTCGATGTGTATATGAGACCATTGATTGAAGAGCTTAAGGTATTGTGGGACGTTGGTCATCCCACTTTTGACAAGTACAAGGAGGAGACGTTCCTGATGCATGCCATGGTTATTGGTACCATCAGTGATTTTCCTGCTTATGGGATGTTGTCGGGCAGCGTTGTTAGGGGATACAAGGCTTGTCCAGAGTGCCTCAACGATTATGGGAGCACCCCTCATTGCAACAAAATATGCAGAATGGGTCATCGTGTGTTCCTTCCGGCGGATCACCACTGGCGTTACGAGTCCGCCGCATTTGATGGAACCGAAGAACACGGTGGTCTTTCCAGAAGATGGACGGGAAGAGAAATTTTAGCAGTGCTTAATGAGTACGATTTTGGGCCCCTCAGCAATCATCCCGATATTGTAGCGGAAATACCTGAAAGACCTGAGGAGTACAAATTCTGGACACATAAGAGCATATTGTGGGAACTCCCGTACTGTTGTGAGTTGCTGATCCGTCACTTCCTAGACGTTATGCACATAGAAAAAAATATTTCTGAAAGTGTGGTGGGCAAAACACTGAACTTGGAGCGGAAGACGAAAGACGGTCCTAAGGCTCGCGCTGATCTGCAAAACAGGAATATAAGAAAACAACTATGGTTGAAACAAGGGAAGAGAAAAATGCCTCAAGCTCCTTACACCGTCAAGCCTGAGCATAAATCAGAAATTTTCCATTGGATAAGTCGAGCCAAATATCCTTCCGGCTTTGCTGGAAATATAGGCAAGTGTGTGAACAGACAATTCAACAATCTTTACGGGTTGAAAAGTCATGACAATCATATCCTGCTACAACGTCTCTTCTATGTTTTCATTCGACCGTTCCTTCCCCGTCACGTTGTGGAGCCATTGGTAGCGTTGGCAAGATTTTTCCAGAAGGTATGCACACGGGAAGTGAGAAAATCTGACCTCCGGGAAATGCAACAAGACATCGTTCATATCATGTGTAAATTTGAGATGATATTTTCTCCAAATTTTTTCGACATCATGCCTCACATCATGATCCATCTTCCTCGACCGTTGTTGCTTACCGGTCCTGTGCACTTCACTTGGATGTATCCGATGGAAAGGTACGTATTTTACACCTTATGTTAATTTTCTCATCAATATATGTGATTTAGTATTGATGTATTATCATAACACTTTAAAAACTTGATTTATAGGCAACTTGGACAATACGGTGATTTTGTCCAAAACAGATCCGCACCTGAAGGATGTATAGCTGAAGCATATATTGCGCACGCGTGCGTCACCTCCATGAAGCTGTATTTAGGAGCGTTACAGGAAAACATACCGGAAGATGTACCTTCACAGTTCAATCTTTCCATACTCTCCGACGATGTTGTACTCGGTGGAAAAATGCCAGTTTCTTACAAGTTGAAAGATTATGAGGTAGCCATTGCACATTGGTGGGTACTAATTAACTGTTTAGAAGTTCAGTTTTGGAAGAACATGCATCTAAACTGTGAACAAGTAGGAGGTGATATCGATTACCACAACCGGACATTCGCAGAGTATTTCGGGGCCTGGTTACCTAGTGAAATGTCTCGATGTGTATATGAGACCATTGATTGAAGAGCTTAAGGTATTGTGGGACGTTGGTCATTCCACTTTTGACAAGTACAAGGAGGAGACGTTCCAGATGCATGCCATGGTTATTGGTACCATCAGTGATTTTCCTGCTTATGGGATGTTGTCGGGCAGCGTTGTTAGGGGATACAAGGCTTGTCCAGAGTAAATCAGCGATTATGGGAGCACCCCTCATTGCAACAAGATATGTAGAATGGGTCATCGTGTGTTCCTTCCGGCGGATCACCACTGGCGTTACGAGTCCGCCGCATTTGATGGAACCGAAGAACACGGTGGTCCTCCCAGAAGATGGACGGGAAGAGAAATTTTAGCAGTGCTTAATGAGTACGATTTTGGGCCCCTAAGCAATCATCCCGATATTGTAGCGGAAATACCTGAAAGACATGAGGAGTACAAATTCTGGACACATAAGAGCATATTGTGGGAACTCCCGTACTGGTGTGAGTTGTTGATCCGTCACTTCCTAGACGTTATGCACATAGAAAAAAATATTTCTGAAAGTGTGGTGGGCACAACGCTGAACTTGCAGGGGAAGACGAAAGACGGTCCTAAGGCTCGCACTGATCTGCAAAACATGAATATCAAAAAACAACTATGGTTGAAACAAGGGAAGAGAAAAATGCCTCAAGCTCCTTACACCGTCAAGCCTGAGCATAAATCAGAAATTTTCCATTGGATAAGTCGGGCCAAGTATCCTTCAGGCTTTGCTGGAAATATAGCCAAGTGTGTGAACAGACAATTCAACAATCTTTACGGGTTGAAAAGTCATGACAATCATATCCTGCTATAACGTATCTTCCATGTTTTCATTCAACCGTTCCTTCCCCGTCACGTTGTGGAGCCGTTAGTAGCGTTGGCAAGATTTTTCCAGAAGGTATGCACACGGGAAGTGAGAAAATCTGACCTCCGGGAAATGCAACAAGACATCGTTCATATCATGTGTAAATTTGAGATGATATTTTCTCCAAATTTTTTCGACATCATGCCTCACATCATGATCCATCTTCCTCGACCGTTGTTGCTTACCGGTCCTGTGCACTTCACTTGGATGTATCCGATGGAAAGGTACGTATTTTACACCTTATGTTAATTTTCTCATCAATATATGTGATTTAGTATTGATGTATTATCATAACACTTTAAAAACTTGATTTATAGGCAACTTGGACAATACGGTGATTTTGTCCAAAACAGATCCGCACCTGAAGGATGTATAGCTGAAGCATATATTGCGCACGCGTGCGTCACCTCCATGAAGCTGTATTTAGGAGCGTTACAGGAAAGCATACCGGAAGATGTACCTTCACAGTTCAATCTTTCCATACTCTCCGACGATGTTGTACTCGGTGGAAAAATGCCAGTTTCTTACAAGTTGAAAGATTATGAGGTAGCCATTGCACATTGGTGGGTACTAATTAACTGTTTAGAAGTTCAGTTTTGGAAGAACATGCATCTAAACTGTGAACAAGTAGGAGGTGATATCGATTACCACAACCGGACATTCGCAGAGTATTTCGGGGCCTGGTTACCTAGGGAAATGTCTCGATGTGTATATGAGACCATTGATTGAAGAGCTTAAGTTATTGTGGGACGTTGGTCATTCCACTTTTGACAAGTACAAGGAGGAGACGTTCCAGATGCATGCCATTGTTATTGGTACCATCAGTGATTTTCCTGCTTATGGGATGTTGTCGGGCAGCGTTGTTAGGGGATACAAGGCTTGTCCAGAGTAAATCAGCGATTATGGGAGCACCCCTCATTGCAACAAGATATGTAGAATGGGTCATCGTGTGTTCCTTCCGGCGGATCACCACTGGCGTTACGAGTCCGCCGCATTTGATGGAACCGAAGAACACGGTGGTCCTCCCAGAAGATGGACGGGAAGAGAAATTTTAGCAGTGCTTAATGAGTACGATTTTGGGCCCCTAAGCAATCATCCCGATATTGTAGCGGAAATACCTGAAAGACATGAGGAGTACAAATTCTGGACACATAAGAGCATATTGTGGGAACTCCCGTACTGGTGTGAGTTGTTGATCCGTCACTTCCTAGACGTTATGCACATAGAAAAAAATATATCTGAAAGTGTGGTGGGCACAACGCTAAACTTGGAGGGGAAGACGAAAGACGGTCCTAAGGCTCGCACTGATCTGCAAAACATGAATATCAGAAAACAACTATGGTTGAAACAAGGGAAGAGAAAAATGCCTCAAGCTCCTTACACCGTCAAGCCTGAGCATAAATCAGAAATTTTCCATTGGATAAGTCGGGCCAAGTATCCTTCAGGCTTTGCTGGAAATATAGCCAAGTGTGTGAACAGACAATTCAACAATCTTTACGGGTTGAAAAGTCATGACAATCATATCCTGCTACAACGTATCTTCCATGTTTTCATTCAACCGTTCCTTCCCCGTCACGTTGTGGAGCCGTTAGTAGCGTTGGCAAGATTTTTCCAGAAGGTATGCACACGGGAAGTGAGAAAATCTGACCTCCGGGAAATGCAACAAGACATCGTTCATATCATGTGTAAATTTGAGATGATATTTTCTCCAAATTTTTTCGACATCATGCCTCACATCATGATCCATCTTCCTCGGCCGTTGTTGCTTACCGGTCCTGTGCACTTCACTTGGATGTATCCGATGGAAAGGTACGTATTTTACACCTTATGTTAATTTTCTCATCAATATATGTGATTTAGTATTGATGTATTATCATAACACTTTAAAAACTTGATTTATAGGCAACTTGGACAATACGGTGATTTTGTCCAAAACAGATCCGCACCTGAAGGATGTATAGCTGAAGCATATATTGCGTACGAGTGCGTCACCTACATGAAGCTGTATTTAGGAGCGTTACAGGAAAGCATACCGGAAGATGTACCTTCACAGTTCAATCTTTCCATACTCTCCGACGATGTTGTACTCGGTGGAAAAATGCCAGTTTCTTACAAGTTGAAAGATTATGAGGTAGCCATTGCACATTGGTGGGTACTAATTAACTGTTTAGAAGTTCAGTTTTGGAAGAACATGCATCTAAACTGTGAACAAGTAGGAGGTGATATCGATTACCACAACCGGACATTCGCAGAGTATTTCGGGGCCTGGTTACCTAAGGAAATGTCTCGATGTGTATATGAGACTATTGATTGAAGAGCTTAAGGTATTGTGGGACGTTGGTCATTCCACTTTTGACAAGTACAAGGAGGAGACGTTCCAGATGCATGCCATGGTTATTGGTACCATCAGTGATTTTCCTGCTTATGGGATGTTGTCGGGCAGCGTTGTTAGGGGATACAAGGCTTGTCCAGAGTAAATCAGCGATTATGGGAGCACCCCTCATTGCAACAAGATATGTAGAATGGGTCATCGTGTGTTCCTTCCGGCGGATCACCACTGGCGTTACGAGTCCGCCGCATTTGATGGAACCGAAGAACACGGTGGTCCTCCCAGAAGATGGACGGGAAGAGAAATTTTAGCAGTGCTTAATGAGTACGGTTTTGGGCCCCTAAGCAATCATCCCGGTATTGTAGCGGAAATACCTGAAAGACATGAGGAGTACAAATTCTGGACACATAAGAGCATATTGTGGGAACTCCCGTACTGGTGTGAGTTGTTGATCCGTCACTTCCTAGACGTTATGCACATAGAAAAAAATATTTCTGAAAGTGTGGTGGGCACAACGCTGAACTTGCAGGGGAAGACGAAAGACGGTCCTAAGGCTCGCACTGATCTGCAAAACATGAATATCAGAAAACAACTATGGTTGAAACAAGGGAAGAGAAAAATGCCTCAAGCTCCTTACACCGTCAAGCCTGAGCATAAATCAGAAATTTTCCATTGGATAAGTCGGGCCAAGTATCCTTCAGACTTTGCAGGAAATATAGCCAAGTGTGTGAACAGACAATTCAACAATCTTTACGGGTTGAAAAGTCATGACAATCATATCCTGCTACAACGTATCTTCCATGTTTTCATTCAACCGTTCCTTCCCCGTCACGTTGTGGAGCCGTTAGTAGCGTTGGCAAGATTTTTCCAGAAGGTATGCACACGGGAAGTGAGAAAATCTGACCTCCGGGAAATGCAACAAGACATCGTTCATATCATGTGTAAATTTGAGATGATATTTTCTCCAAATTTTTTCGACATCATGCCTCACATCATGATCCATCTTCCTCGGCCGTTGTTGCTTACCGGTCCTGTGCACTTCACTTAGATGTATCCGATGGAAAGGTACGTATTTTACACCTTATGTTAATTTCCTCATCAATATATGTGATTTAGTATTGATGTATTATCATAACACTTTAAAAACTTGATTTATAGGCAACTTGGACAATACGGTGATTTTGTCCAAAACAGATCCGCACTTGAAGGATGTATAGCTGAAGCATATATTGCGCACGAGTGCGTCACCTACATGAAGCTGTATTTAGGAGCGTTATAGGAAAGCATACCGGAAGATGTACCTTCACAGTTCAATTTTTCCATACTCTCCGACGATGTTGTACTCGGTGGAAAAATGCCAGTTTCCTACAAGTTGAAAGATTATGAGGTAGCCATTGCACATTGGTGGGTACTAATTAACTGTTTAGAAGTTCAGTTTTGGAAGAACATGCATCTTAACTGTGAACAAGTAGGAGGTGATATCGATTACCACAACCGGACATTCGTAGAGTATTTCGGCCGCTGGGTACGTAACTTTAACATTATTCTATACGTATTTATATATTATTGTGTATAATTATTCATATTTATAGTTGATTCTGATGGTTGTAGATGGACCTTATTAAAAATGATAATCACCCAAATTGGTCGCACAAACTCAGACTTCTAGCGATGAAGCTGGTCTATTCAAAAGTTTATGCGACGTGCAAGGTGAATGGTGTGTTATTTCGATGTGAAGAGAGAGACGTCAGACTGAAAACACAAAATTCAGGGGTTATGGCACATGGTGGGGATGATGGAGTTGACTATTACGGTGTTCTCCATTCAGTTGTGGAACTGCATTATGGGGAAGGCATGAAATTGCACATTTTCAAGTGTAGATGGTTTGACACACGGCCGCAGAGCATGAAAACCGATCAATACGGCATAACTTCTGTGAACACTAGTACATCATGGTATAAGGATGACCCGTTTGTTTTAGCCACATGGGTGAAACAAGTGTTTTATCTTGATGATCTCGCCAAGGGTGACCCGTGGAAAGTAGTCAACACTATCCACCATCGCAACATTTATCGGGCGTCTACACTTGGAGTGGCTGAAGAGAACGAGGAAGGTGGCACCGCGTATCAAGAGCCCAACTGAAACAGTATTTCTGACTCCTCTTTTATTCACCTAGACACGCCGGTGCGAATTCGACGTGAAGAGCCACTGCTTGTTGATGTTGATCCAAATGAAGAAACTAACGAGGACTCTAGTGGTGAGGAAAGACATAGATTACCCCTATCGAGCAATTCAGAAACCGAAGAAGACTCATCCAATGATTCCGATTACAATCTGACGGATTAAGTAATTTAGATGATGTAATCCTTTCATTTGTAATCCACTAATTTCTAATGAACGGGCGTGGGGATGAGCCTCTCAGCTAGGCAGGGTTCCAAACCCCTTAAAAAAAATTTGAAATATGTTGACTGCTGGGTTTCTGTTTTCTTGATGTTCAATTTTGGTTATATATGAACAGGAAATAGGAATACGAGAGGTGTAAACCTACTGATTTTTTTTTAACTTTTTCATATAATGGCCAACGAAAAACACGTTATTTCGTCGGCTATACTAATAATAGCCGACGAAAAATTCATTATTTCGTCGGCTATAACTATATTGGAAAATACATATTTTATTTTAGACAGAAAAAGACAAAAGAATAGTCGACGACTACGACTCTCTCGTCGGCTATGATTTTTTTTAAAAAAATAAAAAATGACCATATTCCATTTTCAATCACTAACGATAAACCATTGCTTCATCCTTCAAATGCAAAAATGTTGTGAAATAAGATATGACCGAAATAATGAAATACATTCAGGGGTTGAAAATTTACAAGATTCCGATAAAATCTGTGTGCCGAATGCAACATTTAACTTTTGCCATTTGAGTCATCCATTTTTTCATTTGAGTCAGAGGGTTTCCAGTCCTTCGAGACAGAGTACAGTTTTCGGTACAGATAAACAACACTGCCAACTGAACTTTGCTTCAACTTCCTTGCCAACTGTTTTTTTTTTTTTCAGATGTATAGCCGATGAAAATTCATTATTTCGTCGGCCATAAATATTAAAAAATACATATTTTATTTTAGACCTAAAACGACAAAAGAATAGCCGACGAGTACGGGTCTCTCGGCGGCTATGATTTAAAAAAAAAAACAAAAAATGACCATATTCCATTTTCTATCACTAACGATAAACCATTGCTTCATCCTTCAAATGCAAAAATGTTGTGAAATAAGATATGCCCAAAATAATGAAATACGTCTACGGTTGAAAAATGACAAGATTCTGATAAAATCTGAGTGGCGAAAGATGCGGTCAAAGGTTTTATTCTTTCGTTTCCCTAATGGTAGCGTTACCTTTGGTAAATATTTTGAGGAAAATTTTTATACGATTAGTTGCATCTCATCGATTTGAAACTATTATCTGTTGAAGGTCAGGCAAAAAAACGTCATTTAGATAGGCCAATTACCATTTCTAAGCGTTTAGAGGTTTGACTCACCCGGTTGACCGTTCCGATCGAGCCTTTAACGTTGTCAGCTGAAGTTGGATTTTTTTCCATACATGTATTTAATCTTAACGGTGATATCTGACGGTTGGAATAGATTTTATAAACTTTTAGATTCAAAATCAGAACATATGCACTAATGTTCCTTAACTTGTTTACTAAGTGTTTAAGTGAATGTATAGTTTCAAATAGTTACTATACGTAGACTCTTCAAATGCAAAAATATTGTGAAATAAGATATGACCGAAATAATGAAATACGTCTACGGTTGAAAAATGACAAGATTCCGATAAACTCTGTGTGCCGAATGTTGCGGTTAACTGTTTTTTACTTTCGTTTTCATATGGGTAGCCTGACGTTCGTTAAATCAATTTTGGAAAATTTTTATACGATTAGTTGCATCTCATCGATTTGAAACTATTATCTGTTGAAGGTCAGGCAAAAAAACGTCATTTAGACAAGCCAATTACCATTTCTAAGCGTTTAGAGGTTTGACTCACCCGGTTGACCGTCCCGATCGAGTCTTTAACGTTGTCAGATGTAGTTGGATTTTTTTTTTCATACATGTATTTAATCTTAACGGTGATATCTGACGGTTGGAATATATTTTCTAAACTTTTAGATTTAAAATCAGAACATATGCACTAATATTCCTTAACTTGTTTACTAAGTGTTTAAGTGAATGTATAGTTTCAAATAGTTACTATACGTAGGCAATGCAAAAATGTTGTGAAATAAGATATGACCGAAATAATGAAATACGTCTACGGTTAAAAAATGACAAGATTCCGATAAACTCTGTGTGCTGAATGTTGCGGTTAACTGTTTTTTACTTTCGTTTTCCTATGGGTAGCCTGACGTTCGTTAAATCAATTTTGTATAATTTTTATACGATTAGTTGCGTCTCATTGATTTGAAACTATTATCTGTTGAAGGTGAGGCCATAAACCGTCGTTTAACTAGACTAATTTCCGTTTTTAAGCTTTTAGAGGTTTGACTTAGTGGTTTGACCAATAGTTTAGCCGACGAAAATTATATTTCGTCGGCTAAACTCTTGCGATCCGCGCATTTTCATTGTCCGTCGTTGGATGGCTCAGATCCAACGGCTGTTGATTTTCCAAAGTATAGCCGACGAAATCTTTTACATCGTCGGCTATTCTCTCTGTTTAGCCGACGAAATATAATTTTCGTCGGCTAAACTCTTACGATCCGCGCCTTTTTATTGTCCGCCGTTGGATGGATCAGATCAGACGGCTGCTGATCTTCCAAAGTATAGCCGACGATGTTCATAGAATAGCCGACGAAATCTTTTAATTCGTCGGCTATTCTCACTGCTATAAAAGCTTAAAGCCGCAGCAGCCCGACTTTTTCAACCCTAAATCCGCAAAAACTCCTCCTCCGCTCCTTAAATCGGCCGTGCGTCTCCTCCATTCTGATAACGTCGTCGTCCTCCTCCTCCTAGACACGCCGGCGTCGTCCGATCTCCTCCTCCTAGCTCCTAACCCTAGACTCGAAATCCAGCCTCCTCCTCCGACCGGCCTCCTCCTCCTCCGGCCACCTCCTCCTTCTTCCCCTCCTCCTTCCCCTCCTCCTCCTCCGCCAAAACAGATCCGAAGGTTTTTTTTGGTTTTTTTTTTCAATTTATTTTAATTTTATAATTTAGGTATATAATTTAGATATTTAAGTGTGTGGTAAATTGTTATATATTGGTTATATGTATAAATTGTTAGATTAATTATATATATAAATTTGTAGATTAATTATATAAATTGTTATATATTTGTTAATATTGGTTATATGTTAATGTATATTTTAATTGTTATATATAAATTATTAAATTAATTATATATATAAATTGGTAGCCTAATTATATAAATGGTTATATTTTTGTTAATATATAAATGGTTATTTGTATGTATATATATGTTAATAATGAAATATAGTTATATTTGTATATAAATGGTTATATTTAGGTTAATGGTTAGTATTATTTAAAATTAGTTAAAATTTAAATATTAATTTGTTAGTATGTTTTAAAATATGTTAGTATTATTGGTTATTATATTAATTAGAATTTGTTTTTTAATGTAATATAATTTAATATTAATTAATGTATTAATGCCTCAAGCTTCAGATGGCCGATGCACTCAGACAGTTATTCGGAGGCCGTCGTTCTTCCAGATCTAGGGGTTCTGGAAGTTCTGCCAGTTTCGGAGACTCCGAGAGGACCCTTAGCCAGCCTGAGAGGACCACCAGCCAGCCGCGGAGGAGTGTGGATTCATCCCAGCCGCGGAGGAGTATGAGTTCTCGGCACCAGACCCTTCTCCAGGCGGGGCGGCCGTAGAGCAGTTCACGTCCCCCTCTCGGGCCAGATGCTCCGAGGTCCAGTAGGCAGCTATTTCAGGACGAGATAGCTCCAGACGTTCCTCAGGTCCGTATGCCTGAAGTTCATCGGGAGCCGATGACGAGTCCGGCGCCGTCTGCTGCTGACTCGACTGAGGGGTCTACTCTCCCAAATCAGCTCTACCTCCCGTACAACATTCCTGCGATACCCGAGGTCGACTTTCGTGATGTGCCCATATGACCTGATATGCCTCAGTACGTGAGTGTTGCGGAGGCATACCATCAGCAGCCATTTGAGAGACCTGAGCTCCTGATTTCGGCGAAGAGAAAAGGAAAGTCGACAGATGGGTCATCGAGTTCAGGTAACATTTGATTTTATTAATTAAATGTTTTATTAAAATTAACGCACTAATATTTAATTTTATTAACCAATCGTCGTTTATGTGATAGGGACAGCCGCTAGCAGTTCAAGCAGGAATATGAGAGGTGTCATATGTTTTGACACGCTCAGGAGAACTGTTGAGAGCAGGGGGAGGATCCAGATCAACGAACCCCCTAATCAGGAGGTTCAGGGGAAAAACGCCGCGATTACGCGGGTTGCGTGGGGGCACTGATTAGGGATAGAGTCCCTATATTGTGGACACGGTGGGCTGATGTGCCGAAAGAGATCAAGAGGGAGGTCAACAACGCGGCGTCGGTGAGTAATTTAAAAAATTTAATTTCTTTATCGTAATATTTAATAATTTTCGGTATTGTTATAATTGTAAAAATAATAAAATATTATCTTTCAGGCATACTTCGAGATTGCCGAACACAAGCAGGCTTGGGCGAACGCGATGCAGAACTCGAGGTACGTTGGAAATTCCTCATCTTATAATTTGAAATATTTTATGATATTAATAATATTTCTAATGCACTTTTGTTTTTTCCGTAGGTTCAAAGAGTGGAAGAACGAGCTCCGTACCCACTTTACCGAATACGACAACCGTGGTCGTATGGGTACTCCAACAGAGTTCATGTTCAGGGAGTACGAGTGGCGTTGGTTGAAGACAGTAGACTTCAACAACCCACTTATGCAGGTAAATACTAAACTTAACTATAAATGTTTATTTTTTAAAAATTTTAATTATTAGTTTAATTATTTTATAATTATTACACTAATATTTTTTAATGCATTTTTCTAATATTTTATTATTTGTTTGAAGGAACGGTCTCGGATAAACTCTGCGAACTGCCGCCGTAACACAACCCCCCATCATGGTGGTTCTAGGCCATTTGCACAATATCAGGAGGAGGCGCTTAGAGATCATCATGATAGCAACCCGTACGTGGAGACGTTCAAGAAGGCTTATCCACAAGCGACAGAACAGCTCGTAAGTCGTTGATTACGATTTAAAATTTTAAATTATTAATTTTACTTAATTATATATTTGTTAGAATATTAAATAATTTTTTTTCCCGTTCAATTAGGAGAGGGTGAACCGGGCCGAAGAAGAAGTGTTGCAGGAAGTAGTTCGGGAGACACAACCGAACATTTCAGAGGCAGATCTGCAAGAAGCCCTGCGCCAAGTCGACCGATCGAATGTCCAAACGGCAGCGAGATGTTCGACGCAGCCTTCCCAGACCGGTCAAACCAATACTACTGCCGGGGTTTTGGAAGTTCTGGAATAGGGCTCCTGAAGACCACTAAGGGAGGTCAAAAGAAGGGAGGCGGGGACAGCCAACAAATGAGGGGGGAAATGCAGAGATTGGCAAAAGAAAATGCAAGATTGGCGGCCGAGTTCCAGAGATCACAGGAGCAACACCGCAGAACATAGCAGTATCATTTGGATATGTCCAGTTGGCATGCTGAATGCGAGAGAATTTGGCGACACAACTACGCCGGCCAACAAAACTGGTGGTATGCTATGTTCGCTGCACAAAACCAAGGCCTTGAACCCCCGTCCCCGTTTCAGCCGTTAGTTGAACCTCCAATGCCTCAACCTCCCGAGTTCGTTCAGCAGGATGACGAGCATGATGGAGAGCAGGATGTTGGGGATGACGTGGTGGACTTTAGTGCTTTAGGTGATGATTAAGGTTATATTTTATGTATATTAGAACAAATTAAATAATAAGTCATTTAGACGTGTTTCTTGTTAGTGTAAATGCATGGATTGTCATTGTGAATTGCAAGTTGCTTGGAATGGTAATTTAGAAATTAATTTAATTTTTTTTCCTCAAAATGTAAGAATAGCTGACGATATTGGCATTATTTCGTCGGCTATAACTTTTATAACCGACGAAAATGACATTATTTCGTCGGCTATAACTAATTAATGCCTATTAAAATATTAATATATTCCGACGAAATAACCGACGAAATAGAGGAAATCGTCGGCTATATTTGAGAACAAATAGCCGACGAATTTCGTCGGCTATAGTTTACGATATCGTCGGCCATACTCGAAAATATCCGACGAATTTCGTCGGATATTTTGCCCAGGTTTGGTCGACAAAATGAATTTTCGTCGGTAATATCGTCGGCCATACTCGAGAGTAGCCGACGATTTCGTTATTTTCGTCGGCCATTCGTTTTACCGACGCCCTTTTACCGACGAATTATAGCCGACGAAAGTTTCGTCGGCAGAAGGAATAGCCGACGAAAATTTGGCATAGTAGACGAAATTTTTTTTGTCGGCTATTCTGTCCGATCTGGTAGTGGTGATCCACCAAAACTCAAACACAGCTTTGATGTGCCCCTCAAATATTTGAGTATCCACTTAACAACTTCCCAATGTTCTCTGCCAGGATTAGAGAGATATCTACTAACAACACCAACTGCATGTGCAATATCTGAGCGAGTGCATACCATTGCATACATAAGACTACCAACATCTGATGAATAAGGAATACACGCCATCTTGTCCTTCTCCTCTGGTGTAGTTGGACATAACAATCTACTTAACTTGAAATGATTACCTAGAGGTGAGCTTACCGACTTAGCTTCTTTCATGTTGAACCTTTCAAGCACCCGTTCAACATACCTCTCCTGTGACAACCACAATTTCTTCGCTTTCCTGTCACGAGTAATCTCCATGCCCAAAATTTGTTTAGCTAGCCCTAAATCCTTCATATCAAATGAGGTTGATAAATCTGCTTTCAACTTGTGAATCATAGAAACATCTTGGCCAACTATCAGCATATCATCAACATAGAGTAGTAAAATTATAAAGTTACCTCCAGGGAACCGTTGGATGTACACACATGGATCTGCATCAGTTCTCTTGTACCCATGGCTCACCATGAATGAGTCAAATTTCTTGTACCATTTTCTTGGCGCTTCTTCAACTTGCAAACCATGTGCTCCTTTCCCTCAACCTCGAAACCTTTCGGTTGCTCCATGTATATTTCTTCCTCCAAATCACCATCAAGATCCATGCTCTCTGTCATGCCCAGAATAACTCTAATAGAAGTCATCTTGACAACTGGTGAGAAGATCTCGTCAAAGTCTACTCCTTCCTTCTGTCCAAAGCCTTTGACAACCAAACGAGCCTTGAACTTTGTCAATTGTTCATTCTCGTCCCTCTTCAACTTGAACACCATTTATTTTTGAGTGCTTTTCTGCCTTTGGGAAGCTCCACAAACTCATAGGCCAGGTGTCATTCTTCAATAATGACTCCATTTCAGACTGCATCGCCATCATCCACTTGTCATTGTCTACATGAGTCCTCGCCTCGTCAAAGCGTGCAGGCTCTCCATCACTAGTCAACAATATATATCTGCAATATGGATAACCTCCATCACTGGTTATCAAAATATATTGTGAAGAAGGATATTTACTATTTGGCTTCGACACTCTGTTGGATCTTCGAACCGGCACTTGGGCATTCACTACCAGAAAAGGGGTTATAGCCGACGATATGGGAAACAACGGCCGACGAAATAGTACTTCGTCGGCTATAAGGGGTCATAGCCGACGAATTACTATTTCGTCGGCCACATCGTCGGCTATAATATTATAGCCGACGAGTTGTCGGACGTCGTCGGCTATAACTATAGCCGACGAAAAGTTTTTGGTTATAGCCGACGAGGAGGGTATTCGTCGGCTATAAGAGTTATAGCCGACGAAAAGTTTTTGGTTATAGCCGACGAGGTGGGTATTCGTCGGCTATAACTCTTATATCAGATCCATTCCGCAGCAGCGAGCTCATTCGTCGAAAACATTTCCAAAACGCTCTGAAATCGTCCAAAACCTCGGCCATAAGCTTGAAAGGTACGTATATTGCTGTGTGTGTTGATTTAGTTGGTTATATGCAGAGGTGTGTTAATTTAGAGTTTAATTAGAATAAATGTGTGATTAATTTGATATATAATTTGATATATATATATATATATATATGTGTGTGTTGAGATGAGATTATTAATGGGTTGATATATATGTTGGTTAGATAGAATTGAAGTTTTGTTGAAGATTAGTGATTGATTGTTGATTTATAGGTGATTTTAGATGAATTTGATGAAAAAATGTATATATATATTAATTAATTTAATTGTAATTAAAAATATATTGTTGGTATATATAAAAAATACATTGTGTTTAATTAATTAGGGAGATTGACGATGTTGTAATTAATTTAGGGATGCATGTGTGTGTATATATATATATATATATGTGTGTGTGTGTGTGTGTGTAATGATGAATTTTTTAATTAATTAGTACGTACGTACGTACGTAGTACGTGCATATATACATATCTATATATAGCTATATTTATTTCTTGAATTTACAGGATGGACAAGAGTTGGATTACCCTTGGAAGATGGGATCAGGCGTACCATGATGGAGTTAGGAGTTTCCTGGATTTTGTGATGGCTAACTGTGGAGACACTACACTTCATTATTGTCCGTGTAAAAAGTGCAAGTGTGCCACCCCACGACACCGGTTTTCCATAGAGACAGTGGAGCAACACCTGGCTAGATATGGATTTTGGGTCCTATACACTAATTGGATTTATCACGGTGAACCAGAGTTTGCGGGTCCTCATGATCATGGACAATTTGCCGAGAGAGGGAGTTCCTCCAATGATCCAACAACGAACTGGATCAACGATATGTTTCCCGTGAGAGCGGTGTCTTTGATGAAGCACCAGATGTGCAACTCCCTCCTCCGGAGATGGAGTGTTTCCCTGATATTGAGCCACTCGAGCCATTACCCCGATCTCCGGTCAACACAAGTGGTATGGAAAAGTACAACAACCTGATCGCATTGCAACAGACTCCGTTGTACTCCGGATGCAGTAAGACTGTCTTTGAATCTGTCATGGGAGTGATGAAGATCAAAACGGAGAACAAAGGCACTGTCAAATCGGTTGATGATTGGCTGAAGTTATGGGGTGGGGCGATGCCCCCCGGACATCGGCTTCCTACCAGTCATCATAAGGTGCGACATATCCTTAAAGATCTCGGCCTTTCCTACATCAAGATTCATGCATGCAGATACGATTACGTTCTGTTTTACGGGGAAGGACTTGCAGATCTTGAATACTGCCCAGTATGCAATACAGAGCGGTATAAGTTCACTCCTAAAGGGAACAAGAAAGCTGTGAAGATACTTCAGTACTTCCCGCTGATTCATAGGCTTGAGCGGTTGTTCATGTGTGCTTTCACGGCCAAAGCTATGAGATGGTGGGCTGAGAGGAATGTGCCTGACGATGACACCCTTAGACATCCCGCCGACGGAGAGGCTTGGAAGAAGAATGTGTTGGAGTTTCCTGAATTTGCATCAGAGGTTCGAAATGTTTGGCTAGGGCTATCATCCGACGGTTTCAACCCTTTTGGCAAGAAAGAGCTTCAGTACAGTGTGTGGCCAGTTATTTTGATTCCGTACAACTTTCCACCGTGGATGTGCATGAAGAAGGAATATAACATGCTCACATTGTTGATTTCAGGCCCAGGTTATCCGGGAAAGTGTCTCGATGTGTATTTGAGACCCGTAATTGAGGAGCTTCGGTACTTGAGTCTGAACGGCCACCTGGTCTACGACCGGTTCAAAAATGAGATGTTCCGGATGCATGCCATGCTTGTTGGCACGATCAGTGACTTTCCTGGGAGGGGTATGTTGTCGGGCAGCGTCACCAGGGGTTACAGGGCTTGTTCAGAGTGCATGACTGTTGATTGCTCTAGTCCTCATTGCAGCAAGATTGTCCAGATGCGTCACCGTCGTTGGCTTCCGCATGACCATCCATTTAGGGACGATGCACAGGCTTTTGATGGGACTGAAGAAAGGGGCTGGGCACCCGAGCAATGGACAGGGGAGGAAATATTGGCAGTGTTGAATGAGTATGACTTTGGTCTGCTTAGCAATCATCCCGATGTGTTGCGCACGATTCCAGAGAGGCCGGATCGGTATAGGTTCTGGTCACACAAGAGCATCTTATGGGAACTTCCTTATTGGGCCAGGTTGGCTACCAGATACTACCTGAATGTCATGCATATAGAGAAGAACGTGGGTGAAGCCGTGGTTGGCACAATTTTGAATTGGGAGAAGAAAACAAAAGACACCCCCAAGGCACGTGTTGATCTGAGAAATATGGGACTGCGGGACCATTTGTGGTTGAGAGAGGGCAGGAGCAAAATGCCCCAAGCTCCTTACACCGTCACCAGGGACCAGAAACATGAAATCTTTGGATGGCTGAGTAATGTCAGGTAACTTTTTATTAGGCATGTATTCCCTAAAGAATCCATCTGTTGTTGGACGACTATATATGCATGAAATCTAATTGTTGTTAATGGCTATGCAGGTATCCTTATGGCTATGCGGGTAACATAAGCAAGTGTGTTAACTACCGAGACAACAAGATGTACGGATTGAAGAGTCACGACTGCCATGTACTGCTTCAACGCCTCTTCCCTATTTTCATTCGAGCGTACTTGGAGGATGAAGTGGTTGAGCCGTTGGTGGCATTGTCAAGATTTTTCCAGAAGTTATGCGTTAGAGAAGTTAGAAAATCAGACCTCATCAGAATGCATGAGGAAATCGTTTTTATCTTGTGCAAGTTCGAGAGGATATTTCCCCCAAACTTCTTTGACATCATGCCTCACCTGATGATCCATCTTCCCCAACAATTGTTGCTTACCGGTCCCGTACACTACACTTGGATGTATCCCATCGAAAGGTACATGTTATTCATAAATTTGAGTTATACATGTTTTTAAATAAAAGTTGCATGCTCTTAACATGCACTTGTTAACCTTGCAGACAACTTGGAGACTACAAGAAATATGTGCACAATAAATCTGCGCCTGAGGGGTGTATTGCTGAAGCTTACATTGCGCATGAGTGTGTAACGTACGCCAAGTTGTACTTGGGAGCGATGGAGGACCCCCCACAACATCCAAGTCGAGATGACCCCGAGTTCAACCTATCTATCGTCGCCAACTCTGTTGTACCATACGGAAGCTTCAAGAAGAAGGGTGTGGACAAGTTGCCTGACCATGAGGTAGGGATTGCCCACTGGTGGGTTCTAATAAACTGTCCGGAGGTAAAATATTGGAAACGAACCCATCTTCACTGCAAGGAAGTTCGCGGTGATATCGAGTACCACAACACGACGTTTGCAGACTATTTTCCACGATGGGTAAGTGTATAAATATATATATTAGATGGCTTTCTTTTACAGTTCCCTATTCTTTAATCATAAACACACCAAGTGATTTGAGTTATATTTTTCAGCTGATGCAAGTGGCTGCGAGGGGTGGTCATACAAATTACTCAGAGGAATTGAGGCTGTTGTCGATGAAGCCGATATCTTCCACAGTCCGCCCAATGTGTGATGTCAACGGCGTTAAGTATATATGTGAAGCTAGAGACGGGGAACGCAAAACACAGAATTGTGGGGTGATGGTCGATGGTGCAGAGGGGGGCGTGGATTTTTACGGTGTCCTACAGTCAGTTGTTGAACTCATTTATGGGAACCGCATGAAAGTCCACTTGTTCAAGTGTCGATGGTTTGATACTAGGCCGCACCGCATACGGATCGATCAGTACGGCATACTTTCGGTGAATACCGCCACTAGTGTGTATGAAGACGACCCCTTTGTTTTCGCCACAGCGGCCAAAAAGGTCTTTTATCTTGACGATCCATTGAACAAAGGCACGTGGAAGGTAGTTAACCATGTGTCTCAGCGAGACATATACAGTGCTACCACACTTGGTGTGAGCATAGAGTGTCAAGAAGCGACCGCATACCAAGAGCCGGACGCCGGCGACATTCCGGAATCCTCCACCATCCGCGATAATAATGTGACGCCGGGCAGAGTGGTTCGACTTCCTAGGGGTCAGGTGTCCATGTATGATGTTAATCCGAATCGTCTATATCAGGCAGACGATGACTCAGACGACGAGTACGAGCACCGGTTGCCAGATATTAACTACTATACTACGTCTGACTCAAGTGATGAGGATGATTCTGATTATCATCCTTAGTATACTGTGTATGTATGTATTTGTGTACGATGGTGCATGCATGTATGAATACATTTTTCGTCCTTAATTACCGTTTTCCGAGTTTATGGGAAATTGTATTGAATTGTTTGTGCGATGTTCAGGAATTTATCAGGTGAAATAGGCAATTTTCAGGCCCTAAATGGCAAATTTTCATAAAGATAAGCATTATAGCCGACGAAATGGACCATACTTCATTGGCTATAATGCCCATTCTGGGTAATTTAATATGCAAGTCGTCGGCTAACGACAAAATGTTGAAGGTCGTCGGCTAAAGTATAGCCGACGACCTGTAATTCGTTGGCTAGAACCCCTGGCCCGGATGTTGACCGAAACCATTGCTTGATCCTTCAAATGCAAAAGTGTCGTGAAATAAGATACGACCGAAATATTAAAATACGACTACGGTTGAAAAATGGGAAGATTCCGACAAAATCTGTGTGCCGAATGTTGCGGTTAGCTGTTTTTTACTTCCGTTTTCCTATGGGTAGCCTGACGGTCGGTAAAAATTTTGAGGAAAATTTTCATACGATTAGTTGCGTCTCATCGATCTGAAACTATTCTCTGTTGAAGGTCAGGTAAAAAAATGTCATCTAGACGGGCCAATTTCCTTTTTAAAGCGTTTAGAGCATTGACTTTGCAGTTTGACCGTACCGATCGAGCCTTTAACGTTGTCAGATGTAGTTGGCATTTTTTTCATACATGTATTTACTCTTAACGGTGATATCTGACGGTTGGAATAGATTTTCCAAACTTTTAGATTCGAAATCGGAACATATGCACTAATGTTCCTTAACTTGTTTACTAAGTGTTTAAGTGAATGTATAGTTTCAAATAGTTGCTATACGTAGACCCTTCAAATGCAAAAGTGTCGTGAAATAAGATACGACCGAAATATTGAAATACGTCTACGGTTGAAAAATGGAAAGATTCCGACAAAATCTGTGTGCCGAATGTTGCGGTTAGCTGTTTTTTACTTCCGTTTTCCGATGGGTAGCCTGACGTTCGGTAAATATTTTGAGGAAAATTTTTATACGATTAGTTGCGTCTCATCGATCTGATACTATTCTCTGTTGAAGGGCAGGCCAAAATACGTCATTTAGACGGGCCAATTGCCGTTTTAAATCGTCTAGAGGTTTGACTTTGTAGTTTGACCAAAGAATAGCCGACGACATACTTAACTTCGTCGGCTAAACTCTTGCGATCCGCGCCGTTTCATTGTCCGCCGTTGGATGGGCGAGATCTGACGGCTGCTGAGAGCGTGAATATAGCCGACGAGATTCATATTATAGCCGACGAGAGTCATATTATAGCCGACGAGATTCATATTATAGGCGACGACATAACTACTTCGTCGGCTATAACCGACCCGCAAAGCCCAACTTCGGCCCGGCCCGGATTTCGGGTCAGAGTATAGCCGACGACTGTCGTCAGCTATACTATAGCCGACGAATTAAAATTAAATCGTCGGGTATAGTCCACACTATAGGTGACGAAATCCACACTTTGTCGGCTATAACCGGCCCGCAAAGCCCAACTTCGGCCCGGCCCGGATTTCGGGTTAGAGTATAGCCGACGAAGTTCGTCGGCTATGACTATAGCCGACGAATTAAAATTAAATCGTCGGCTATAGTCCTTCGATTTAAACCGCAACAGAGGCGCCTCTCCCTCATTTTCTGCCTAATTCGGATTCCCTCCCCACCCGACGCCGATCGACCCAGCCCCACCAGCCGCCGCCCTAGCCGCCGTCGCCGCCCGACGCCGATCCAGGAAACGCCGATCCACCAGCCGCCGCCCGACGCCGCCCCCAGGACCCTCCCCACCAGTCGCCGCCCGACGCCGATCCAACAGACGCCGATCCGCCGTCGCCGCCCTCAGGACCCTCCCCACCCGACGCCGATCCACCCGCCGCCGCCCCTAGCCGCACCACCATGTCAGGTACAAAATGCTCTCCCTCATTTATGGTTTTTGGAAATTTTGTGGAATTTTGTGGTTTTGTGGAATTTAGGGATTTTGTGAAATTTTATGGTTTTTGTGAAATTATGTGGAATTTAGGGTTAATGTGCAATTTTTGTTAATTTTGTGGAATTTTGTGGAGGATATATATATATATATATATATATATATATATATATATATATATTTCGGAATATTTATGTATATATATAATTAGGTATAAATATATTTATGTATATATATAATTAGGTATATATATATTTAATGAAGTTTTTTATTTTGTTGTGAAATTTATGGAATTTTGTGGAAATTTTTTTAATGTTGTGGAATTTTTGTTAATTTTGTGTAATTTTGTGGAATTTTTAGGAGGATATATATATATATATATATATATATATATTTCGGAATATATATATATATATATATATATATATAATTAGGTATAAATATAGTTATGTATATATATAATTAGGTATATATATATTTAATGAAGTTTTTTATTTTTTTGTGAAATTTAAGGAATTTTGTGGAATTTTTTTTAATTTTGTGGAATTAACAAGATTTTTTAGGAGGATATACATATATATGTATATATCTATATATATATATATATATTTCGGAATATATATATATATATAATTAGGTATAAATATATTTAGGTATATATATAATTAGGTATATATACAGTGAATGAAGTTTTTAATTTTTTTGTGGAATTTTTGTGCAATTTATGGAATTTATATACTAATTGTGCAGGAAACCGCCGCGCTGTAGACCGATGGCTTGGCAGACCGACCGAGAGCGACCCCGACGCTCAGGCAGGAGCCAGCCGTGGGAGGAGCGGATCCAGCGGTCGTCGGGGCCTAGGCCGGCCTATGAGTCGACGAGAGGAGACGTTGATGGGATTGACCCCGAGCGATCCACGTGGGGGCTCCTCGTATGAGTCGACGGGAGCGGGCCCTGAGTCGAGTGTCGGAGGAGGACGCAGAGCCACCAGACCCCAGTGCACTTCAGCACTGTTCCAGGATCGGCAGCCGACCCCACCGCGCGCCGATCTGGACCCTCCAGAGATGCTCCCTGTCCCCCCACATCGACAGCGTCCACAGCTACGGGGCCCACCGTCAGGGGGAGCAGGCCCCTCAGGGTCCACGCCCCGTATGTCTCCGCCATCGGGGATGTACATGGTCCAGTTCCTCCCTGCCATCCCTGAGTACGACGCCAGGGGGAGGCAGATTTGGAGGCACGACCGGCCCCACGAGATTCCCTGGGAGGAGGCCTACGTCCACAGGCCTTTCGACTCAGAGGACTGCCGCGGCCTGTGGTGTGTTCGTGAGAAGGACAAACAGTACAACGACGCAGGTAATTGGTTAGTTTAATTAATTATTTAGATTGTTTAATTAATTATTTAATTAGTTAGTTTAAATAATTATTTAACTATGTATTCATTTTAATTATGAAACAGGCGTCCTCGTAAATAAACCCGCGGGGACGAGACGGACCAGAGGGCCAGCGAACATGTCGACCCTGGAGAGGGAGCTCGCCGGTGGGATCAGGGAGATCCTGCCCGGTCCCGGTGCGGATGGACGCCCGATTGAGAGGAGAGACACCACCACCAAGTATATCAACGCGACGGGCATGCTCGTGCGGGACAGGGTCCCACTGTTGTGGCCCGACTGGGGCTCTGTGCCCGATGACATCAAGGCGCGAGTGTACAATGCACTGTCGGTGAGTTAAATAGTATTTTTATTATAGAAAATAAACATTTATGAATTCAGTCCTTATAACTATATAAAAATATTTTCTAATTAATTTATAATATTGCAGCAATGGTTTAGAGTCCATCCTACCTTGGACTGGTGGAGAGACGAGCAGCTGAAGAACAGGTTATGTGTTTCGCTTTTTTTTGTATAAATATATTTATTGGCAGTGTACGAATATAGCTAACAGTTGTGTTTTGTTAATATAGGTACTCCGAGTGGAAGAACGAGTTGTCGACGCACTACAGGACGTACCATGTGGAGCAGCGCTTGGGGCGAGGTGCAACCCCCCACGAGTTCCGGTACAGGGAGTATGAGTGGCTATGGCTGGTAGCCTACTTCGGGAGCGACAGGGTCTCGGTAAGAAAATTTAGCCTGCTAGTATATAACTTTTTAATGTTATTTAATAATTAAATTATGTAGTTACTGAATTAAATTAATTAGTTAGTTAATTATTAGTTATTAAATTAAGTTAGTTAGTTAGTTACATAGTTAGTCTGTTCGTTACTAAATTAAATTAAATTAAATTAAATTAGGTAGTTAGTAAGTTAGTTAGTTACTAAATTAAATTAGTTAGTTAAGTAGTTACTAATTAAATTAAATTAGTTAGTAACTAAATTAGTTAATAATTTTATTTTGGTTAGTTCCTAATATTTTAATTTAGTTACTAATTTATATTTGCGTTTATATGTTCGTTCTTATAATACAGAAAATCTCGAAGACGAACAGCGACAACCGCAAGAGGAATGAGCACCCCCACCACGGCGGCGCCCGCTCCTGGAGGCAGTGGGCAGAGATTGCGAGGAGGGACCGACCGCTGAGGCCGTTGTCGTGGATTCATGCGCAGATGTATCCGGGGCGTCCCGACCAAGTGGTAAGTATTCGCCCATCTTCAATAAAAGTGTTTCATTAAATTAATTTACATTTTTTTTTATTAATTCGTTTATTATATTTTCTTGTCAATTAGGCGGAAATAGATGCGGAGACCGACGCGATCACCTTCGAGATCGCGCGAGACACCCTGGGGGAAGGGGCGTCCGACGAGGCGATCGCGGAGTTTGCCTCCACGATCGACACCCTTGAGCCGCGCTTGGCCTCTCAGATCATGCACGCGGCGGTAGGGACGGGCAACAACTACTTCTACCAGAGAGGCCTAGGCGCGGCGGGAGATGGGGTTCTCAAGTACACGCCA
Organism: Potentilla sterilis; assembly: GCA_963682095.1. NCBI lineage: Eukaryota > Viridiplantae > Streptophyta > Magnoliopsida > Rosales > Rosaceae > Potentilla > Potentilla sterilis. The sequence continues at coordinate 31,806,012 of OY821754.1, forward strand.
GCCAATCCCAGCACGCAGCGTGCGGCTTCGACGAGAGGAGATTTGCAGACGCAGCTGCAGAGGACTCAGGCGGAGTTGGCGAGGGCGGTGGAGGCGCTCGAGCAGGCGGAGTTGGCGAGGGCCGCGGAGGCTTCGGCGCAGCAGGCCAGAGACGCATCTGTGGCGGAGATGTACCGATGGATGCAGCTATCTTGGGAGGCCCAGCAGGCTGGACTCCAGCCCCCGCCTCCGCCACAGATGCCCCAGTTCGTCGTCCCCACTCCCCACCCGCATCGGAGTACGCCAGGCGATCAGGATAGCCATAGCCACCGGAACTCGAACGATCCGGTCGACGACGCTACCCGTTTAGGGGGTGATGATGAGTAGATGACTAGTTAGCTAGGGGGTTAATTTGTACAGTAGGTAGGATATTAGGGATGGATTGATGTGGATATTTGTTGGATATTTGGATGTTTGTTTGTGGATTTTCTGCAGCCAAACCGAAGACGAAGTGAAATTGGGCCCGAGTTAAATTTTTTAATTTTTTTAAATATTTAGGGGTTATAGCCGACGAAATGGGCCATATTTCGTCGGCTATACCCTCCCGGCTTCCGGCAAAAAAAAGCCGTTCCTGGTACCGGCGATTGTTATGGCCGACGATTAATTCGTCGGCTATGCCGGAAGTATAGCCGACGATAGTGTCGTCGGCTATACTTCCGGGTTAGGGGCAATTACGTAATTGTTGAAGCCGATGATCCTGTCGTCGGCAATGTTCGAAGTATAGCCGACGACGCTTTATTCGTCGGCTATACCGCGTGTTTTATAAGCCGACGACTTACCCTCAGTGTCGTCGGCTATACTATAGCCGACGGAGCATTCCCGATGAGATAATAGCCGACGACGTATCGTCGGCTATGACTATAGCTGACGATTTAATGAAAACGGCCGACGAGATGGCGTCGTCGGCTATAGCCCCTTTTCTGGTAGTGATTGTCTAGCTGCTCTTCCTGATTAGGCTCCCCCTCATCAGGCTCCCACTGATCATGATCCTCTTGATCATCAACTCTATCTTCAGCTTCTTCAGCTTCAGGCGTATCAGGGATATCTTCATTTACCACATCTTGAGATCTCTCATTTGGTTCTTCTTGGAGCGGTGATGAATCATAGGTGAGGCGGTCTGTATTTTCTATAGTATTCTTGTCAAAATCCACAATGGTTTGATCTTCATGGAACACCACATCTCTGCTTCTAATTAACTTCTTGGTCTTTGGATTCCACAAACAGTAGCTCATCTCGTCATTACCATACCTAAGAAAGATGCATGGAATAGCTTTGTCATCTAGTTTTGATCTTTTCTCTTTTGGTACATGTGCGGATGCTTTGCATCCAAACACCCTCAAGTGAGAACTTGAAGCGCTTTTACCGGTCAATACACTCTCTGGAGTCTCCAAGCCTAAGGGTACACTTGGTGTTCGGTTGATAAGGTAACATGCAGTTGTTACGGCTTCGCCCCAAAACTCCTTGGCCAGGTTAGCTGTCTTCAACATGCTTCTCACTTTCTCCAAAATGGTGCGGTTCATCGTCTCTGCTCACCATTATGTTGTGGAGTGCCAGGAATTGTCCTTATGTGTCTGATGCCATGTTTTGAACAATAATGTTTGAACTCATTTGAAGTGTACTCGCCACCATTATCAGTGCGGATTCATTTGAGGGTTCTACCTGTCTCCCTCTCCACCATGGCATGAAACTGTTTAAAAGTTTGGAACACCTGGTCTTTTGATTTCAACAAATAAACGCAAACCTTCCGTGAAGCATCATCAATATAAGAAACATAATAATTATTATGACTATGTGATTCAACTTCTATTGGGCCACATACATCTGAGTGTACTAGGTCTAATACATTTTCTTTCTTTGTGAATGTGCTTGAAAAGCTAACTTTATGTTGCTTACCAAATAAACAATAATCACAAGAGGCAAGAGAGGTACCTTGGCAAAGGGAATAAGAGACTTCTTTGCCAGTACTTGCAATCCCTTCTCACTCATGTGGCCTAGTCGCTTGTGCCATAGACTTGGAGAAGAATCGTCTACAACATTCAACTCCCCTTTGTAAATCTTATCATATGTCTTATAGAGAGTACAACACATCTTCCCTTTTATAACCACTAGCGATCCTTTGGTAAGCCTCCACTTTTGATCACCTCCATGATGGTGAAACCCTTGTCTATCAAGCACGCCGGTTGACATTAGATTGAGACGTAGACCAGGAACATGTCTAACGTCCTTCAACATAAGCTTGTAGCCCACATCTGTCTCAAAACAAATATCTCCAATTCATGCAATTTTGGAGTAACCTTCATTGCCCATCTTCACAATCCCATATTCACCACCTTTGTACATAGTGAAGTACTCCTTGTGTGAAGTGGCATGGAAAGAGGCTCCAGAATCAACAACCCATGCAACACCGAGAGAATCGTCGATGTGACAACATTCACCTTCAAGACAAAAGAGCTCATACACATCATCACACACGGTAGCGACAGTGTTTCTTGTGTCATTCTTTGGTTGATGAGTATTGACATCATGGATTTCCCTTGGTTCCTTCTTCAACTTGTTGCAATTCTTCTTCATGTGGCCAAAGATACCACAATGATGGCACTTTCCATTGAATCTTGTTCTGGATCGGCTCACATTCCTTCCATGACTTTTGGATCCTCTACTTTTGCTTTTTCCTCTATTCTCCGCGACAAAAACTTGACTATTGTCGGAGCTTGAAGAACTCCTTCTTGTTTCTTCATTCTACATGTTATTTTAAACATTATCCAAGGTTAATTCACCATCAGGAGAAGAGTTACTTAGAGTCACAACAAATGTCTTCCAATTATCCGACAACGACCCCAATAGCAGCAATGCTTGCAACTCGTCATCAATTTTCATCTTCATGGTCGCCAACTGGTTTATAATGCTCTGAAAGTTGTTGAGGTGCTCCGTCACTCTCACACCGTCACGATACTTCATATTAACAAGCTCTTTGATGAGAAAAGCTTTTTTTGCGGCGGTCTTCTTCTCGAATAAGGACTCCAATTTCGTCCACAACTCATGAGCATCGGTTTCATTTGTGACATGGTGGAATACGCTATCATCCATCCATTCTTGGATATGGCCGATTGTTTTATGGTTCACCTTCTTCCAATTAGCCTCTGATGTCTCGGCCGGCTTAGCTCCGGGTCCTTCTATTGGTTCATGCAAGTCTTTGCAATATAGAATATCTTCCATCCTTGGCTTCCACGTGAGCCAATTTGAGTGATTGAGTCACACCATAGTGCTCCTTGATCCTTCCATTCTAGCCCCACGCCTACGAACAGGCCTCTGATACCACTGTTGGGAAAAAAATAATAGAATGGAAATAATAATTCAAACCACAAAAAGATAAATATGCCAGGATAAAAGAGTAGAGAAAAGAGAACACCAGATATAACATGGGGTTCGGCGATGTGCCTACGTCCACGGGGTAGCAACAACAAAAACTTCCACTATGATAGGTACAAGAGATACACAACTTCAAGAACACAACTTGAAGGAAACCCTCTCTCACTCTTGTTTTGCTTTCTACAACTACACTCTCAACTTGGAGTGGACACTCTTCACTCTCAACTTGGATGAAGACGTTTCTCTTGGATGAGATATGTAAGAATGAGAAAATGACCCTCTTTTTATAGGCTAAAGGAGAACCCTCTAGAAACCGCATTTATGCTCACTCTTCATGAACCTTCAATAACCTTCAATTGGTATATGAACCATCACTTGCCTCTTCATGAACTTTCCATAGCCTTCTTGGTATATGAACCATCACTTGAGTTCTAGACAAACCTTTCATTTTCCATGAAAAAATACAATTACCAATTATTATTATTTTATTTATTTGGGCTTGGTCTGGATATCTAACACTAAGAACTCTACACCCGTAAGTTGATTTCATATATAGCTATACATTTTCAGTTAACTATTTTATATGTTAATTTTTAGTTATGCATGTTTCTTTTTTAGGTCAATAGTTATGCATGTTTCCTGTGCACTTTAGGACTACGTTTGTTGAAATGTCTATCAGAAACTATTGTGTATGCTTCAATCCAACAGAACGTTGGTATTTGAATTGAGGGAACGTAGATGCTCAAGTTCGAACATCCTTTGATAAAAGTATTTGAATTACATAAATAATCATGCCTACAATACTCTTGCAAGGTACATTAATAATGTTGTTCAACTTTTATAAAATCTGCTTTAGAAAGAGCTTAAAATAACAAGTTTAAACCATCAACTTTATGATCCGGTATGAATTCTTTGATTGAATTCTTGACAGATGAAGAATCCATCGATCAATATCACTTGTGGCTACAAGTTCTTGATGAGAAAGCTTGAACTTGTGTATGAGGCCAATGTGAAGTAAAAGGTTCGAGTCACACGTAATGTTTATTAAACAAAATATGTGAGAGCATAACCTATTTACACATCCATAATCACTTAATAAAGCACAAGTTTAATCCTCACAGCTTCCTTAATCGGCATGTTGTACATATAAGATTTGGTCTATAATCTCACCCAGGTAAATTTTGCTAGATTTATCCACCTCCATCTTCATTTTAGGAAGGGTTTTAGGGACTTAATGGTGGGCCTGAGAAATGGGCTTATGTCCTTTTAGGCCCAAATTTAGGGTCTGGTGTGTATATATACAAAAAGAGAGGGAAATGTTGGAAGAGAGAAGGGCAGAGTTCTGATTTTCCCGCCGTGAAAAACCCTTAGCTCTTGGCAGTTGTTCTGGAAATCCCTCGCCCAGGCTTTGGATCAGATGAGTTGAATCAATTTTAGGTAAGCCCATGTACTAATTTAGTTCTTTAGGGTTTTGATTTTCATAAATTTTGACTTGTTTTGGTATTCAATTTGTGTGAAATGAAATCAATTTCATTTGAAGGTCAAAGCAATTGGGTCACTTTGCAGTGTTGCGCATAATCCCATTTCCAGTTCTTGTTTTGTTTATTGCTCTCTGATATTGGATTTTGGTTCAACAGTTGGTTTCTAATTATTGCAATTTTTTTGCTGTTATAGTTTCTTGTTTAAGAGTTGCTCAAACATAGACTTATAAAAGTGTCAAATGTATATACATTTCAGAAGCATAGATAGATTAAATGATCTTAGCAGATTAATGGTAGATATATCATGTTTTTAGTATTTCATTAGTTTTGTTTGCTGTCAATCCTGTCATCAATCCTTGTAGCTTGTAGGTGTGATTTTCTTTTACATTTACAAAGCGAAACTAACTGTTATGGAGCATAAGAATAAGTCATTGGCAACTGCAACTTCTCAAGCTCAATGAGCTTCTGCTGACCCCATGGTAGACAGATTGAGTAGTGTTCCACTCAAAGTTGCTCACCATATTCTTTCACTGCTCAGTTTTGAAGATCTCACTCGCGTGGGCAGCCTGTCCAAAAGATGCAGAGAGTTATATCTATCAACTCCATCATTGAAATTTTCTGCCTGGTTTGGAAACAAGCAGCAGCAATTGAACTTGTTGAACTGTATAGATAGATATATGATTTGTCGCAGGGATGATAAGATAAAGAGCTTTTCTATTCAATGGGATTTATCTGCAGGGATCTCAGCAGAGAGTGTCCGAATGATGACTTGGGTTCTTATTGCAGTGAGGTGCAATGTTGAGGTGCTTGATCTTCAGTTGAAGGTGAATGAAATCGATGGGGCAGCGCTTGAATTGCCATATTGCATCTACTGTTGTGAATCTTTGAGGTCAATGTTGATTAACGCTGAGACAATTCTTAAAACACCCTCCTTTGCTTCTTCCAGTAATCTTCAATACTTGAAGTTGACAAGTGTTACAATTGATGATGGCTTTGGCAAATGGATCTCCTGCTCATGCAAATGCATTAAGGAACTGTGGTTAGACAATATTCATGTTGGTAGTTTCACCATTGAAGGCTCATCTTTGGAATCATTTACGTTGGTGTATATCTATAATAGTGAGCCCTGCCATTTTAGCATCTCTGGTGAGAAACTTGTTGAGATAAATATAGAGTGGGAAAATAGTGCTAACAGCAGTATTACCAGATCTTTAAATGTTTTCGCCCCAAATCTCATTTGAAATGGATTGGGAATTTGTTGAATTACCAAAATTCGGGGAAATTTATGTGTTTGGAAAAAGCTCATATCTTTCTGAAGCATGAGGGAGATGAGGGAGTTCAGTCAGATGACTATGACTTTGACAATGCATATGAGGTTCTTTGCAGTTTATATGGTGTTAAATCACTTGTTCTGAGCGGGGAGACCATTAAGGTAAAGATACGTCACCCTTCAGAGAAACCTTGTTTCTGTAGAAACGAGAGATGTTTCAATAAGAAAGTCATGTACCTATATTTATTTTGAGCCTGTAGGATCATGTTACCTATTATAATTGTGGCAGACGGGCAATGCTGCTAACTCCCCCTCGATTTTAAATAATAATGAAAACCAGAAATAGTTTTGTTGGTGAATGAATTATGTATATAACGTCACACGGTGGGAAATTAGCTTTTTCTAACTTCCCAGAGCAGTACTTATATGGTTTCTGAAAATATGTTGCATTTTGTTGAACTGTTGTTACCAGTTTATCTCAGCAGGATTTTGGGTGCTCTTATTTTGTCTATTTCAGAGTTTACCTTAATCTCTGTGGTATTGCAGGTGTTGCTCCGGGAAGGTTCAAAGCATGCCCCATTAGTTGCCACTACTTACTTGGGTATGCATATTATGAGCTTGAGTGATGACCTAGTCCCTGCAATGGTCTCTCTCCTGAGAGGCATGCCTAATCTGAAGACTTTGTACATCAATTCTTACCCTTCCTTGCACATTATTAAAACAAAAGTAAGTGAACATCAACATCGTCTTCCCTCTCCCTGTCACACTCACCCAACACATTATATACCATTGACATGTGTAGATTATGAAGCATTGTTGATTTATTAAAAAAAAAAAAAAAAACTAAATGCTCGTAATGCTTATTGTTTTGGAGCTACATTAGTATATCCTGAGCATTGTATCAGTAGATGACCCATCATAACCTTTGCTCGTAGGCAGTGCAGTTATGGGAGTAACATATCTCTATATTTCTGTTCTTCAACTTATTTCTTGGTATCTCAATAATTACTTTTTAATACCTTTGCTTTTTTCCTTCTTAGGCATGTGGTTTTAAGAAGAAATACTGGAAATCCCCAAATCTGGACTGTATACATAAGCTTGAGGAGGTATCAATAGTACTCTCCACTGGTTATCCTACTAATGCCTTGGAGTTAGCAATATACATTCTTGAGCATGCTGAGAAATTGAAGAAAATGGTCATATGTTATTTGCCTCACCAGTCTTATATTATAGAGAAGGTAAATAAAAGTAAAAAAGTTTCCTCTGCAACTGTATTCTTTAAGGTAAGAGGAGTGGATGATAATGCAGCAATGGGTGAAAGTTATTATATGCAGCTATTTCACTTGTACTAGTGATCATGTAGTTTTTGATGGGGAATGTAGTGAGGAAACTTAATCTACAAATTTCTGTTTTTAGTATCGTTATCAATGGAGTGGAATCGTATTTTCACGTTTCAAATCTTTTATGAGCTTAATCAAGTACCATATCATATGCAAAATGCATGCCATCAAGATGTGCACTGCTATCAGCCTTTCAATATTCAATGGCCCTTATTGAATAGGAAATAGTTTTCCCTTACAAATCCACATCATGTCTAGTACTAAGTCACTTTACTTGCATCATGTCTAGTACAAATCACTTTATTTGCATTTTCGTATGCAATTAATTAGTTAATGTATGTAGACTCTTTCATCATTGTTGATCCTGTTTGGGCCGAAACTGACATTTGGCTGAGACTGGCTCGAGGCCCATGAGGTTATTTAGTAAAGGATAATCTGATATACATTTAATCTTTTCCTTCTTGGAAAAGATTTGGGGTTCCTTTAGGAATCCGAAAAGGAGTTGGTTTATGGTAATTGAATCCTGATCGATCTCCAAATCTATTATGCGACTTGCTACGCAAGTATTGGAGTTTGGCATCCTCTATATAAAGAGCTCTTGTACAACATAAAAGGGATCCCCGATCAATCAAACAAACACACAAGCTTTTGCTCATCGTAATCTTTGTAAAGCCTCTCCGGAGCATCTTACGCGCACAGCCTCCACAAACTGCAAACAACCACCATCCAACCTCTCTGCAACCTTACGCCCGTCACCGGTCGCTGTATCCTTGCACGGTTGTCGAAGTGTGCCTTGCATTCGTGTCGAGAGTCGCTGGGACCTATCGCTTCCAGCATATCGCACATCGTAGCCGCAACCTGCCACCATACGTACAGAGCCGCACGTCGCCGCCATACGTATAGAGTCGCACGCTCGCCTCGTGTCCGCGTTCGCTGAAGCACCTAGTGTCAGTCGCTACGCCGTAGCAATCGAGTCGTTACTCCGGTAACAAATCTTCACTCAATCTGCAATAGGTTGGAAGACAAACCATTCAATCTGCCATAGGTTGGAAAAGGATCGTTTCCCGCGGTCTTGAATTATTGCTCTGCTTTGCGTCTCAGGATCAAAGTAAGATTACTCGATCTGCAATAGGTTGAGAGAAAAATCCTAATATACTTTTATTAGGTCTTGTTCGAGCCTCTTACGCCGGCCTTGTCAATGCCCGCGTAACAATCGTTTGATCAGGAAGTCAGGAATTGGGAGCAGACAGACACGCTAGCCAGAGAAGTACGCTCGCCAGAAGTACGCTCGCTAGAGGTCGTCCGCATCGAAGTTGTACCTAACTCAAAGGTACTGGCACGCTCGCACATATCACAACAGGACTGAAATTGACGTCCGCCACCCCACGTGTTGACCGTTCGCCGGATACTAATTCCGCCACGAACATTTTGGCACGCCCGGTGGGATAGCTTTCCTAGACTTCTGGTTGAACAAGTTCGTATTTTGTTCAACCGCTAACAAGATGACCCGAACCTATAAAAGGATGGCCGAAGTCTTATACGCTAGGAAAGAAATTGGCCTAGGCCAACTAGTGTTAGCCCACTTATATAGGTGTCTGCATACCCTGTCTCTTTCACCTTTGAACTGTAAAGTTTCTGGCCCTCTTTGGATACTAGAAATCTGGGCACAAATGTAGTTCCCTAGGTTAGCATCTCCCGAGCGTATAAGTCTTGGGGAAAACAGCGTGTTAGGATTAGCATTCGTAGGATGCAAACCCAATTATGATCAAGGCTACGCCGTCTGCCTGGACATAATCTTTAATACCGATGCTCAAGGCTTCCACTCAGAAGCACAAGAACTCATTCAAAGCGTATACCCAAGAGCACTGAAGGACGGCTTCCTGCCCTCCAACCATCAATGTGCAGTAGGCCGAAGGCTATTCCTTCAATGTATCTCAATGGCAGACCTTCCTCTTTTATCTTCTGACAAGGGAGAACAAGGTGTTGAAATATATGCTCCTCATTTGTTCGCTCGCCAACTCGGCCTGAGCCAAGCTCTACCCTATCCGCCAGTGCAAAGCCTGAACATGTTCTCAGCCTGGCGGCCAAGCAAAAACACCCCTGCTGGCGAGGATGCCAACCTTGCTTCTGCCCTCCGTCCCGCCGAATACCCCAATCTAGATCGGTGCGAGGCTTTAGAACTTTCTGACCAAGTTAGTGGAGACTACCTGACCTGGTGGATTCAACTCAGAGGAGAATTCTTTGAGAAAGGTTCACTTCATTACTTCAGAACCCTTTTCGGCCAACGGCGGAACTTCCTGACTGCCGCAGACCTAATAAATCTGATGTAGTTAATAAATTTTCTTCCACAGAATTTGGTACAAAGGGTATGCAAACCCAATCAACCTCGTCCTGCTGCCCCGGTGATTAACATATCATCAGGTGAGTCTTCCAAGACATCCCAAAGTTCAACCTCTTCCGGGGAGTCTGAACTTGGAGATGAAAAATCCTTTTATTATGTTAACCCTCAACAATTTGAAGAACATCTTGAAAGAGAACTTGAAAGGGCACGTAAGAATGTGATTCTTGATATATTGCCCCTAAGATGCATTCCTGCTGGTACATGTACTTCTATCCATCCAAGCAATCCAGTGGTGATGACTACCACCCCCACTGAGATTGCCCCCGTGACCACTTCAACTCTCCCTGCAGAGCCAATGGCGGAAGAGGTTGTTGCTACGCCAACCGTTGATGTGGTGGCGGATACTGGATCAAGCTTCGCGCCTGCTTATACACCAACCCTACATGAACCGGTACCCCAGACAACCCATGGAGCGGAAGAAGTCCCCCAAGACCCAGAGACAACCTTTCTAGAAGAGGCGCATGAAGTTCCCCTCTCCTCTGTTAGGATCAATGTTGAGGCCGGCGAATGTTCAACCCAGCCCCCTGATTCCTCTATGGGTCAACTCTTAGAGCCCCAAGAGCAACCGCTAGTAGAACAACCAACAGATACCTTGCCAGAGACGGAAGATGTAACTCTTAGAATTTCTTAGTTTTTATATACCATTTAAGTTCAATATTAATCCTCACCAAACCCAAATCCTAATGTCTGTACAGGCGGAAGAAGTTCCTCGTGTAACCAGGAATGGTGAGGCCTCTGGCGAGCAGACACTGGTTGCTACGGGGCACGCTCAAAGTCTACAAACTGAAGTATCTCCCATCAGGACTTCAACCTCCTCACCTCTGAAGATGAGTTTATCTCTACCACCGCCAGAGGAAGATCCACTCCTCAAACTTCCAACTCCCAAGAAAGATCTTCTAGAAGTAAGAGAAGCTTGGAGCTTTATGCAGCATTTGGGAGGAGTAGACCCAGCAGATATAAAGGTGGCAGACAAGATTCATTCTTCCATCCAAATATTGCAACATCAAGTTGGACGACTGCCTGTTGAAGCTCAGGCAAAAATGAAGAAAATCCTGTTGGAACTCCCTGGTCATCTACGCACTCTTCAAGAAAGTCTAGAAACCCTCCCACATCAACATATCAAAGCACAAGACTCAACTGCAGCGCCCACGAGTGCCGTAAACGAGTATTCTACCCTTATCTCTGCTGCCAATGATGATTATGGAACTGAGCTTGCTCGCCTGAAGAGGGAAAAAGAAATACTGGACCAAAAGATAGCTGTGGTCATAGCCCAACAACAAGAACAAGTCCAACGTGCAAACGAGAAAAGGACACTTTTAGCTGCTCTTCAAGAAGAAACTCAACAAAATTAGACTGAAGAAGAAAGACTCTCAGGCCAAATCGACTACTTGAAGTCCAAGATAGGGAGATTGGGGATGAAATTGTACGAAATCAAAATAATGCCCCCCAAGTAAGTCAAGTTCTAATGTAAAACAAATTACCATATTCCAAAGTCCAACGGATCTAATTTGGCCCACATCTTATTTGTATCTATTCAACCCAATCGTGATTTTAAACCGCTTTCCCAAACAGAAGGATCAACACCTCGATTTAATGCTCAGTAATGACAGCTATCAATTCCCAGATTTTGAAAAATCAAAACCCTCCACCGGTTCTAATGCAAGCGGTTGAAAATAATAACTGCACCATAAATTCTGGCACCTCTCACGATCAACTCGAATCAATCTTAGCTGTAAGATTCCTTACCCAATTTACTATATAAAGGAACCCCTTAGCTAGGGTTGATCAAACCTTCAATTCTCTTAATCATCACAATGGTCTCTCCTCCGTTTATTTCCAAACCCCTATTGCTTCCACAATCCTTTCCTCCAGGTTACACTAAGACGTTCTTGTGAACACCTCTAAGTCGTGTAATCTGGTATTAACAAAATCCTAAGTCGCATAATCTAGTATTATGCCCCTGGATGACGTGATATAAGATGGTTGGTCAGAATTTGGCCAGATTCTTCACGTCCTCCTTTAGTATAATACTGGGCCATCGACTTAGGCGTCCTCTATCAGCCGTGCGGACGTATTCCTTCTACTGCTCCTTAGCACTAGGGAAGAAACAGGGAATGACCTGCGGATGACATTTCCGTCCGAGCTAACATCTGAACTGCTCCAACCTGGCGGACGGAAACTCCTTGCCCTTTCGCTCTTCTCTCAACCCAGAAGTTCTGAACCTCAATCAGATGGCCTACTCATCTGTCAAGGGTCAATTGGAAAACTGGCGGATGAGGATTATTGTGTATTGGTTCCAAAAGAAGGAGGCTGACATAAAGGACGATCAAGGAAGGGAATTCTACATTCGGCAAGTCAAGGAGATGAACTTGTCTCAAGTCCGCCTTCTTGTCGGAGGAATTCTGAAACAGAGTTCAAAAATAGAAATTCAAACCTTCCTTGTAATCGATCAAAGTCCCTTAACATAAACATGGTTTCAGAGCTAGTTAATAGCTCTTCATATTGTAACTTTTAAGCTTAGTAAAAGCTTTGACCGCAAAGTCTTTGAATGAAATTAAATTCAGAAAAACATATGTACTGTCTTCCTTCATGAAATTAAATGTTATTGCATTACTGAAAATACAAAAATAAAAATAGGACCACACTTATTGGTCCTAGGGTTGAATTCGGGATTAACAAACCTCCATGAAACTCTTTCAGTTTCACAAAAAAATCAAAAATTCCTGGATGAATCACTTCTAGCTTCTGGCTTCTGACGGACGGCCTGCACTGATATTGCCCTATGTTGCCCCCCAGTTTTCATTGGCTAAAGGAAGGGAAGCCAAGAAAAGTAAGTCTAGTTGCCCCCCCAAGCGAGTAAAGTTTTAAGGAAAAGAATGCCCCCCAGCCTCAACCATGGCGAGCGGTTCTTCGTATTCCAAGACGCTAGGAAAATATTTCTTGAGATGGCGGCCATTAATAGGATTTGAGTGAATGTCGCCATCGATGTCTCTGAGTTGACAAGCGCCCTTGCCGATGATCCGGTGAATGACAAAAGGACCCTCCCATTTGGGAGACCACTTACCACGACCCGTATTGCATTTGCCAAAAGAAAGTATGACTTTCCAGACTAGATCGCCCTCGCCATAAGACTTACCCCTAGTTCATTTATCATAAGCTCTCGCGGCTTCTTCTTTTCCACGATTATATTATCCAGAGCTTCTAAACGTCTATCATCAAGGTCTTCATGCTCCTGGAACATAACTTGGACGTAGTCATCACCAATTAACTGATGCTGCTCTTGGACTCGAAGAGATTGCACATGAATTTCCAAAGGTAAGACTGCATCATGGCCATACGTTAACGCATATGGTGTAGTTCCCGTATGAGTTCTTTTGGATGTACGATATGCCCACAGAGTGTTGTCCAATTCAGTATGTCATGCCCTCGGATTATCTTCCAACATGCACTTAATAATAGAGATAATCACCTTGTTGCTAGTCTCCGCCTGGCTATTGGATTGAGCATAATATGAGGAGGAATGGAGAAACTGAACACCATATCCGTGCAAAAACTCTTGAGCCTTCTCTGCCATAAAAGCTGCCCCCCTGTCCGCCACTAGACATTCAGGAATACCGTATCTACAAATGATATTCTGAAAGATAAATCGGATGACTGTTGCGGCGTCACAATTCGTGACAGGCACTGCTTCAACCCATTTAGTAAAGAAATCCGTACCAATTAACAGATACTTATGTTGGAGGGAAGAGCTAGGGTGTATCTCTCTAACAAAATCCAGTGCCCAACCTCTGGCGGGGCAAGACTTGATAATAGGTTGCATAGGGATGTTAGGAATTCTTTGGACTGGCCCATGAACTTGACAATCGATGCAACCTTGTGCAAAACTAATACAGTCTTTAAGAATAGATGGCCAATAATATCCGTATCTACGAATGAGTCATCTCATCTGTGGTCCGCTTTGATGCGAACCACAAACGCCAAGGTGTACCTCTCGCATAAGCCTTTTGGCTTCTGTCCCATAGACACACCGAAGGTCAATGCCGTCTTCACCTCTGCGAAGTAATTCGCCTCCCTTAAATAAATAATTAGTGGCTAAGTACCTAATCCATCTTTCGGACGGTGCAGATGAATTTTGTAAGTATTGGATGATTGGTTGTCGCCAATCTGTATCAATTGGTTCCACTGTAGCAACCAACCATTCATCGCGTTCTTCTCGACGAACGGCAAAAGATGGTAAAGTTCTGCGTTCCACCTTCAAGATTCTTTCCGTAGCACCATAAGCCAGACAAATGCTTGTCGCCAATTGTGCTAACTCATTAGCTGCAAAGTTCTTCTCGCGAGGGACGTAATCAAGCACTACATCGGCAAACTGCTCAAGTAATTCTGATGCTCGTTCCCAATAATGTACTAGGTGGAAAGAAAGACATTTGTAAGCTCCAGAAAGCTGGTTAATGACCAATAGAGAATCACCATAGACTTCAATCTCCTTAGCATCCATATCCAACAATAACTCTAGACCAATAATCTACGCCTCATATTCTGCTTGGTTGTTGGTACAATTCCATTCTAATTGAAAAGAATATGAGTGTATGATCCCAGTTGGACCTTGGATACAAATACCTGCACCCGCCAAAGAATCAGTACTACTCCCATCAAAGTATAGCACCTAAGGTTGAGTCCTGATCATGGCTACAGACCAACTTTGTTCAGGAACCTCCTCCTCAAGAGGATGATGGAGCAAGCAGCAACCGCTTGTCCAGTCATTGCCTTCAAAGGCACATATTATAATGAAAATTCAGATAGGGCCAAGATCCACTTGCCAACCCTACCTCTCATAATAGGTCTGGTAAGCATATATTTTACCAAGTCAGTCTGAGCCATCACAATGGTGGTGAAAGAAAGCATATAATGACGAAGTTTGATACCGGCAAAATACAATGCTAAGTATAACCTCTCTATTAGCGTGTACCGAGTTTTTGCGTCTAACAAGGTCCTACTAAGATAATAAACCGCATATTCGATTCTCTTTCCTTCCCCGGTTGTTTCATCTTGAGCTAACAACCCTGTAATAGAATTGCTGGAAGCAGAAATGTATAATTTAAGTGGGATCCTTGGTAAAGGATGTCGTAATACTGGCGGGCTCGCCAAACATTCCTTAATCTTATTGAATGCAGCTTGATGCTCAGGTCCCCATATGAAGTGCTCCCCGTTTTTGAGTTTCAAAAGAGATGAAAACGGAGCAATCTTTCCAGCTGAGTTGGATATGAATCTTCTAAGGAAATTGATCTTGCCTAGCAAGCTCTGAAGCTCCTTCTTATTCCTAGGTTCTGGTGCCTCTAAGACAGCTTGTGCCTTATCTCCAGACACCTCAATACCCCGTTCATGCACCACAAACCCCATGAAGTCTCCTGTACGAACCCCAAATATACATTTAGCTGGATTCATTCTAAGTTGGTGCCTTCGCATTCTGGTGAATACGTCTCGAAGGTGGATAATGTGGTCCTTCTTCAGTTTTGATTTCACCACCACATCATCAATGTACACTTCCAAAATACCTCCTAAGATATCATGGAAAATGAGATTCATAGCGCGTTGATAGGTTGCCCCTGCATTGGTGAAATCGAAGGGCATACTGAGATACTCAAAAGCTCCTGTAAAACCAGGACAACGAAAAGCAGTCTTGGGGATATCAGGCTCATAATTTGGAATTTGGTGATATTCAGCTGTCCCATCCATGAAAGACAACATCTCGTGTCCTGCCACCGCATCAACCAGCATATCCGCAATAGGCATTGGGTAAATATCCTTTAGTGAAGCCGCATTGAGATCTCTATAATCCACGCAGACTCTGATCTTGCCATTCTTTTTCTTGACAGGAACCACGCTCGCCAGCCATTGTGAATATTGTGCTGGCCTGACAATGCCCGCGTCAAGCATGCTTTGAACCTCCTTTTTAACCGCCAGGACAGTCTCGGTATTCATCCGCCTTTCCCCTGCTTGACTGGTCTGAATCCCTCCTTGATAGGTATCCGATGGCAAACCAATTCTCTTGATAGTCCTGGCATATCTTGATACTTTTCGGTAAAGCAGTCTTTAAATTCTTGCAGCAACTCAATTAGTCGCTGCTTTAATTCTGGTTCTAAATACTGACTAATCCCAACCTCCATAGGTTCTTCATTGGTGCCGAGATTAACTCTTTTCACTGGATCATGTACTTTAGGTGGAGTATCATCTAATGCTGCTGGGGCTGGTTGTATAGCTTCCACCTCGTCTAGAATCGTTGTTTCATCTTCATCGATACACTCAACTAGAGCGACCGCTTCCCATGCCAATTGCTCTTTTCTAAAAGCAGCACAACGCTGCATCATAGAAGCAAGGGCTTCCACTTCCTCAACTGTGAGGTTGTCACTCATTGATATTATTTGATAAGAAGTCGATGGAGGTGGGCCTGGAACCGTCTGATTTGACTTGTGTCAAGCCCCATCAAGCCAGATCATTCGAGGTCACCCCAATTGGATGGCCTGCGTCGTCCACACCCTCAACCTTGAGAGGCTTTATGGAACTATAATAGTAGTCTGCCTCAAGCGAACAAGCAGCTATTTTATGGAACAAGTAGTCCACCTTGACCAATACCGGAATGTCAGCTACTGGATCCCACATGATCATCTCTTGATGCAATGATGATGGGACAGAAAGTGTTTTGTGAATCCAGTCTCTCCCCAAGATCATGCTATACAGGACACTGACTCTTTCCGTGACAATGAACCCTTGATAAGCGTCAGAGGGCCCGAGTTTTATTTTGAGCATCAAGATACCATTGGTTGGTGTGACCGCACCGGCAAAGCCTCTAACCTTCATAGTGGTACCTATAATCTTCCCTTCAGGAATATGAAGTTTCTCCATGGTACTAAGTGTGATAACGCTCACCGCGGCTCCTGTGTCGATGAGAATCTTGTTAACTTTGAGGCCCGCCACCTCTGCTGACACATACAGCGGCTTGAGGTATTGAGACATGGCGAATGTAGGTTTTGGGAACACTACATTTAGCCGTGAATGCTCAGCCAACTTCCTTGGAGGTTCATTGGTGGATGGAGATCCTTTACCTTCCGTGCTCGCCATTGCCTCATCTTGAGGTTCTTGTATGAGGTATACTAGCCTGTCCTTCCCCTCCTCTTGGATAAATTGAGAAGTAGAAATGGGTGTTGGTACAGCATAATCAGAAGATAAAATGAAAGCCATGTGACAATCCAACACCTCTGGATCTAATGAGACCATGTTGCAATCCACGATATCGTCATCTTCATCCTCCATCTCATCATCTGCTTCTGGTAGATCTTCGTCCGCCTCCATGTTTAAAGACAGGGATCTGGACTCACCCTCCGCTTTTCTCGAAGGTGGATCAACACCTAGCTTTTGGGCTACATACTGAGGCAAAGACATTCCGGGAGGAATATTCGATGATTTTGACCGAGCCAATATCGTAATAGGCTTGGTCGGTTTTGCTTTCACGAGCCCGGATTCCTTGGCAACTGCTTGCCCCTCAGGAACCTTTCCTACTGTAGTAGCACTCGCCTCCTTCGATTTCCACTTCAGAATATTGGCGTTTTTATTTCCTCCAACCTCTAAGATCTTCTCTCTAGATTGAGGATTTGCTTTGTCAGACGCCGCGGTCCTAATATGATGTCTTTCTGGGGAGTAATCCAGTTTCCTCCTTGGTGACTGTCTTGGTGCACCCGCTGCTTGATCCGGCTCCGAAAGCCTCTCATGAGCACTTCTCCTGCGAGGCGGCGAAACTTGACTACTTCGTGCTCGGCGAGTATCAATATATGTTTTAGCTCTATACCGCATATAAGTGTCCAGTATATGTCTAATCGGGACCGAAAGCTCTGATGGGATCAACTCTCCCGTGGCCAAAGCATTCAGGGTTCTTTTTGCCCTGCCATACCTCTTATGCATGTTCCTAGTTGGATTAGGAGGTACCTCCACAGCTTTACCATTTTGCTGTTGATACCACCGATCAGTCTTGATCTCTGAACATGATGCTGGTGGAATGTACGGCTTAGCAATAACCTCAGGATCGGTTGTTTTTGAAGGACCATAAGCCGGTACAGACTTAACCCCACTGGGCCTTGGATCTTGCTGAGACCCCGTCTTGCTAGCATAGGTTTCTCGGTCATAAGGATGATATTTCGTTTTCCTGTAAGCGCCAGGGCTGGATCGCTCGGGAACTGGATGGGTGTGCTTGGCCCTCTCTAAGGCTTTTTGCTCTGCCTCCTTCAGTGCCAACTGTAGCTCCTCATGTGTAATAGGTAGGTGACAGCCCACCTTACAATTAAGGCATAACTTAGATCGTGGTACCAGCACCATCTCTTCCTTTTCTGGTGGATGCTCATTATTATTAGTTGGCTGCTCCGCTTCCTTATTTTCGTCGATGGCATTTACCCAAAATTCAGGTATGGAAGCCACCACCTCTTCAACAAACCTTAACGTTCCATCATTCAACCATTCTTGAATTTGGTCCATTAACGCCACACACCCGAAGGTACAGTGGTCGTTAGAATGTAGAAAGACATAGTAGGATTTGCCCGGCCATATTCCCTTTTGTGGTAGGCAAGTGGTAACAAGCTTGACCCCATCATGTTGGATCAAGACCTCCCAAATCTCTGGGGCCCTATTTGCATCGTATGTGTAATGTGCAAATTTGGAGATGCATTTGCCAGGTTCCAATTGTTGACATGGATTGGATACAAAATCAATCGTGTTCACCTGGTGGAACGGCTTAGTTTCTGTCCAAGTAGGTTTCTTCGGAGTATCTATCTTCATGACATTATCATTAATCCATATCTGGATCTGATCCTTGAGCTTGACACAATCTTTAGTATAATGGTTATTCATGTTATGGTAGCTACAATACTTCTTACCCGCCATGTAGTCGGGCTTGGGAATGAAACCTTCATCATGTTTAAGCCGGCCGAGGTTGAATAGCTCTTGCAAGATCTCTAGTGCCTTGTATGCGTTATAAGTATATATCTCAAAGACAGATTTTGTTGGCACAGAAGTCGTAATCTTGATTGGCTCCTTGGCCATTCTCAAATTCTTTGTTTGTAGTTGTTGGCGACCAACCACTTCTACAACCGCAATCCCTTCATCCTTTTCCTCCTCAACCCAAGCCAGGTTTGGAGATGACTCGGTGTTTACAGTTGCAACTGTCTTTGAGCCAGAAGGAACACCGACTTTAGGCTTCAGAGAGCCAGGGTAATAGGACATAGGGATGCCCTTCTTTCTTTCCCTCTTCTCCTTCATTCGATCAACCCAATGTTGCTGATTGGCCAACCTATTGGTCAGATCAGCCATATTGGCAACATATACTTGCTGAAAGCCAGCTTGGACTTCTTCCTCTAACCCAGCAATAGCTAAATCGACTATAGTGTCATCTGGGAGCTTATCCTTGCACTTGGTTATCAGCAGCTTGAAGCGTTTCAGAAAATCCATGGCTAACTCGCCAGGTTGTTGATCTGTTCCGGCTAAGATTTTCACAGTAACCTTGGCTTCAACAACCCCAAACATGGTGTTAAACAAGACTTCCATAGCCCTCCAGTCTAGAACCGAACCTGGAGCTAAATCCTCGTACCATGCCAATGCCGACCCTGTTAACGATGTATCGAACACTCGCAGCTTGAGTATGGGATTGTTCGCATAGGGACCACACTCGTTGTTAAAGCGAGTGATATGAGTCTCAGCATCTTCTGATGAATCTCCAGAGAATTGGGTGAACCGGACGTACTTAAAGTTTAGTGGCCAAGGAAGCGCATTCACCTCTGAGGGAAACAGATTAGCATAAGTTTGGTTTGTATCTGGCAAACCATGCATAACACTCATTCTATCTTCAAACAGCCGATTCACATCATCGACAGTTAGAACCAAGCCTTCCTCCTTTTCTGGCTCGTCGGCTTCTTCATCATCAGATGGAAGGACAGTAAACTTTCCTCCACCTCCTCTTCTCCGTTTTGTAGCTTCAGTAGAGTCCACACCTCCATTTGTGCGAGACTGATTAGGAGGCCTCGTCGTACTGGAAGAACCCCTTCCTTGCCTTTTTTCGATCACCTTATGTTGGTTCAGCTCCTCCGACTCTTGAAACTCAAAGTCCAACCTCAGTTCGAACAGTAGTGATAACTGCTCAATAGCAGCTGGAGTTTTAGTTGTCTGATCCTGCTGAGCTTTTACTTTCTCATTGAAGTCCTTAGCATGGGCAGCCATCCGGTTGGCGATTCTATCCTGCTGTTGTGCCAACCACTTCATGCTGGCCGAACTCCCAGTCTGTTCCGTCCTTAGCTCGGCCAAATTAGCTTCGATCCTTTGAAGGATGTCATCTGTCCTTTCTGACTTTGCCAATACTAGGTTCAAAGATTCCATTACATCTTCGGGAGATGGAACGGTAAGGATCGCTGCGCTGTCCTTCTTAGAAACCTCTAAAGATTCTGAGGCATCAACCATATTCTTAGTTAGAAGGCTGGCGGGTTCCTCCTGGCTGTCAGCAACCGCTGTTATTTCAGGAACCCCTTGGCCAACCTTGGTGACCTCAGAAAGATAATCAATGTTGGCCGTCGTGCCTCCGTACTTGAGGCCCACCTCATTCTCTGATAAACCTCTGCAGTCAGCAGAGTTGTGTTTAGCGAATAGCCTGTGTTCTAGCTTGTTGCACGAAGGCATGATTTGTTGATAAGGATTAGATCCCGCAATCTTGACACTGGTCCCACTGGGCGTGCCAAAATGTTCGTGGCGGAATTAGTATCCGGCGAACGGTCAACACGTGGGGTGGCGGACGTCAATTTCAGTCCTGTTGTGATATGTGCGAGCGTGCCAGTACCTTTGAGTTAGGTACAACTTCGATGCGGACGACCTCTGGTGAGCGTACTTCTCTGGCTAGCGTGTCTGTCTGCTCCCAATTCCTGACTTCCTGATCAAATGACTGTTACGCGGGCGTTGACAAGGCCGGCGTAAGAGGCTCGAACAAGACCTAACAAAAGTATATTAGGATTTTTCCCTCAATCTATTGCAAATCGAGTAATCTTACTTCGATCCTGAGACGCAAAACAGAGCAATAATTCAAGACCGCGGGAAACGATCCTTTTCCAACCTATGGCAGATTGAATGGTTTGTCTTCCAACCTATTGCAGATTGAGTGAAGATTTGTTACCAGAGTAACGACTCGATTGGCTACGGCGTAGCGACTGACACTGGGTGCTTCAGCGAACGCGGACACGAGGCGAGCGTGCGACTCTGTACGTATGGCGGCGACGTGCGGCTCTGTACGTATGGTGGCAAGTTGCGGCTACGATGTGTGGTATGCTAGAAGCGATAGGTCTCAGCGACTCTCGACACGAATGCAAGGCACACTTCGACAACCGTGCAAGGATACAGCGACCGGTGACGGGCGTAAGGTTGCAGAGAGGTTGGATGGTTGTTGTTTGCAGTTTGTGGAGGCTGTGCGCGTAAGATGGTCCGGAGAGGCTTTGCAAGGATTGCGATGAGCAAAAGCTTGAGTGTTTCTTTGATTGATCGGGGATCCCTTTTACGTTGTACAAGAGCTCTTTATATAGAGGATGCCAAACCCCAATACTTGCGTATCAAGTAGCATAATAGATTTGGAGATCGATCATGATTCAATTACCATAAACCAACTCCTTTTCGGATTCCTAAAAGAACCCCAAATCCTTTCCAAGAAGAAAAAAATTAAATGTATATCAGATTATCCTTTACTGAATAACCTCATGGGCCTCGAGCCATAGTCTCAGCCAAATGTCAGTTTCGGCCCAAACAGATCCATCGGCAGTAGAGGAAGTGTCTCCAATATCCTCAACTGGCATTTGTTGTGGATATAAGAAAGGCTTTGGGGGTATTTGGAGGTTCTCAAGTTCTCCTTGAAGCATTTCAACCACTTTGCTCATTGAAGGGCGCTCATTAGGCTTCATTTGTATGCACCACAGTGCTACTACGATCATCTTCTTTATCGTTTTCTTTTCATCCTCAGTGGCATCTCCTATTTGTATTTCCTTCCCTTCGTTCAGTTGATCAGCCACCCATGTAGGAAAATATATCTTGCTAAACTGGCTTGAATTCTCTATCCCTGCATTCAAGTTCTTCCTTTTCCCAGCCATTTCCATTATTAGCATTCCAAAACTATATACATCAGCCTTGTAGGAAACACCTCCAATGTTCTTATAGAATAGCTTGGGGGCCATGTACCCTATCGTACCTCTTACTGCGGTCAAAGACACAATGCTATTACCCAATGGGTATAACCTCGCCAACCCAAAATCAGAAACCTTGGGAATGAAATTCTCGTCCAGAAGAATGTTGTGAGGCTTGATGTCAAAGTGAAAAATTTGCATATTGCATCCTTGGTGCAAATATTCAATACCACGAGCCACTCCAACTGCAATCTCAAAAATTTTGTTGAAACTTAAGATGATCACTTCTTGTTGAAGAAAAATGTACTTGTCAAGAGACCCATTTGGCATGAAATCATACACCAGAGCACGCTTTGATCCTTCCACACAAAATCCAATAAGTTGCACAACATTAACATGGTAAATCCTTCTGATAGTTGCAACTTCATTGATAAAGTCTTGCCCGTTAGCTTGGGACTTGTTGAGGAGCTTGATGGCTACATGCCGACCACTACGAAGTGTTGCCTTGTATACCATCCCATAGCCTCCTTGACCCAATTTTTCCTTGAAATCCCTCGTCATTTTCTTGATGTCTGAGTAAGAGTATCTCACTGGCATGAGATTATTATTGTTCTGCAGGAAGTCTTTGATATGGTTGTACATTGACATGTGTCTTCTTCACCATTTGTATATCAGTAATGCAGTCATACAAGGAAGGCCAAAACTGTGATATGAATAAACAAGCTTCACAGTCTCAACAAATGTAAGAATGAAAGAAGATATTAGTTGAAATACCGCGACTTTTTTCTCTCCCTTTTCTCTCTATTGCGCCTACGCAACTAGGGTTTAGGGTTTCAGAAAATTTTGGTTGTGCGGCGAGTTTCTCATGGCTTTCACTGCTACTGCTACCTCCTCTGCCTCTGTGGCATCCATGACCGCAAGGTTGGCCTCCAAATTTTCACTCTCTCATCAGGATGAACTTGTTGATCTGGAAAATCTCAAATGCCTGGATCGCGGTTTCATGGCTCCGAGGTTCTTCCTCGTCGGAAAACTAAACACAGCCCGGGCTGTGGCTTTCGATGCTTTTCGTAGTGTTGTTTGATCGATGTGGCGGCTCAGTACCCCGGTGGAGGTTCAAGCTAGGGGAGATCGCTACCTGTTCACGTTCACAAATCAACGTGATGTTGATCGGGTTAAGCGTGGAGGCCCTTGGGGTTTTCAACGGGCTATGATTTTAATTAATGACTATGATGGTTTCTCTGACATCATGGCTGTCTCATTGGATTTTGTATAGATTTGGGTGGAGATCTTCAACCTGCTGGTGGCTATTACGACGCTGGCGACGGCTCAGTTGGTCGGCGACACTATTGGGTTGGTCTTGCGGGTTGACACTGCGGGTTTTCCTCGTGGCAAGGTTAGGGTTCGGCTCACTCTACCTCTGCATGATCCAGTTTTTCTGCATCGCCGCCTTCGTATTTCACCTGAGGATGTTATCATGGTGGCATACCGTTATGAACGGCTTCTCGGTTGATGTGGGAACTGTATGATGATCAACCATGGGGGTCTTCGGTGCCCTATGGTTGTGGAGGAAAACACAATTAGTTTGGCGACACAGGATCACCCTCCTCCTCCCTCTGTTCCGGCGATGGTGTTCATGGCATGCTCTCAACCATCCTCGGTAGCCCCTGTTCTTGCCCCTGTTCCTCCAAAAGATAGGAGACAGGTGCAGATTCGTGAACATTCAATGTTTGAGTCACCTCCCAAGATTTCTGGAGGCCGGCGACGTCGGACAAATGTAGAAGGTAATGATGGCAAGAGGAATCGTCACAGCTTAATCCTAGGGTCTGGCAATCTCACTCCAACCAAACTAGGGTTACAAGTCACCCCTTCTGGCGCTCTGGGGATTAAGCGGGCTGGGAAATCTCCGATCAAATCTGGCAGGCACCGTGGCAGTCGCTCCAGCAAGCCGGCGGCGCAGCGGAAGCTGAACCCGGAGACGGAGGCGGAGCTGCAGCTGACGGTGGCGGAGTTGGCTATGCAAGCCAAGTGTGGATCGGGTCTGGCAGAGCTGGATTGGGATGTGGGCTCGAGTTTGGGCCAGGCAACTGATGGATTGGGCCTCGTTAATGAGGCCAGCAGGAAGTAGTCCCCTAGTCTAACTAGGAAAGATCCTTCTTAATGATTTAGTTAATCTCTTTTGTCTTAAGGTACACCTCAATTGGTCCGTAGGCCTGCGACAATGTTCGGGATTTTCTATCGTGTTAAGAAGTTATGTTTTTTTGCTTGTTTGGCTTTTCGTTATGCCCGCTTTGTGTTTTGGCACTTTTGAACTCTGGTTTTTAGAATTCGCACCTACGTGTGCTTTTTGTTTCTTGCAGTAGCTTATGCTTGCATTTGAGATGGTTTGTCATCTCATGTGCTTTGACCCTTGTGGTCGTTTGGATGACGTTTGTCAATGGATTTACTCCTTTCCCTTAAAAAAAAAAAAAAATACAAGGAAGGCCAAAGAGGAGTTTAGCTGCTTGGTAAATTGCTGTGGAACACCAAAAAAAAAAAAAAAAAATCAATTTAGAGACATTGTTTGCAAACAGTCTACCATGCTATAAAGCATAAACGATCTGATCGATAAAAAATGGTTAATAATAAAAAAAAAAAAAATCAATTTATTGACATTGTTTGCAACCAGTCTACCATGCTATAAAGCATAAACGATCTGATCGATCAAAAATGGTTGATAATTTGTATAAATTGTATGAAAGGATTTGAATCCATCTTTTAATTACCAAGGTAAACGGCGCCATTGAGAAGGAACAGACCAAGGTATCCAGGCCTATATCTATGAATTAAATATATTCCTCCAATGGAAGATTATATGGTAGTTAATCTGATCAATCATATATAGAGCCTGGGACACACAGAAAACTTGAAAAAGGAAGAGGAAAAAGTATGATCAACTTACTTGATACTACTCCGTTTATTGGCATCCACCGGGATCTAATTAAATAGAGCAATGGACGATAAAATTTAGCACATTCAAGAGAGGAGTAACCAAATACATGACAATGTGTAGTCCAAACAATTTTATTCCTCAAGTATGTTTTGCTTTACCACATGGAAAAGAATTAGGAAAAATTAGAAGATCCAAAAGTGGCATACCTTGCCAGAACACCTTAGAGAGCCGATTGCATTCGATGTTAACGTCGCTGAGGTCGGATCCATTCACTACCAGAAAAGGCGTCATAGCCGACGACGCCATCTCGTCGGCCGTTTCCATTAATTCGTCGGCTATAGTCATAGCCGACGAAGTATCGTCGGCTATTATCTCGTCGGGATTACTCCGTCGGCTATAGTATAGCCGACGACACACGGGGTAAGTCGTCGGCTTATGAAACACCAGGTATAGCCGACGAAAAAACCGTCGTCGGCTATACTTCGAACATTGCCGACGAGAAGATCGTCGGCTTTAAAAATTACGTAACTGCCCCTAACCCGAAGTATAGCCGACGACACTATCGTCGGCTATACGTCCGTTTTAGCCGACGATACTATCGTCGGCCATAACAATCGCCGGTACCAGGAACGGCTTTTTTTTGCCTGAAGCCGGGAGGGTATAGCCGACGACATATGGTAAACATCGTCGGCTATAGCCCTTATAGCCGACGAAATTTGGTAAAAATCGTCGGCTATAACAGTTATAGCCGACGAAATAATGCCAATATCGTCGGCTATAACCCCTAAATATTTAAAAAAATTAAAAAAATTTACTCGGGCCCAATTTCTCTTCGTCTTCGGGGGCTGCAGAAAATGCACAAACAAACATCCAAATATCCAACAAATATCCACATCAATCCATCCCTAATATCCTACATACTGTACAAATTAACCCACTATATCTACTCATCATCACCCCCTAAACGCGTAGCGTCGTCGACCGGATCGTTCGAGTTCCGGTGGCTATGGCTGTCCTGATCGGCTGGCGTACTCCGATACGGGGGGGGAGTGGGGACGACGAACTGGGGCATCTGTGGCGGAGGCGGGGGCTGGAGTCCAGCCTGCTGGGCCTCCCAAGACTGCTGCATCCATCGGTACATCTCCGCCACAGATGCGTCTCTGGCCTGCTGCGCCGAAGCCTCCGCAGCCCTCGCCAACTCCGCCTGCTGGAGCGCCTCCAACGCCCTCGCCAACTCTGCCTGACTCCTCTGCAGCTGCGTCTGCAAGTCTCCTCTCGTCGAAGCCGCACGCTGCGTGCTGGGATTGGCCGGCGTGAACTTGAGAACCCCATCTCCCGCCGCGCCTAGGCCTCTCTGGTAGAAGTAGTTGTTCCCCGTCCCTACCGCCGCGTGCATGATCTGAGAGGCCAAGCGCGGCTCAAGGGTGTCGATCGTGGAGGCAAACTCCGCGATCGCCTCGTCGGACGCCCCGTCTCCCAGAGTGTCTCGCGCGATCCCGAAGGTGATCGCGTCGGTCTCCGCATCTATTTCCGCCTAATTGACAAGAAAATATAATAAACGAATTAAAAAATATATATATAAATTAATTTCATGAAACACTTTTATTGAAGATGGACGAATACTTACCACTTGGTCGGGACGCCCCGGATACATCTGCGCATGAATCCACGACAACGGCCTCAGCGGTCGGTCCCTCCTCGCCATCTCTGCCCACTGCCTCCAGGAGCGGGCGCCGCCGTGGTGGGGGTGCTCGTTCCTCCTGCGGTTGTCGCTGTTCGTCCGCGAGATTTTCTGTATTATAACAACAAACATATAAACGCAAATATAAATTAGTAACTAAATTAAAATATTAGGAACTAACCAAAATAAAATTAATAACTAATTTAGTTACTAACTAATTTAATTTAATTAGTAACTACTTAACTAACTAATTTAATTAGTAACTACTTAACTAACTAATTTAATTTAGTAACTAACTAACTTACTAACTACCTAATTTTATTTAATTTAATTTGATTTAATTTAGTAACGAACTAACTAACTATGTAACTAACCAACTGACTTAATTTAATAACTAATAACTAACTAACTAACTAATTAATTGAATTAAGTAACTACATAATTTAATTATTAAATAACATTATAAAGTTATATACTACCAGGCTAAATTTTCTTACCGAGACCCTGTCGCTCCCGAAGTAGGCTACCAGCCATAGCCACTCGTACTCCCTGTACCGGAACTCGTGGGGGGTTGCAGCTCGCCCCAAGCGCTGCTCCACATGGTACGTCCTGTAGTGCGTGGACAGCTCGTTCTTCCACTCGGAGTACCTATATTAACAGAACACAACTGTTAGATATATTCGTACACTGCCAATAAATATATTTATACAAAAAAAAGCAAAACACATAACCTGTTCTTCAGCTGCTCGTCTCTCCACCAGTCCAAGGTAGGATGGACTCTAAACCATTGCTGCAACATTATAAATTAATTAGAAAATATTTTTATATAGTTATAAGGACTGAATTCATAATTGTTTATTTTCTATAATAAAAATCATATTTAACTCACCGACAGTGCATTGTACACTCGCGCCTTGATCTCATCGGGCACAGAGCCCCAGTCGGGCCACAACAGTGGGACCCTGTCCCGCACGAGCATGCCCGTCGCGTTGATGTACTTGGTGGTGGTGTCTCTCCGCTCAATCGGGCGTCCATCCTCACCGGGACCGGGCAGGATCTCTCTGATCCCACCGGCCAGCTCCCTCTCCAGGGTCGACATGTTCGCTGGCCCTCTGGTCCGTCTCGTCCCCGCGGGTTTATTGACGAGGACGCCTGTTAAAATGAACACATAGTTAAATAATTATTTAAACTAACTAATTAAATAATTAATTAAACAATCTAAATAATTAATTAAACTAACCAATTACCTGCGTCGTTGTACTGCTTGTCCTTCTCACGAACGGCCCACAGGCCGCGGCAGTCCTCTGAGTCGAAAGGACTGTAGAAGTAGGCCTCCTCCCAGGGAATCTCGTGGGGCCGGTCGTGCCTCCAAATCTGCCTCCCCCTGGCGTCGTACTCAGGGATGGCAGGGAGGAACTGGACCATGTACATCCCCGATGGCGGAGACATACGGGGCGTGGACCCTGAGGGGCCTGCTCCCCCTGACGGTGGGCCCCGTAGCTGTGGACGCTGTCGCTGTGGGGGGACAGGGAGCATCTCTGGAGGGTCCAGATCGGCGCGCGGTGGGGTCGGCTGCCGATCCTGGAACAGTGCTGAAGTGCACTGGGGTCTGGTGGCTCTGCGTCCTCCTCCGACACTCGAGTCAGGGCCCGCTCCCGTCGACTCATACGAGGAGCCCCCACGTGGATCGCTCGGCGTCAATCCCATCAACGTCTCCTCTCGTCGACTCAAAGGCCGGCCTAGGCCCCGACGACCGCTGGATCCGCTCCCCTCACGGCTGGATCCTGCCTGAGCGTCGGGGTCGCTCTCGGTCCGTCTGCCAAGCCATCGGTCTACAAAGCGCCGGTTTCCTGCACAATTAGTATATAAATTCCATAAATTGCACAAAAATTCCACAAAACAAAATTAAAAACATCATTCAATGTATATATACCTAATTATATATATACGTACCTAAATATATTTATACCTAATTATATATATATATTCCGAAATATAACACAAAATTCCTTAAATTTCACAAAAAAATAAAAAACTTTTTTAAATATATATACACCTAATTATATATATACATAACTATATTTATACCTAATTATATATATATATATATTCCGAAAAATATATATATATATATCGTCATAAAAATGAAAAAAAATATTTATACCTAATTATATATAAATTAGTATATAAATTAGTATACTAGTATATAAATTCAACAAAATTCCACAATTAGTATATAAAAACCGTAAATTTAACAAAAAATCCACAAAATTAGTATATAAATTCCACAAAATTAACAAATTTAACAAAAAATCCACACAATTCCATAAATTTCACAAAAACCCTAAATTCCACAAAAAATTCACAAAAACCCTAAAATTCACAAAATTCGACAAAATTAATAAAAACCGTAAATGAGGCTCGATCGGGACTACCTGACATGGTGGTGCAGTCTGGACGAGGACCGGTGGGGCGGTGCGGCGGCGACGGCGACGGCGGCGACGGCGGCAGGGGCGGCTGCGGCAGGGGCAGCTGCGGCTACGGGCGGCTGCAGCAGGGGCGGCAGGGGCGGGCAGGGGCGGCTGCGGCAGGGGCGGGTAGGGGCGGCTGCGGCAGGGGCGGGTAGGGCGGCTCGGGGCGGCTCCGGCAGCGGCTTTCGGGTCGGGGAGGGCTCGGGAAGGAGGGGGCCGGGGCGGGGAGGTATCGGGTGGGGCCGGGGAGGGTCGATCGGCGTCGGGGAGGCTCCGTCGTGGTCGGTCGGCGTCGGGGAGGGGCGGGCGGCTGCAGCAGGTGGGGATTTAGGGATTTAGGGTTAGCAGAAAATGAGGGAGGCGCGCTCTGTTTCGGTTTAAATCGAAGGACTATAGCCGACGATCTAATTTTAATTCGTCGGCTATAGTCATAGCCGACGAAATTCGTCGGCTATACTCTTACGGGCCGGGCCAAAATCCGGGCCGGGCCGGAGTTGGGCTTTGCGGGCCGATTATACCCGACGAAGTTAAGTATATCGTCGGCTATAATATGAATGTCGTCGGCTATACTATGAATCTCGTCGGCTATAATATGAATCTCGTCGGCTATACTATAAGCTCTCACCAGCCGTCAGATCTCGCCCATCCAACGGCGGACAATGAAACGGCGCGGATCGCAAGAGTTTAGCCGACGAGGTTAAGTATTTCGTCGGCTATTCCCTGGTCAACTTTTGGTCAAACCTCGAAACGCTTTAAAACGGCAATTGGCCCGTCTAAATGACGTTTTTGGCCTGACCTTCAACAGAGAATAGTTTCAAATCGATGCGACGCAACTAACCGTATAAAAATTTTCCTCCAAAAATTTACCGACCGTCAGGCTACCCATAGGAAAACGGAAGTAAAAAACACCTAATCGCAACATTCGGCACACAGATTTTGTCGGAATCTTCCCATTTTTCAACCGTAGTCGTATTTCCATATTTCGGTCGTATCTTATTTCACGACACTTTTGCATTTGAACGGTCTACGTATAGCAACTATTTGAAACTATACATTCACTTAAACACTTAGTAAATAAGTTAAGGAATATTACTGCATATGTTCCGATTTCGAATCTAAAAGTTTGGAAAATCTATTCCAACCGTCAGATATCACCGTTAAGCTTAAATACATGTAGGAAAAAAAATCCAACTACATCTGACAACGTTAAAGGCTCGATCGGGACGGTCAAACTGCATGGTCAAACCTCGAAACGCTTTAAAACGGCAATTGGCCCCTCTAAATGACGTTTTTGGGCCTGATCTTCAACAGAGAATAGTTTCAGATCGATGCGACGCAACTAACCGTATAAAAATTTTCC
Organism: Potentilla sterilis; assembly: GCA_963682095.1. Classification (NCBI taxonomy): domain Eukaryota; kingdom Viridiplantae; phylum Streptophyta; class Magnoliopsida; order Rosales; family Rosaceae; genus Potentilla; species Potentilla sterilis. The sequence goes on from OY821754.1 coordinate 31,836,544, forward strand.
TCCAAAAATTTACCGACCGTCAGGCTACCCATAGGAAAACGGAAGTAAAAAACACCTAATCGCAACATTCGGCACACAGATTTTGTCGGAATCTTCCCATTTTTCAACCGTAGTCGTATTTCCATATTTCGGTCGTATCTTATTTCACGACACTTTTGCATTTGAACGGTCTACGTATAGCAACTATTTGAAACTATACATTCACTTAAACACTTAGTAAATAAGTTAAGGAATATTACTGCATATGTTCCGATTTCGAATCTAAAAGTTTGGAAAATCTATTCCAACCGTCAGATATCACCGTTAAGCTTAAATACATGTAGGGAAAAAAATCCAACTACATCTGACAACGTTAAAGGCTCGATCGGGACGGTCAAACTGCATGGTCAAACCTCGAAACGCTTTAAAACGGCAATTGGCCCCTCTAAATGACGTTTTTGGGCCTGATCTTCAACAGAGAATAGTTTCAGATCGATGCGACGCAACTAACCGTATAAAAATTTTCCTCCAAAAATTTACCGACCGTCAGGCTACCCATAGGAAAACGGAAGTAAAAAACACCTAATCGCAACATTCGGCACACAGATTTTGTCGGAATCTTCCCATTTTTCAACCGTAGTCGTATTTCCATATTTCGGTCGTATCTTATTTCACGACACTTTTGCATTTGAACGGTCTACGTATGGTTTCGGTCAATATACTTTAGCCGACGACTTGCAAGTCGTCGGCTACAGTATGGGCCTTATAGCCGACGAATTGCAAGTCGTCGGCTAAAGTATGGGCATTATAGCCGACGAATTATGGTCCATTTCGTCGGCTATAATTCTGATCTTTCTGAAAATTTGCCATTTAGGGCCTGAAAATTGCCTATTTCACCTGATAAATTCCTAAACATAACACAAACAATTCAATACAATTTCCCATAAACTCGGAAAACGGTAATTAAGGACAAAAATGTATTCATGCATGCACCATCGTACACAAATACATACATAAATAGTATACTAAGGATGATAATCAGAATCATCCTCATCACTTGAGTCAGACGTAGTATAGTAGTTAATATCTGGCAACCGGTGCTCGTACTCGTCGTCTGAGTCATCGTCGGGCTGATATAGACGATTCGGATTAACATCATACATGGGCACCTGACCCCTAGGAAGTCGGACCACTCTGCCCGGCGTCACATTATTATCGCGGATGGTGGAGGATTCCGGAATGTCGCCGGCGTCCGGCTCTTGGTATGCGGTCGCTTCCTGACACTCTGTGCTCACACCAAGTGTGGTAGCACTGTATATGTCTCGCTGAGACACATGGTTAACTACCTTCCACGTGCCTTTGTTCAAAGGATCGTCAAGATAAAAGACCTTTTTGGCCGCTGTGGCGAAAACAAAGGGGTCGTCTTCATACACACTAGTGGCGGTATTCACCGAAAGTATGCCGTACTGATCGATCCGTATGCGGTGCGGCCTAGTATCAAACCATCGACACTTGAACAAGTGGACTTTCATGCGGTTCCCATAAATGAGTTCAACAACTGACTGTAGGACACCGTAAAAATCCACGCCCCCCTCTGCACCATCGACCATCACCCCACAATTCTGTGTTTTGCGTTCCCCGTCTCTAGCTTCACATATATACTTAACGCCGTTGACATCACACATTGGGCGGACTGTGGAAGATATCGGCTTCATCGACAACAGCCTCAATTCCTCTGAGTAATTTGTATGACCACCCCTCGCAGCCACTTGCATCAGCTGAAAAATATAACTCAAATCACTCGGTGTGTTTATGATTAAAGAATAGGGAACTGTAAAAGAAAGCCATCTAATATATATATTTATACACTTACCCATTGTGGAAAATAGTCTGCAAACGTCGTGTTGTGGTACTCGACATCACCGAGAACTTCCTTGCTGTGAAGATGGTGACGTTTCCAATATTGTACCTCCGGACAGTTTATTAGAACCCACCAGTGGGCAATCCCTACCTCATGGTCAGGCAACTTGTCCACACCCTTTTTCTTGAAGCTTCCGTATGGTACAACAGAGTTGGCGACGATAGATAGGTTGAACTCGGGGTCATCTCGACTTGGATGTTGTGGGGGGTCCTCCATCGCTCCCAAGTACAACTTGGCGTACGTTACACACTCATGCGCAATGTAAGCTTCAGCAATACACCCCTCAGGCGCAGATTTATTGTGCACATATTTCTTGTAGTCTCCAAGTTGTCTGCAAGGTTAACAAGTGCGTGTTAAGAGCATGCAACTTTTATTTAAAAACATGTATAAATCAAATTTATGAATAACATGTACCTTTCGATGGGATACATCCAAGTGTAGTGTACGGGACCGGTAAGCAACAATTGTTGGGGAAGATGGATCATCAGGTGAGGCATGATGTCAAAGAAGTTTGGGGGAAATATCCTCTCGAACTTGCACAAGATAAAAACGATTTCCTCATGCATTCTCATGAGGTCTGATTTTCTAACTTCTCTAGCGCATAACTTCTGGAAGAATCTTGACAACGCCACCAACGGCTCAACCACTTCATCCTCCAAGTACGCTCGAATGAAAATAGGGAAGAGGCGTTGAAGCAGTACATGGCAGTCGTGACTCTTCAATCCGTACATCTTGTTGTCTCGGTAGTTAACACACTTGCTTATGTTACCCGCATAGCCATAAGGATACCTGCATAGCCATTAACAACAGTTAGATTTCATGCATATATAGTCGTCCAACAACAGATGGATTCTTTAGGGAATACATGCCTAATTAATAAAAAGTTACCTGACATTACTCAGCCATCCAAAGATTTCATGTTTCTGGTCCCTGGTGACGGTGTAAGGAGCTTGGGGCATTTTGCTCCTGCCCTCTCTCAACCACAAATGGTCCCGCAGTCCCATATTTCTCAGATCAACGCGTGCCTTGGGGGTGTCTTTTGTTTTCTTCTCCCAATTCAAAACTGTGCCAACCACGGCTTCACCCACGTTCTTCTCTATATGCATGACATCCAGGTAGTATCTGGTAGCCAACCTGGCCCAATAAGGAAGTTCCCATAAGATGCTCTTGTGTGACCAGAACCTATACCGATCCGGCCTCTCTGGAATCGTGCACAACACATCGGGATGATTGCTAAGCGGACCAAAGTCATACTCATTCAACACTGCCAATATTTCCTCCCCTGTCCATTGCTCCGGTGCCCAGCCCCTTTCTTCAGTCCCATCAAAAGCCTGTGCATCGTCCCTAAATGGATGGTCATGCGGAAGCCAACGACGGTGACGCATCTGGACAATCTTGCTGCAATGAGGACTGGAGCAATCAACAGTCATGCACTCTGAACAAGCCCTGTAACCCCTGGTGACGCTGCCCGACAACATACCCCTCCCAGGAAAGTCACTAATCGTGCCAACAAGCATGGCATGCATCCGGAACATCTCATTTTTGAACCGGTCGTAGACCAGGTGGCCGTTCAGACTCAAGTACCGAAGCTCCTCAATTACGGGTCTCAAATACACATCGAGACACTTTCCCGGATAACCTGGGCCTGGAATCAACAATGTGAGCATGTTATATTCCTTCTTCATGCACATCCACGGTGGAAAGTTGTACGGAATCAAAATAACTGGCCACACACTGTACTGAAGCTCTTTCTTGCCAAAAGGGTTGAAACCGTCGGATGATAGCCCTAGCCAAACATTTCGAACCTCTGATGCAAATTCGGGAAACTCCAACACGTTCTTCTTCCAAGCCTCTCCGTCGGCGGGATGTCTAAGGGTGTCATCGTCAGGCACATTCCTCTCAGCCCACCATCTCATAGCTTCGGCCGTGAAAGCACACATGAACAACCGCTCAAGCCTATCAATCAACGGGAAGTACCGAAGTATCTTCACAGCTTTCTTGTTCCCTTTAGGAGTGAACTTATACCGCTCTGTATTGCATAATGGGCAGTATTCAAGATCTGCAAGTCCTTCCCCGTAAAACAGAACGCAATCGTATCTGCATGCATGAATCTTGATGTAGGAAAGGCCGAGATCTTTAAGGATATGTCGCACCTTATGATGACTGGTAGGAAGCCGATGTCCGGGGGGCATCGCCCCACCCCATAGCCGAAGCCAATCATCAACCGATTTGACAGTGCCTTTGTTCTCCGTTTTGATCTTCATCACTCCCATGACAGATTCAAGGACAGTCTTACTGCATCCGGGGTACAACGGAGTCTGTTGCAATGCGATCAGGTTGTTGTACTTTTCCATACCACTTGTGTTGACCGGAGATCGGGGTAATGGCTCGAGTGGCTCAATATCAGGGAAACACTCCATCTCCGGAGGTGGGAGTTGCACATCTGGTGCTTCCTCAAAGACACCGCTCTCACGAGGAAACATATCGTTGATCCAGTTCGTTGTCGGATCATTGGAGGAACTCCCTCTCTCGGCAAATTGTCCATGATCATGACGACCCGCAAACTCTGGTTCACCGTGATAAATCCAATTAGTGTATAGGACCCAAAATCCATATCTAGCCAGGTGTTGCTCCACTGTCTCTATGGAAAACCGGTGTCGTGGGGTGGCACACTTGCACTTTTTACACGGACAATAATGAAGTGTAGTGTCTCCACAGTTAGCCATCACAAAATCCAGGAAACTCCTAACTCCATCATGATACGCCTGATCCCATCTTCCAAGGGTAATCCAACTCTTGTCCATCCTGTAAATTCAAGAAATAAATATAGCTATATATAGATATGTATATATGCACGTACTACGTACGTACTAATTAATTAAAAAATTCATCATTACACACACACACATATATATATATATATATATATATATATACACATGCATCCCTAAATTAATTAAAACATCGTCAATCTCCCTAATTAATTAAACACAATGTATGTTTTATATATACCAACAATATATTTTTAATTACAATTAAATTAATTAATATATATACATTTTTTCATCAAATTCATCTAAAATCACCTATAAATCAACATTAATCAATCACTAATCTTCAACAAAACTTCAATTCTATCTAACCAATACAACATATATATCAACCCATTAATAATCTCATCTCAACACATATATATATATATATATCAAATTAATCACACATTTATTCTAATTAAACTCTAAATTAATACACCTCTGCATATAACCAACTAAATCAACACACACAGCAATATACGTACCTTTCAAGCTTATGGCCGAGGTTTTGGACGATTTCAGAGCGTTTTGGACGATTTCATCGACGAATGAGCTCCCTGATGCAGAAGGTCGATCTGATATAAGAGTTATAGCCGACGAATACCCCCCTCGTCGGCTATAACAAAAACTTTTCGTCGGCTATAACTCTTATAGCCGACGAATACCATCCTCGTCGGCTATAACTAAAAACGTTTCGTCGGCTATAGTTATAGCCGACGAGTTGTCGGCAGTCGTCGGCTATAATATTATAGCCGACGATGTGGCCGACGAAATAGTAGTTCGTCGGCTATAAGGGGTTATAGCCGACGAGGTACTATTTCGTCGGCCGTTTTTTCCCATATCGTCGGCTATAACCCCTTTTCTGGTAGTGATTGTTGAGGGTGATAGACCTTAATTCGCACAGTACACCAGTTTTGCATTTTCCACATCCACAAGTAAACCATAAAAGTTCAAAACCATTCACTATCATATCGCATATGCCTTCACATGACACCGTGTTGCTGTTGGGTGAAGCTGACGTTAAAAGCATTTGTGTTATTTTGCAGGACCGCTGATAGGAGCACAATGTGCGACGATATTATATGTTTTTACCCTCATTTATGCTTTGTTTAACCCTTATTTGTCTAAGATAGAGTCATAATATAGTTTAGTGTTAATTTGGTAGAGTTTGGCGAAAAGTTGGTTAAGAATCCGAAAAATGACTAAGTTTGAGGAATCTGGAAAATAATGCAAATTGTCTTTTTCGTGATTCTGAGATGAGTAAAAATGTGATATATCTTTGTCCGAATTTAATGAAATTTGGTGTGCTTATTATTCATATACTGAGAAATGTTGTGTTAAAATTTTAGATCAATCGAAGTTCTGGAAGTCACCCAAAAGATGGCTGCAACTTGGCAGTCCGAGCAAACCAATCCAGGGACTCATAAGGAATTTGATCAAACTGTTTTATATGGAGGTAGCTATGTGTGTCTAGTTTCTCTGGGACTTGGAATCGCATCAATCGGAGCTCTGAAGCGGAAGTTATGCCGGATTTACTGGAGTAAGGTCATTCTGCCGGGAAAACAACAACTATCCCGGTTGCACAAAGAAAGCTTTCCTTTGGACTTTTGAAACATGAATCGGATATTATGGACCTAAAGATATGTCCATACTAACTTAATGAGAAGATTCAAGTCCAATATAAGGCCAAGAAGAGTCTAGAAGAAAAGAATTCAGATAATAAGAGAAAGAAAAAGAATCCTGATTAATTTCGGGAAAATTCCTGTGCACGTCTCTCAACTTCCACGGACTCTCCCGGACAGCTCACAATGAATCAGAATTCGAGCTCTATATGGATAGAAAGCTACGGGAGTCTAGTTTCCAACCCAACTGGAATCACCTCAATATCTATTTTCTAGAGAAAGATATTCCATAATCTTCACTCGAAGGTCAAATCTGCCAGCAGGATAAGTTTGAGAAAAACTAGGTTTTGTAAACCCTAGCTGCCTCCCTTGCCTCTATAAATACCACAACATAATTTCAGAATAATCATCTTCTCTTCCTCACTTAAACTTTCCGAAACTCTGCCGAATTCTCTCCAAAAATCCTCACCAAGAACATAGCCGAACCATCTTCCACCACCTTTCATAAAATCATTCCAATCATCAATACCAATCCACTTGCCGAATTCTTCAACAAGGTTGTCACTTGGATTGTAATTTTCGATGGCTTTAGTTTCTTTGTATTTATACATTAATTTGTCTATGAATTATGTATGGATTCTTGGTTCCAATTTTGGTTTTGTAAATTAGTCATGGGATTTCCGAATTCTTGTTATATTATTTGGTTATCTTTGGTTTAATTTCCGAATTATGCTTGTGATTTAATTGAATATGGTATGATGGGCAGTAGGCTTTTGCATGTTTTCTTGATTTAGTTAGGTTTATTTTCTTAATTCGTGTGCAACCGAAGGAGATATCTAGATGCATTCGAAAGGCCATGAGTGTTATCTAGATGTTGAATTCACTTGCCGATTTAATACATGTTGGATCATACGCGTAGTTGATTTTAATGTGTATTTATCTAAGGGCTAGAGTAATTCTGGAAATTTACATGTCGATGTGAGATGAGTGACGCCATACTTGCTAACATGTTCCAATTCGACATATTGTGCTTATGTGCTATTTGTGTTTAATTTCTACGCGTAGTGTTATTAAACCGATTAGTACCATGTTTAGGATTACACGCGTAGTTGATTCTAAATACTTGTGATGTTTTGAATAATTAGATATACCGCGTTGGTTCTAATTAAATTGGAACTTAATTGATCTAGAATTCGATATTTGCTTGCTGCCCCTATTACTTGTTTTAATTCCGTTGCATGTGTAATGAGTTTTGTGTTTTATGATTGTGTGGAAGGTGATGATCATTTGTAAATAATAATTTAGGTTTTAAGTTTCGTAAAAATCAGTAGGAAATTAGTTATAAAAATTCGACACCCCCCTTTCTATGTGCAACACTTTGTGTGATTAAAAGTCCATGATTTCCCCGGATAGAACGATCCCTACTTGTCCTAACTACAATTGACAAAAGAAGGGTATTACGTGTATGAAGTTGTTTTGCAGGTACTTTGTGCTTGGATAACCTCTCCATCAACCGCCCCAAAACAAAAGAAGTTACGGGGCCAACCATGAAATAAGAATAGCTGGAAAAATAAGTGGTGGTCATGTTGAGGCATGAAGCTGTTTCAATAAACAAAGTGGAATCCATAGGCGTTGCGCAGGTCACGAGTGTAATAGGCACTTGCTCCAAATAAGGACTGTAAAAAAAAGAGGATAAGCTGTATGGATAGACAGAGTTGAAGGTGGTTATAGAGTTTAGTGGGGTGGAGCAGTAGTTGTTCTTCTTCTGAACACCAGAATCCACAACTCGGATTGTAAAGTTATTGTAATGGATTGACTTCACGTAATACTTCACTGATTCTAAGTATAGTACTGGAGTAGTACCATTTGCCTCACAAGATAACTCAAACCTTTCGTCTCCACATCTTTGAGGGTCTCCTTTCAGTCGAAATGGGTAGCTTATGTATATATTTCCACAAGAAGAGGTACAGATATCTGAAGGATCGGTATCGGACGACCGTGAAATAACGGTAAAAGGAAGAAGAAGAAGAAGGATGATGGTGCAAGAAGGGAAACAGAGGAAGTTTCCTCTGGACATGGACATGGTGAACAAAGAGGCCATGGAATAGAGAGATAGAGGTGAATATTAATCTGATCTCTGAAGTCCACAAGAACACCATAAAGCAGATTGATCCTCTTTCCCGAGTCAGATAAAAAAGCCAATCAGACCGAGACCTTGTTGGGATTATGTGGTCAATGGTTGAGGATGCTCTTAGTCTAGTCTTGTTTTTTTTTAGAATGCTTAGTCTAGTCTGGGATATGACGTTTGTGAAGTAACAGTAGAAGTCTTGCTTGGAATAGAAGTCCCATAATCATTTGAACGGAAAAGTCAGTGTAATGCTCTAATCTTCTCACTTGTTAATTGCTGAATAGTCAAATTGCAGAACAGTTACTACTAGTCAAATTGTTGACTTAGTTGATTATGACTGTAGGTCAGAGGTCAGTAGATCTGGTCCAAAAGAATGTTATGAGGCTTGATGTCAATGTGCAAATCTGCATATCACACCCTCAATGCAGATAGTCTATACCATGAGCAACTTCAAGCGCAATTTCAAATATTTTTTTGAAAGTTAAGGAGCTCACTCCTCGTTGAAGAAAAATGTACTTGTCAGTAGACCCATTAGGCACTTATAGAGAAGCTCAAGCAGCCATTTATGGCTCCTATCCTACCTATTGGTGGCTTGCTCCTATAATTCTAAACTCTAAACTCTAAAGAGAATTGTGCTATGGACTTCAGCGTTAATGAAGCATTAGTAGAGGATGCCGGAACATTGATCAGTCATTTTGAGTCTTGTAGTTGGGACTGTCACTAGAGAAGGCAATAAAGCCACTTACAGAGAGGCTCGAGCAGCCATTTCTGGCCCCTATCCTACCTATTGGTGGTTTGCTCCTATAATTCGTATGTAAGTGTGTTAAGTGTAGTGTGATACTCTTCCCCAACAGAATTTAGAGGCCACTTATTCCATTTTTATTGGAATTCAGATTTGATTTTTTTTTTTAAAGGTTATAATAAAGCATCTGATGAATAAAACTATACATACAAATCAAGTAAGCATGCATCAGCAACGGAGTTGAATAACTTACATGACATTTAATTTTGGCAATTGTAACATTAACATAAAAAACTTTAAACACTAATATAATTCTGGAAGCGAAAATTCCCAGGTTGACTCTCCCAGAGGGGAGATAAACCCTCCAGCAAACACTCGGGTTGAACCATTTGATTCCAATTGCGCAGGATTTGGCCTGTGATGGGGTCAATCATGAGCACCACTGGCACACGTTCCAACTTGTAGTACGTGCAAACATTCCTGCCTTCAACTGTATCATCATACTCCTGCCAGAAAATAAAACTAGATAAAATAACCTGAGAAACAGTTTCATTAGCCCATACGTCACGATTAAGCAAATGTGAACTGAACTCTTTCGGGGATTGCAAGTTCACTAGGAGCCATTTGTGTTGAACAGAAGCAGCCTGTTTTGCCTCTTCAAAGGAACCCTGGAACATTAACTTAAGCGGAGGACGATATAAGGAAGCGAGACTAGTTGGAAACTTGTCGATGTCATTCACAGTGGGATCATAACCTTTGTCTGATTTCCATACCTGAAGATGTTCCATTTCCTCCTTACAGCTCAAGAAGACAACAGTTGGGATTCCAGGGGCTGGAGCATACATCTTCTCTATCGGCTTATGATGAGAACCAACTATAGCAAGGTCCTTTGCATCAGTAGCCGACACAACTAGTACTTCATCAACACCAATTAGTCTCCTGATCAACTCTAAGTTCTCTCGAAGGACCTCTATCTCTCCGAATGGCATCTTGAAATCTAAGGCTTGAACCCCAAGATGAACTGCCTGTTTTTTTTTTTTTTTTTCGATTCAGGAACTCTCGGAATATCATACATTTCTTTTTTCTATCATCAGGTTGATCATCACTGTTAGAACCACTTCTACTTAGCAGCTCCTTTAATATCACACTATCATCCAGCTCATCAGTAAAAGTACTCGAGTCTGAGTCGAAATTCTCTTGAAGCATCCTCAAGCACTCTGCCTCCCAGCCAACATATTCCTCACGGACATGTATCAAGCCCACTGTTCTCGGCTCTTGTTGTTGAAAATGGACGAGGAAGAAGCTGAACGATGAACAAACGACGGCTTCGGAGGCAGTCGGTTCCTAAACTTCACATAATACTTCACTGATTCTAAGTATAATACGGCAGTAGTACCATTTGCCTCACAAGATAGTTCAAACCTTTTGTCTCCACATCTTTGAGGGTCTCCTTTCCGTCGAAATGGGTAGCTAATGTATAAATTTCCAAAAGAAGAAGTACACCTATACGAAGGATCGGTATGTCACACCCTGAATTTTAAATAGATAAAATTTAAATTCGAAAACGTGATAATTAATCTAATAATCTCAATTACTTAGATTATAAATTACAACTTACTAAGTAGTAAAGAGTCCAAAGAAATGAGACTCCGGTGAACACAAACATTACATCACATTTTCTTTTACACAAGTTGTGAAATATTGGATAATGTAAATGTTCACTCATACCTCACTACATACTATTAATGCGAAGTTAAAAAGAATAGGGCCATGCCTAATTGTCGCAGCTATCACTCGCTGTCTCAATTCTGTTAATTCTCACTTGCAGGACTAACCCTACACCATGGATTGGTGAATCAGGTAGTAAACAACAAACCCGGTAACCTTTTAAAGCTCGTATGAGTAAACTTATTAGCAATTACTCGGTCAACACATGCTTATAATTTCTCATATAAAAGCTACAACACTTAAACCCACAAAATACACCAGCACACAAATCACAAGGTAAACATCAGTCCTTCCTAAATAGAAATGTAGTTCAAGAAAGTATATATCTTATACAATTAAAATCATGACTCCTGCATATAGAGTACTTTTTCAGGAGTTTGTGAAGGTCCTAGGGGGGGGGGGGGGGGGGGGGGGGTTGAATAGGCCCTGAAAACTTTTTCGTTTAATTTTGCTCTTAGGGATAGCAACAGTTTATGCTATCTTGTGTAGCAGAAAACGATGACTGAAAATAATGAAGGTGCAGAAAAAAAACAAATAACACCAAGATGTTTTTTTCTCACAGAAACCCTGCAACCAGGGAGAAAAACTACGTGCCCCTTGCTCCTGAGGGACAAACATTTTCACTATGTAATCGAACACTTTTACAAGACCTTAGAACTTGGGATCAGCTAACCTAGTTGCTATCCTGTTCTACACTCGCCTAGTCTACAAAACGTTATCTCTATCTTGTCTCTCTAAGTGCTTACATGCGAAAGGTTTTTGAACTCAGCTATCTCTAAGCTGGTTCACAAAGAGCGTAAAACACATCTCACAAGATTACAACTCCTGAAGGGATAGCTAACCTCGCTACTACCCTATCTAGACTCGCCTAGTCTAAATACTCAGCTCTCGTGTCTCTCTTGTCTTTAAGTGTTTTCCCATGCAAAACAAAATGCAAGACTCTACATTTTGAACAACCAAGGAATCAATGATGTCTTGATCTCCCTATATAGGTTGAGAGTGTGCTGTAGGATAGCAGGCACACCAACCAATGCAGAAAGGAAAGTTTTTGGACTTTTGTTCTTGGCCAAACTCAGCATGTGGGAAGGCATATAGAGCTGTCATAAGACAAACAAATAAGACAAAAGACTTTCCTAACAATGTTTGATTTAAAAGCAAGAGATAAAAGATTTTGAAAGCTTTTTTCAAAAGCATAATAACACCATGGTTCAACCAAACATCTTTTTCTCTGAGATCAAACAAGGACCAGCTGATATGTTGGTTTGCGTATCACAATCCTAGCTGGAGTCTATGAGAACCATAGCTATTAGGTCACGGGTTGGATATAAATCACAACAACCAAGACTAACTTTGGCTCCAAGACTAGATAACTAGCTTTGCTGACAATTTGAATTTGAAATACGAATTTCAAACACATGGGAACAATCCGCAGCTAAAGTATAGATAAAGAGACTAAGCAACAAGACTCATAACGGTATCATAAGATACTCAGAAGAACTAGGACAACAGACGTAGCTGATATCCTCTGTGAAAAACCATGAAATGCATATGCATGTTTTACCTGATTACCAAGAGATAATGTTGGTTCTTCAGCTTGATCTTCAACTTCAAACTTCATTTGATGATTCATATAGGCTGTGTTTTGTTCCATAAAAGATTGTCAACATCTTTATACTTACAGTTTGCATTTAAAATCAAGTAAAAGAAGATCATTGTAACCCTGTATATAGTTTAATTCAAGAAGTCAAAATCACACAATTACAAACGAGGGAAGTAAATAAGACATTCGTCAACTCAAAAACAACCATCTCAAACTCTTGAAAAACAACACACACCTTGTTTCCTTTTAAAACTCAACTTCCCTTACTCATATGAAATACACGTCAACTAGTGATAAAATCATTTTTTATCGCATTATCATTGGTAAACGTAAAAGACATGTCTCTTTTCGACAACAAAGGAATAACACAATTAAACTCACTTTTAAAAGTCACACACACGAGACTCTGGTAACCCTCACATGGTACTCCCATAATGTACAAAGACAGATAGACTACAGCTCTAACTGATCGTAACCAATCATATCGTAACCAAAGGCTTGGTTCCCTAAAGATCCCCTTCGTCACATAGGAGAGATCCTAACCGCCACTCATGTAAGATCTCATTCGCTACACAGGAGAGATCTTACGTTGGCCGTTGGTTTCCAAACCAACACATCCACCCGACTCCACCATCACCACGTGACAGGACCCGCCCCGGATAACAACACTGTTATCCAGGAGGAGTCCTGCGGGGACCACTTTAAGAGAAGTTCTACCGAAAAAGAGAAAATTTCGACATAACCTCTCTTAAAATAGACAACCCAAACACTTCTTAAAAGCACCCAACCTGACTCAAGGAGCCTCCTGCTCCCCCAAATCAAACAACTTCTCAAAAACAACCAACAAAATAACACAATTCTCAAAGGTGCACAGAAAATGCATTAATATCTACAACCAAACTTCAAGTTACAACCAAAGTTAAACATTCAAGATTTACAACGAAAACAAGTATCAGAGCGACTAGACAATGAAAATAATTTACAGGTAGGTTAATCTAATAATCTACGGATTTCAGACAGCGGAAGGAACTTTAAGTTTTGCCTCCTACTAGTGCCGAACAGCTCTGCACACTGGGCATTTTAAAAACAAATGGCCCAGGGAAAGTAATTTAAAAACATTAGCGTGAGTGGACAAAAAGTTCTACAAATAAATATAATAATTTAATGAACATTTATATTTTACTTTCCACACTTTTCATAATATAAAGAAAATCACGATGCATGCCTTTACCATAAAAATGTCATTTTAAAAAATAATCTTTCCATGAAAACATATCCCAGCCCCTCTGGTTCGGGAATCTATCAAAAGTCGAAAACTTCATAGAGAAAATATTCCCGCAACCAGTCAATGAAAAAAAAAACATATCATGGCCAAATCCCATAGGTCATGTAATAGGGGAAAGTCTACCCACCATAATTAACTGGAACCTCGTCAGGCTCCGGGTCCGAGAGTCCTATTGACTCCCCCCGTGTCTAAGTCTACCACCTAGACACGTCACCGCCTCAATATATACCCTCCTACGTCGACCACCGAGCGTGAATCTGACCTATATGGTCAAGTCGTCACCTCGCGTGGGATGAGGCCTCGCTAGCTAGCATCAATATAATAATACCATGGACCCTCGTATGGTGAAAATCCGAAAACAATCCAAAAATACGTTTCTCCTTATATAATCATAAAATAATACGGTCCCCGACCGTATATCCAAGGCCCATAAATATAATCAACGTAAAGCATGGCTCAAGAAAAATTAAAACCAACGTCAACGATAAATTATAATGTCCAAATAATTCAAAGCATATAACCACGGAATTCCCATTCCGGCTAAATATCAATAAATAATAACTTCAATATATCAAGATACTTTGCTTACTTCAAATCATTTATAACAATTCAATATAAATAGTTTATTCGTTTAAATCACAATATCCAACAATTTGAAATCATATAGTCCACGGAAATCCCATTTCCTATTACATATAAATAAACACAAAATTTCTATAATGTCAAGTTAATTTATGTAATTTATAACCCTTTGAAAATCGACACCGAAAAATCATCCTTTCAAATAACTTATTGCTCTTCGAAAACCCAATATTTCCACACATATATATATGTATATAAACCCACAAAATCAATTAATCATGCATGCATCAATTTTAAAACAAAAGTCCACTCACAAATACTATGTCGATTTCTAGCTCGAGTTCTCCTCACGTTGAGCCTCTCCTCGGCCTGTCAAAGAACACATTTTCAATATCTCAAGACTCGATAAAAAAATCAGAAACTCAAATCAAATCGCCCTCACTCGTACGATTTCTCCGATTACACCCAATTATATATATGAACATAATCCATATATCCAAACTAACTCTTACTCTCTTTTCATTTTTATTTTAACCTTCGTTTTCCTACCGCCGCCGCTGCCACAGCAGCAGCAGCTCCGCCAAGGCTCATATCACCTCCTCCGGCACCAAAGTGCCTCCTTCCCCCTCTCTCCGCCGCCCTCCTCCGCTACAGCCGCCGCACATGGCGGCTGTCATGGCGGCCCCTTTTTCCCCCAACACAAACTTCACCAAAACAATCCAATAAACTTCCAACAACACTAATTCAACTCCTAAACACACCACCAATCCGAAATTAACCTCCACAAACACAAAATCACCCAAAATCAATCAAACTTCAAAAACCCTAGAAATTTCAAAACATGAAATCTCCTTACCCAAGTCGAAATGGCTTGATTCCTTTGGTGGAAAGGCTATCCACATCGAGCCCAAACTTTCCCCCTTCAAATCGGGCCAAGAGGTGGCCGGCCAAGGGAGTTCCACCTCCACTGAGGTGGCGGTTCAGGGGCTGCACACAGCGGCGAGGACGCCAAGCCGTAGCTGCAGGTGAGAGGAGGGGGTCGTCCGGCGCCGGTGGGGTCGAGATGGTGGCCGGTTGCACCGGTGGTGGTGGTGTCGGGGAAAGGTCGGGCTAAAGGGAGAGAAGAAAAAAAAAGAAGAGAAAAAGAAACGGGGGAGAAGAGAGAGAGAAGGGAAAAAAAAAAGAGGAGAAAAATGAATGTTTCCAAAAAGGGAAACATTCCTCCTTTTATACCCTGCCCAAAACGGAAAGAAATTAGTTTCCGTCACAACCTTTTAATTTTCTTCGACGAAACGAAACTCAACCCAACGATTCAATTTAACGTTTTCTCCCTCTCGTCACAAACGATTTATGCTCAACCACAAAAATGAACAAAACTCAAGAGCGTAAACTTTAAATTAAAATACTCAGAAATTAGACAGGGTTCGGGACGTATCACCACGTATATCAAGTTGATTTTTTATATAAAAATTCTATAACCAAAGTAATTCACTCAATCCAATCCGTTTTTATTTCACAAATCCACAACCTCAATACATATATTTCATGTAAGTATATATATATATATGTAGACATTCACTCAGGAATAGTCCACTACTTCCAACTATAGTCATTGATAGTAAAACACATTAAAATCACTTTATATTAAAACCATTTTTACTTACCCATGAACCGTAGTCGATCAAGTTTATATGATTTAAAACAAATATTTATTTTCATAAAATAATTTCACATTTGACGATTCAATAACTATAAAGTAACTTGTTCATGAGAACATTGTGGGGTTTTCTCACCTCAACTCCCGCTGTGTCTTCTCTTACACAAATATGAGCACATGCACTCTCCATCAAACACCTAAGTGCCAAAATCTCAACTTAATAATAATCGGAGACAAAATAACTTCAACTTGAACTGAACACTCAAAACCCAAATCCAAGGACTTGTCACTTAAGACAACTCCTCCTTCGGGACCTCCCAAGTTCACCGAAACATATTGACAATCAATTTGTAACCATCATACCAATGGTCCACTAGTCGGATTTCCGATAACTGAAAACCGAGCAAACGGGAGCTACAAAATCCTTAACACGCTCAAACGATAACATAAATCTACAAATTATATACCGAAATGCTCGTATCGACGAGCACAAGGCAGTAGAGCAATTAAATGCTCCCTAAAATTTCATACGCACCGCCTCAAGCCTCCGCAAGAGGCTGTTCATAAACCCACCCGCTACCAACCTTTAACATCAAATTAGGCACAACCCCATATACCAAACATGTAGATTATAGCAACAGAAGCATCGTTGTACCTGAAGAAACCCTCAATTTGGCCGGAAAATGCCAAAATCACCGCCGGGAAGAGGAAAATCGACACAGCCTCTCCTACGCGCCAAAATGGACCTAAAGGCTTGCACGGTTGTTCTAGGAAGAAAGAGGACTACCAAAAGAGGGTGGTAGCACGTCCGGTCGCCGCCAGAATCGTTGGAATCCAAACCGGGTCGCCGTCGGGTTGCCGTCGTGGCTTGCGGGATTCGATCCATGCAAACCGGCATGAACTGGTGCAAGCCACCACCACAAGGAGGCTCGCACAGAGGAGAGGAAGAGAATCTGACCGGTGCCGGCGTCTAGGAACGCCGGAGCTCATAGGAAAAGTCGAGTCCAGGCCGGGTCGGTCGGATAGTTTGGAATCTCTTGAGGCGCGGCTGAGAGGAAAGAGGAAGAAAAAGAAAATGTTTGTGCAATAATTAGAACCCTAGAAATTTTCCCTATTTATACTTAAAATTCCCCCAAAGCACGTAAACTTCTATTAATCATAACTTCTTCATACGACTTCCAAATCAAGCGTACCGCATGTCTATGAACTCGCCTCGCCGAGCACTACAACTTTACTGAAGGAATATTCTCGAGAAACTAAAAAGATAAAAAGTTAACTCCGTGACCCCTTATAAAACGCTTTTGAGTATTAATTATCCGAACATTTTTGCTCCGCCCTCAAACTACTAATATTCACTAACTTCCAGTTTAATAATTTCTAAGTAAACATTAGAAATTAATAAGGAATTTCCGAGGTATTACACGGTATCAGACGTTTGCGAAATAACGGTAGATGGAAGGAGAAGAAGAAGGATGATGGCGCAAGAAGCAAATGGGAGACTTCCTCTGGATATGGACATGATGAACAAGGAGGCCCTGCATGGAATAGAGAGATGGAGGTGAATATTGATGGCTATGTATATGAACTCTGTAGTACTTTAAGATCCACAAGAACACCATCAAGATTGATCGATCCTCTTTCCCGAGTAGATCAAAAAGCCGATTCAAACCCAGACCTTGTTGGGATTATGTGATCAATCCTGGTGGAAGTCTTGCCTGGAATAGAAGTCACCTCACATACTCCTTTCAGTAAATAAGACGGTAGACCAAACGAGCATAATCACATTCAAACATGGACGGAGAAGTCAGTAATGCTCTAACCTTCTCACTTGAAGACTTGCTGAATAGTCAAACTGCAGACTAGTATTTCTGGACTAGTCAGAATATTGACTAACTAATGATGTTTAGGTCTGGTCTGACGTAGTTTTTTAATTGTTTAAACTGCTCAACTTCTAGTTAGTAAAAGGTGTTTGGTTAATATTAAAAACACAAATATGTAATAGGGTTCCTAACCTGCTAACATCTTACCAAATCATGGTACCACTACAGATTTAGTTTGATTAATGTGACTCCTTTCAAATCATTGTTTTGTCTTGCAATACTGACTGTTTGGGTTATCATAAGTTATTGCTGTACTCGATAGAAGTTGGAAAAAATCAGCGTTCATTGGCCATCATCACAAACTACATTTGCTTGTAGTCTAAGCTAATCATCACAAACTAGGCCTAAAGTCTCCATAAGCCTAGGACATCACGTCTAACATCAGATCACGTAGCTAACTTGCATTTTCATGAGATCAATTAGTTAATCTCTGTAGATTCTGTTATTGTTGCTCCACCTGTTATAGTTGAAGTGTCTCCACTATCCTCTACTGGGATTTGCTGTACGTGGATTAAGAAAGGCTTTGCGGGTATTTGGAGGCTCTCCAGTTCTCCTTCAAGCATGTCGACTACTTTCTGTCATTGACGGGCGTTCACTCGGCTTCATTTGTATGCACCACAGTGCTACTAGAATCATCTTCTTTATGATTTTCATTTCATCCTCAGTGGCATCTTCTATCTGAATATCTTTTCCTTCATTCAATTGGTTAGACACCCATGAAGGAAAGTAATTTTCACTAAATTGGCTTGAATGCTCTATTCCTGCATTCAAGTTCTTCCTTCTCCCACCCATTTCCATCAATAGCATTCCAAAACTATATACATCAGCCTTGTAGGAAACACCTCCAATGTTCTTATAAAATAGCTCAGGAGCCATGTATCCTACCGTACCTCTTAGAGCATATGCAGCGGGGCTGCAAAATCACTCAATCCAGCAGCCGAATTGCTATTTTGCCGGCAGTGGAGAATGCAGCGCAGGACAAATTGATGGAGAAGGGAGGTGGGGCCCATATGAAGACCAGCAAAAAATCAGCTTGACCATTAGTGATTGCATGCCTCTGATGGCCAGCAATTGCTGGGACCCACACTCAATATCTCCCGATCTGCTACCTCCCACCATCCTTTCTTTATTTTTTTAATTCTGGTACCATAAAATTATTCAAAGTTAGTTTTAATTACAAAGTTAATTATATAATTACAAAATATAAAATTATATAATTAAAAAAATATAAAATTACAGATGATGATACGTGTCGAATCCTTATTCATTGAAAATCTGATCGGAAATCCTATCACATTATTTGTCCAACAAATGCACGTGGAAATGACACGTGTCACATTTTGGTTGGTCGAAATCATATCGAAAATCCTATAACATTATTGTAGTGATAAGAATACCTGACAATGTCACGTGTCATTTGGTGATTAGTTGAAAATCTCATATAAAATCTATAAAATAAAATATTAATTCGATGACATTATTTGGCCGACAAAGATATGTGGTAATGACACATGTCCCATTTTGATTGGTCAAAAATCCTATCAGAAATCCTATAACATTATTTCAGTGGTAACAACATCTGGCAATGTCACGTGTCGTTCTGCGACTGGTTGAAATTAATTTATGAAATCTAATAAGTAAAATATTAAATCGATGAATAGTAATTACCAAATTGACGGAGCTGCACCGCTGCATAAAAACTAGCACAAAAATGCAATTTGCACTTAATAGTAATTGATAGATGCAATTTAATTGATGGATTGGTGGTGTGATGGTGGCTGGGGTGCATATGCCCTTACTGCAGTCAGAGAAACAATGCTATTATCCAATGGGTATAACCTTGCTGACCCAAAATCAGAAACCTTAGGAGTGAAATTCTCGTCCAGAAGAATGTTGTGAGGCTTGATGTCAAAGTGCAAAATCTGCATATCACACCCTCGATGCAGATAGTCGATACCATGAGCAACTCCAAGCGCCATTTCAAATATTTTCTTGAAACTTAAGGAGCTCGCTCCTTGTTGAAGAAAAATGTACTTGTCAAGAGACCCATTATGCATGAAATCATATACAAGAGCACGCTTTGATCCCTCAACACAAAATCCAATCAGCTGCACAACATTAACATGTGAATCCTTCCAATTGTTGCAACTTCATTGATAAAGTCTTGCCCGTTAGCTTGGGACTTACCCAGCATCTTGATGGCCACAAGCCGACCGCTACGAAGCGTTGCCTTGTACACCGTCCCATAGCCTCCTTGACCCAATTTTTCCTTGAAATCTTTTGTCATTTTCTTGATGTCTGAGTAAGAGTATCTCACTGGCATGAGATTGTTATTTTTCTGCAGGAAGTCTTCTATATTATCGTACATGGATAAGTGTCTTCTTCTCCACATGTATATTAGTAATACGGTCAAACAAGGAAGGCCAATTACAAGTTTAGCTGCTTGTAGTAGTGCTGTTGTTCACAAAAATGAGATCAATAAAAATAGAATTAATTTCAGTTTACCTACTTGAACTTTAGCTCAATCATCATTTCAGTCCCTGTATTTTTGATTTCATCAGCTACACTCCTGTACTTCCCTAAATTAATTAACTGATACCAATTTTGTAATTTCGTCAAAACAATCTATCAATACCAAAGACTTTTTGATACAATTTCCCTACATTAATGCACCGTTACCATATTACGATTATAAATAAGGCTAAACAATTCATATAATCAAGTTGAACAATAGAAAACAAATCATATATGGTGATTTCTTTTTGTTTTACCATATATGATTTGTTTTTGTTTATTTTCTATTGTTCAACTTGATTATATGATTTGTTTAGCTTTATTTATAATCGTAATATGGTAACGATGCATTAATGTAGGGAAAAGATACCAAAAAGCATTTGGTATTGATAGATCGTTTGTACGGAATTTACAAAATTAGTATTAGTTGATTAATTTAGAACGTATAGGGGTGTAGTTGATGAAATTAAAAGTATAGGGACTGAAGAGATGATTCAACCAAAGTTCAAGTAGGTAAACTGAAATTAATTCATAAAAATACATTGTAAACAAGCACAAACTATTTATTGAATGGCACTGTAAATGTGTAGTTTGAATAAGATATGGAGATCCATCTCTTACCGTAATACACGGGTGCATTTATAATGAGCTGAACGTGAAACTTAGAGTTATACAACAGAAGTTTGCCTGCCATTGAAGAAAATGGATCATAAAAATGATGAACGCAAGGATAAAGTAAACTTTAACTAGATTTAAATCCACATAAGGATTTTAATTCAGAGTAAACATTATGATTACGGTTTTGTTTTCAGGCGTCTTTAGAGTGCATCAATGCTTTGCATCAAGTACTAATTGAATTGAGAGGTAGACTGACTCTATTAATCAGCATGCTCACCTAAGAGATAGTTTTTAAGGAACTCAGTGATTCTGATGGGTGAAAATAAATGCATTGTTTTAAGGACTGATCCCTCCATTTATTTATCAAATTAGTCGATCATTTCATCGAACTAAATCTATTTGATGTATCGGTACATAATGTATCAATACACTGATGCATTATACAACTTTTCGAAACCACTTGTTACATAAACAGTTAAATTTGTTACATAAAGAAATACAAAGTAAAGAGCACTTGCCTGAAAACTTATTCTTTATCGGGTCATACCAGCGTTCTCCTAAATAGATGAAGAAGAAAAAATATAGGATTAGCATATGGAAGTTGACTAGTGAAATCAAATCATACTAATGAAGAACAAACCTGACGATGGTCCCCTGCACTTGATAGTCTGAGGCTCCGTTAAGCTGTTGATGTCGTCAAACGACGTATCACACACCTCATCACCTTTGCATTTTCCACATCCATAAACGAACCATGAGAGTTCAAAACCGTTCACGAGTTCATCACAAATATATTATCACATGACCTCATGTTTCTGTAGGTTGCAGGGGTCCAAGGGGATGCTAAATTTCTGTAGGTTGCAGGAGGGGATGCTAAAAGCATCTGTGTTATTTGGCAGGTTCTCCCCAAATCAAATGAAGTCACGGAGCCAACCATGAAATAAGAATATTTGGAGGAATTTGTGGTGGTGTTGTGGAGGCATGAAGTGGCTTCAATAAATAGATTGGAACTCATTGGCGTTGCGCAGGTCACGAGTATTACAGGCACTTGTTCCATAGAAGGAGCGTAAAAAGAAGAGAGTGCGTAAGAATATTCAGAGAAAAACTGTACAGAGGTGAAGTTGTCGGTGGTTAAAGAGTGAGGTGGGGTGGAGCAGTAGTTGTTCTTCTTCTGAACACCAGAATCCACAACTCGGATTGTGAAGTTATTGTAATGGATTGACCTCACATAATACCTTACTGATTCCAAGTATAGTACAGCAGCAGTACCATTTTCCTCACAAGAGAGCTCAAACCTGTTGCTCCCACAACTTTGAGGGTCTCCTTTCAGTCGAAACGGATAGCTTATGAAAATATCTCCACAAGAAGAGGTACAGTTATCTAACGGATTTTCGGTATCCGAAGTTTGTGAAATAACTGTGAAAGGGAGGAGGAGGAGGAGGATGGTGTAAGAGGCGAGGATGAGACTTCCTCTTGACATGGTGATCAAGGAGAAGGCCATATGAAACAGAGATTATAAGGGTGAGTAGAAAAGACATGGGTATTTAACCTGGAGCCTCCATTAAACAGTCAAGCATCATCAGCTTTCTTCAGTCAACAGTAAAGACAATCACCGGAGATATCTTGTTGGGGTTATGTGGCTCAACTCGAATCACAGATGAGCTGGTGATAAAAGGGAAATACAAGACTCTTTCCTATAATGAAGATGGGTAGAGTTAAGAGGCGAATTCTTACACGACAATGCAGACTAGTCAAATTGCAGACTAATCAACCATAAAGTCTCCATCTGCATAGCCAAGAGAGGATGACATTACGACTTTTATTCATACCAAAACATGGAAATAGTCAAGCAAGACTAGACAAGTCGTGCTACGCCATCCATTTGTATATAGAACATATACAATTTCAATCAAAATAACAGGAAAAAGCAAGCTGCTCTGTTGCCTCTGTGTCTGCTTCAGCTAATATCTTTCATTATGCAGAAAATGCTTTTCATTTTGTTATGCAGTTGGTTGCTCATAGTCACAGTTCTAGATGTTGATACCGTCGTGCATGGAGCACCAGTTGGCCCCGAAAGTTGCACAGAGGTTCGATGTAAAGGCCATGGCCCTGCGATACGATTTCCATTTCGACTGAAAGGAATGCAACCACTCCATTGCGGTTACCCAGGCTTTGATCTTTCATGCACCGAGGACAGGCAGACTGTGCTCCAGATCAACTCCTCATCAGCCGACAAGTTCTTGGTGAAAAGGATTAACTACACAGCTCAGGAAATTGAAATAAATCTTTATGATACTCACTATGATTATATATATGATGACCAAGATATCTGCATTCCCAGACAGATTTTCGAGCTCAGTTCCTCTCCATTCAATTACTCAGACGCCCAAAGTAAAACTAACTACATCATATTCAGTTGTCCGGCGTCAGATGAAAGAGATCAGTATCAATCCTTTTGTCAACTGGCGAAACTGAGCCCTTGCCTCGGCAATCACAGCAACAAGATGTATGCTGTTGAGGATGGATGTGCAGAGCTTAAATACATGCCCCAGCTGGTGTCGTGTACCAAGGTGGAAGACTACATGTCAGTACCATATTTTGAGGCTGTGAAGCTCAAATGGTCCAGACCATCGTGTAAACGTTGCGAAGAGATAGGCAAGATATGTGGATTGCTGAATCAAGTTGCAGATGACCAGACCACTGAAGAAACTCAATGTTTAGATGTGCCAAAAGGTACTAAAATCATTTCTCTTCACTCTTCACTTGCTTCCTAGCTGATCCTTTACTGATTTGTTTGGTCGTATATAACCAACAAGATAGTAAGAGATTTTATATGGAATTGATCAATCACTCTGGATACCATTAATTTTACAGGTCCTAATCGTGGAAGACGAATCTTAGAGATATTAGGTAAGTCTTTGGAAGTTTTATTTGCTTATTTTTCAGAACTGGGGTCTATCATGCAGTCTTTTCATATTACGGTAGTCTGTTCTGTAAAAGAGGCGTGTCAATCTTAACGCTGAATGTCATATATATCTGCAGGCATCTGCGCACTTGTTACGGTGGTCATAGGAGTGGCTACTGTATTATACTATTTGTATAGTTCTAAGAAAACAGAAGAAGAAAATCAATTGAGAATTGAGAAGTTTTTGGATGATTACAGAGCTCTCAAACCCAGTAGATATGCCTATGATGATATTAGGCGGATAACAAATCAATTCAAGGACAAGTTGGGTCAGGGAGCTTATGGAACTGTATACAAAGGAAAGCTTTCCTCTGAATTACTTGTTGCTGTGAAAATTCTCGACAATTCAAACGAGAAGGGGGAAGATTTCATTAATGAAGTGGGAACAATGGGTCTCATCCACCATGTCAATGTGGTTCGCTTGGTTGGCTTCTGTGCTGATGGATTCATAAGAGCTCTTATATATGAGTACTTACCAAATGGTTCATTGCAGAATTTCTTGTCCTCTGCAGATGATAAGAACTCATTTCTGGGTTGGGAAAAGTTGCAAGATATTGCTTTAGGTATAGCTAAAGGAATCGAATACCTTCACCAAGGGTGTGACCAGAGAATCCTCCATTTTGATATCAAACCTAATAACATTTTGCTAGACCAGGATTTCACTCCAAAAGTTTCTGATTTTGGCCTAGCCAAGTTGTGCTCTAAGGATCAGAGTGCAATATTAATGACTACAGCTAGGGGGACCATGGGCTACATTGCACCAGAAGTGTTTTCTAGGAACTTTGGAAATGTATCATATAAATCAGATGTGTATAGTGTTGGAATTTTGCTGCTTGAAATGGTTGGGGGAAAGAAAAATTTTAAGGTTATGGAGGACTCCACCAGCCATATCTACTTCCCAGAATGGATTTATAACCTTTTAGAACAAGGGAGCGATATACGAATCCATATTGAAGACGAAGGAGATGTTAAAGTAGCTCGAAAACTGACAATCATCGGCCTATGGTGCATTCAGTGGCATCCAGTAGATCGCCCATCCATGAACATTGTTGTTCAAATGTTGGAGAGAGAAGGTGACAGTCTAAGCATGCCTCCTTATCCCTTTGCCTCTATTTCAAATTGAACAAGAATGAATGCCTGTTTCTGCTAGAAGCTTAAATTCCTTGAAGATCACTGTTGAGACCAAGCATTCAAAGGAAAAACTAAAGATAAAGAATAAGAGAAGAATAAGGAAAACAGCTCTTTTCATTCATGCCTTCAAAAGATATACACCCAGCTATCTATATCAATAGCAGTTCCCAGAATACAGCTCGCTACACGTGATCAACACGTGGTCTTAATTGGGTTGGGTTGACTTAGAAACTAACGGGTTGCAATTGCTACTGGGCTGCTAAGGAAAAAGGTCTCAACAAGTACCCCCCCCCCCCCCCCCCCTTCAGATGCAACCTCTCCTGAGGTGCAGAAAGCTGGGTATTTGGCTGCGATTGCGTGGGCGTCCTCCCATGTTGCATCCTCCGCCGGCAAGCCTTTCCATTGTACCAACCAAGTGGTTATCAATCTCTCTTTTGTTTTCCTCGTCCCCATATCCAAGATACGCTCCGGCTGCCATACGATCTCGCCCTGCTTATCGAATTGGGGAAGGGTGCCCGATACTGGAATAGTATCGCCGATTCGCTTTTTGAGGAGCGAGACATGGAAGACAGGGTGGATTCGCGAGTTCGGGGGAAGTTGGAGTCGATATGCGACCTGCCCGATGCGCTGTGTTATCTGGAACGGTCCGAAGTAGCGAGCAGTGAGTTTGTTTACTGGGCGTTTGGATATACTCCTCTGCCGGTAAGGCTGCAGGAGTAAGTATACCCAGTCCCCTTCGCTGAACTCTCTGTCCGATCTCTTCTTGTCGGCCATTTGCCGCATTCGGTTTTGTGCCTCCTGCATGTGTAGTTTCAAAGTAGCAAGGAGGGTGTCTCTGTCTTGAAGAGATGAGTCGACAGCGGCATTTTTTGTGGTTCCTGGCATGTATGTCTCCACGGTGGGTGGTGGGTATCCATAGAGAGCTTGGAAAGGAGACATCCGGATTGTAGAGTGATATGTGGTGTTGTTCCACCATTCAGCCCAATGTAGAAGATTGGACCATTCAGCAGGCTTATCGGCAATGAAGGACCGTAGATACTGTTCCAGGGCACGATTCACCACTTCAGATTGTCCATCAGATTGTGGGTGGTAAGCAGAGCTATGGCATAGGTTTGTCCCTTGTAATTTGAAAAAGTTCAGCCAAAAATTAGATAGGAAAATTGGGTCTCTGTCACTTACAATCCTCTTTGGCATGCCATGGAGCTTGAAGATGGTGCGCATGAAGGTGTCAGCAATGCGATGAGCTGTGAATGGGTGAGTTACCGGAATGAAGTGAGCGAATTTGGACAAACGATCCACCACAACCATGATTGCATTGTAACCATTCGAATTGGGTAAGCCTTCGACGAAATCCATAGAGATGTCTTCCCATACCTGTGCTGGAATGGAAAGGGGTTGCAATAGGCCTGGAGGATGGATGGACTCGTATTTCTGGCGTTGGCATATGTCACATGAAGCCACAAATAGCTTTACATCTTTTCTCATGCCAGGCCATTTGAAATTTCGGGAAAGACGGGCCAATGTGCGAATGTACCCGGAATGACCAGCTTGGAGAGAGCTGTGAAATTCATGAAGTAGCTTGGGGCGCCACTCAGATGTAACAGGTACATAAATTCTTCCTTTGTAAAATAGGCGTCCCTGGACCAGTTTATAATTTTTGTACTTGTCTTCTTGATTGGTCAACCCCAGGATTATGGCTTGTGTTTCAGAATCATGTTGGCATGCTTTGTCGATAAGTTCTATACCGTCGAATATAGGAGCTGAGGCAGTATATATGGCGCAGAACTCATGTTTCCTGGAGAGCAAATCGGGTACTATGTTCGTCTTTCCTGCCTTGTATTCGATGGTGTAGTTGTAGCCTAATAGTTTGGCTACCCATTTGTGCTGTGCAGGTGTAGAGACTCGCTGGTCCATGAGATATTTCAGAGTTTGATGATCAGTGAGGATCTTGAAGGAATTGCCCAGAAGATACGGTCGCCATTTGTCTACTACAAACATGATGGCAAACATCTCTCGATCGTAAGTGGACATAGCCTGATGTTTTTGTGACAATGACTTGCTGAGAAACGCAATTGGGTGTTTCTCTTGGCTGAGGACAGCTCCGATTCCCTGACCACTTGCATCTGTCTCTATAACAAAATGGTTTGTTGAAGTCTGGCAGTGCGAGGACTGGAGCTGAAGTAATCGCAGCTTTCAAGGCTGCGAATGCTTGTAGGGATTCTGGAGTCCAAGAGAAGTTGTCTGTCTTCAGCATGTTGTGTAGAGGTTGAGCGATGGTGCCAAAATGTGGTACGAACCTTCTGTAATAACCAGCAAGGCCTAGATAGCCTCGTAGTTCTTTTGGATTTTTGGGTTGAGCCCAATCAACAATAGCTTTGACCTTGGCCGGGTCCATGGAAACTCCATTTGCTGAAATAATGTGGCCCAAGTAGTCTATTGTACTTTGAGCAAATGAACACTTTGAAAGCTTAAGATAGAATTTGTTAGTCCTCAATATTTGGAAAACCTCTTCAATGTGTGCCATGTGAGTATCAAAATTCGGACTAAAAATTAAGATATCATCGAAAAAAACCAAAACACACTTACGGAGAAGGAGTTTAAGTAACTCGTTCATTTCCGATTGAAAGGTGGATGGTGCGTTTGATAACCCAAATGGCATGACCAAGAATTCGTAGTGTCCATCATGTGTCCGGAAAGCCGTTTTCTCAATGTCGGCGGCATTCATGCGTATTTGGTGGTAACCCGAACGGAGGTCCAATTTAGTGAAGTACTTGGCCCCGTGGAGTTCGTCCAATAACTCGTCTACCGCCGGGATTGGGTATCGGTCTTTTACCGTCACGGCGTTCAAGTCGCGGTAGTCCACACAAAATCGCCATGTGCCTTCTTTCTTTTTTTACTAAAAGGACCGGAGAAGAGAATGGGCTAGTGCTCCGACGTATTATGCCGGTCTTAAGCATCTCGGTTACCTGGGCTTCAATTTCATTTTTCTATGAATGGGCGTATCTGTATGGGCGAGACTTGACTGGGCTTGTATTGGGTTGTAGTGTGATCTTGTGGTCAGTGGCCCGTTTCGGTGGAAGCCCTGTTGGTGTTTGAAAAAGGACATGGAACTTGTCCAATAGCTGCTGCACACGTGGAGGGTAGTGTTTGTTTGTGTCTGGAACTTGGTGGAATGATAGTGCCTGGTCGTGTTCCAGCAGAGACAGGAGGCTTGTTGTGTCGGTGGTGGATTTTTCCGGGTTGTATCCTTTTAAGACAAAGCACTGGTTGTGCTGGAAAAATATCATCACCTTTTCTGCAAAATGAAGGCCAATAAAACCCAGAGTACTCAGCCATGGCGCTCCCAACACCAGGTCGCATTCTGCTACCGGAAGTAAGAGGAAGTCATCGGTGAAGAAATATGATTGCAGCTGAACCGTGACTGCTCTGACCCTACCTATCGGCTTTAAGTCGTGTCCCGACGCCGATGTATACCGCAATTTGCAGTCATGGTGGACTGGCAGACCCAATTTTTCAGCTATCTCTGGGTTGAGAAAATTAGAGGCCGATCCACAATCGATAAATACTCGAATTGGGGTCCCGTCAATTGATCCTGGCAGGCGCATCACCTCACTGAGAGTGGAGTTGGAGATAGCATGCAATGGTAAGAATTCCTCCTTGTCTGTCGTTGGCTCCTCCAAATCGGGTTGGGCATCATGGAATTCCGGTTGTTCGTCAATGGTGAAAGGTTCCATGATGGCCATAAATGGTTTCTTGCAGGTGTGATACTTGGAGTATGGCTCGTCACAAGTATAACAGAGGCCACGCTCCCTTCTGTCGCGTTGCTCTGCTTTGGACCACGTTCGAACTTGGGTGGAAGAGTTTGTCTTGTACGGTGGGTTGGGTTTATTGTATGGTGGCTGAGTTGTCGTGTGGTCCTGGGCGATGGATGAAGTTTGTTGAGACTGAGCGGGGACAGCTGTGTAGCGTGGTCCAGACTGCCAAGCCGTTTTGGCAGGACGAAATGCAAAGTGTTGGTTGTCCTTTTGCATCGCCTCAAAACGTCGTGCTAGTCGTTGGGCATGGGACAATGAGTGTGGTTCCAATGCCAGCACAGCATTTTTTAGATCTGACCGGAGACCCCCACAGAACATCGGAATGAGGTCGGCATCAGACCAATCCGCCGCTTTGCACGACAACTTTGTAAATGCGGTGATAAATTCCTCCACAGAATTTCGCTGTTGCAAGTGCGACAGTTGTGCCTTGAAATCACAGCTTGTGCTCGCTCCAAAATGCTCCAAGAATTCCAAAACAAATTGATTCCAAGTGGGAGATGGGTGTCGCTGTTCAAATGCATTCATCCAGACTGAGGCATCCGGTCCAAAGTGAAGAGCGACTAGAGAGATGCGTTCGTGCAGGGGAACGTTGTGTATACGCAAGTATCTCTCTGCCATGGCCATCCAACCGAGTACATCTTCACCGTTGAAACGAGGGAGTTCGATTTTCGGAGTCTTGTAGCCCGGGTTCTCTTGGAAACGAGATTGATGAAAATTTTGGTGGGTCTGGGTGGTGTATGGATGGGTCACAACCGGAGGTGGGTAAGATGATGTGGTGATATAGGGGTTGGTGGTGGTGTTAAAAGGTTGGTTTGGTATATGGGTGGTGTATGGATGGGTCACAACCGGAGGTGGGTAAGATGATGTGGTGATATAAGGGTTGGTGGTATAGGGGTTGGTGGTGGTGTTAAAAGGTTGGTTTGGTATATGGGTGGTGTTTACAGATGTTAGAGTTGAGTAAGTGGATGGGCTGGAGAGTGAAGAGGTCATCGGGGAAGAAGATGTGGGTGTTGGGTAAGACAACAAGGGAACAGAGATGTCTCGTATCAGCGAAGAAGTGTTGTGGAGCATACCGAACTGTAGTTGGTGATTTGGGAGTTGATCTTGGTGAGGAGCTGGTGGGGGAGGAGCTCTGCCGGCGGCAGCGGCTATGAAAGTGCTCTGTAATGCAGCTATTTGAGCGGCGATTTTGTTTTCGAACGAGGATTGAGCTTGGTTGAGAGTGTGGGCTAACTTGGTCTCAAACGCTGATTGCGATTGTGTGAGATTTCGGGTGAGGTCGTGCATAGAGAGGTGGAGCTCCTCGTTTTGGTGTTGTAAGAAGTCTACTGTATGTTGAAAATTTGTGAGCTAGGTCTCTGCTGGGTTGGACGACGAAGAGGGAATGGTGGGTTTGGAAGGTGGTGGGGGTGGTGGTGGGTCGACAAGCGCCGATGAAAAAGGCATCGACGGTGTTTGGTTTTGCAGGTTTCTGGGCATCGACCTGGCTCTTGATACCAGTTGTTGAGACCAAGCATTCAAAGGAAAAACTAAAGATAAAGAATAAGAGAAGAATAAGGAAAACAGCTCTTTTCATTCATGCCTTCAAAAGATATACACCCAGCTATCTATAGCAATAGCAGTTCCCAGAATACAGCTCGCTACACGTGATCAACACGTGGTCTTAATTGGGTTGGGTTGACTTAGAAACTAACGGGTTGCAATTGCTACTGGGCTGCTAAGGAAACAGGTCTCAACAAGTGTGACTTAGAAGCTTAAATTCCTTGAAGATCACCTACCAAGTGTTGTTGCACTTCTTTTTTAATCTGCACTTCTAACTTTTCACTATATAGCAACTAGGATTACAGAAATACTAGTCTGCGAGTTGAACTGATGAGAACTTTCAAGTTACAAAATGGGGGGTGATTTTCTAAGAGATTGTACATCCAGTTGATCAATTGCTTTTATGTAGATACTAGATAGTTACAGACTTACAATAGCAAAACCCTATATTCTAAGAGAATCACAACTATTATGTATGTCACTAAATTGAAAGGGTGAAAGGGTGTGGTGCATTACCTTAATCAGTGTCCGCTGCTGGTCAATCTTGAAAGCTCGATACTAATGTATCTTTGGATTGTCCAGTCGGATTCTCCTGAGTGTAGTCACTGAACTCAACTCTTCTAGCACATGCAAGAATTGGAAGATATCTCAGATAATAGATGATATCAAATGCAAGGTATTGGGTTCCCCGTGAAGCAAATCAAGTTGCTAATGCTGCGGCTTTGCAAATTGGAAAAGGAACGGTGGGTCTTAACCCATGGCTCTCTCGAGTGTACTCCGGAACGACGGTTTGCCATGTCCTCCGTTGCTGGAAGCTTAATTGGAAGCCATCTCTGGTTTCCTCCATTTTTGAACTGAGGGCCTGCCTTGTTTTTTAATGAAGGCTCCATTTTCTTTTTTGTTTTTGCTTTTAGGATTGGGTTTCTATTCATACCTCTAAAATTGGTATCTAAACATCTTTATCTTTTTGAATGATTGTCAACTATTGTCAAATTACCGAAAAATACACAAATTAATAATAGTAAAAATCTATATTCTTATCAATCTTATGTCTAAGAACAGTATTCATAAACCCTAAAATATTCAATGAAAATTTACAGAACCTTGCTATGACTTGAACTTAGCAAGTCGTTTAGAATTGAACGTTGCCTTTTGCCGATTCTATTTTTTTGAGACCATGGAGATTGGAAATAGGGTTGATTAATAAGATTGATTAGGTGGGTTTAGGAGCTCACCTTACTACTCTACTCCGCTTAAAATCTGCTATGGATGTTGCTAACATTGATTCCATAGAGGGTTTCTATGAACTGATGATCAATGAGGACAAAATGGATTATAAAATTGATTCATCGAGGATCATATGTACTCACATGAAGTATGATTGCACGAATTTACAATCTGAAGTCATTTTAAAATAATACACTTGCTTTTTTACTAGCTATGATATTACCAGATTCAAAATATCATCAATCATATTATGAGAGCCACGATTATTCACAAGAATCTTAGATCTAATTAGTTTCTTTTATTGCCTTTTGAAAGAGAAAAAAAAGAAGAAGAATGAGGATTTGGTTGATTGAATTCATTGATTTTATTGGATGAGGGGTCATTGTGGGAAATGAAGGGAGGTCTAGATACCTAATTGATTACTTGTAAAAGTAAATGGGAGGTCTATTGAGTGGGGAAGTCTAAGTACTAGTTTTGGAGGTATGAATAGAAGCTCCCATTAGGATTTTACATTTCAGAAGTTTTAAATACACTCTCTAGATCTAATGGGCACGATAATCCATCATTTCGGAGAACATAACCATCAACGGTGGTGATTGTGTAACCCATCGCGAAACAGCCACCGTCCATGTGGCAATCCTAGCTTTAATTGCATATTCGAAACCACTAGACCATTTCCAGATCTTTTTATTTTTTTAATTGAACATTATTTATTGATAAAAATAAAAAATGAGTACAAAGGTTGGAGGATTATACCAAAATCATGCCTATAAAAAGAATGAGACATAAACACAAATGCTAACTACAGTACAACAAGGAAAAAATAAAAATACAAAGCGAAGAGACACTTAGGCAAATATGTAGTAGGGATGTCCACATAAATCATTGACAAAATGAGAGTGCAAGAATTGAGGCAAAGTTTGTCACCAAACAAAATCACCATGCAATGCTCCATGATTAGCCAATTTATCTGCAACTAAGTTCCATTTCCTGAAGATGTGAGAAAAATGAATAGATATATGAGTAGACAAGAGAAAACAATTCCTCTACTGTATTCGTAGACGCCAATGAACACTTAAAGGGTCCTTAAAATAAGTAAGCAAGACCAAAGAATCGACCTCAATCCAAAGATGCCACCATCCTTTGGACCTGGCAAGGGTGACTGTCTCAATAACTGCCAGTAATTCAACATCCAGAGCACAAGATGTAGACACTTTTTTAGTAAAGGCACCCAAGAAGGACGCATCACTATTTCTGAAAATACCCCCAAAACCAGCGGCCTGGTGATCATGGAAAGAGCCATCTGTATTCACTTTAATCTAAGAGTTATGAAGGGGGCACCAAAAAAGTTGGAAAATTCTAGGAGCTGACGGCCTCAATTGAGAAATCCCAAGCAGCCCAAAAGTTGGAACTGATTGAGATGAGGAAGAATAGGCAAAAATTAAACCAGCTGACTCCTTGACTGAGAATAACACTTTTTTGTGGAACTTTACCAGATCAAAAACACCCCCAACATGCTTTATACTATTCCTTTCAGTCCATATATACCAGAGAATATTGTAAACAGATAAGAACTACAACAACTTAGAGGAGGGAGAGAGAGCAGACAATAAGTTATGATGAAAAAACTCACCCACTTCCAGGTCCGGATTGAACTGAAGTCTAAAGAGCGGGAAAAACAAACTCCATAAATGAGCCATAGGCGCACAACTCACAAAGAGATAGTGCAAGGATTCTGTCACTGCAGAACACATATAACAACGAGAGTAGAGAACCCTACCACACCGCTGAAGTCGATCCTTAGTTGGAATTCTGTTTAATAAAACTTTCCATGCCAATAGACTTTTACGAGGTTGAATAGCACGGTGCCAAATATATTTAGCCCAAAAAGGCTTGGTCTACTGCTCAGAAAGAAAAACATAAGCCACCTTAGATGTAAGAATACCAGAACTTTCAACTGACCAAACCGGTCTATCCTCAAGCTCCTCCATTGGGATTGACACTCGTTGAATGGAACTGGCCACCTCTGAAAAGGAGCGCTGAAAGCTCCAAGGAATCTGCCAATTTTTATTTTTAATAAAATCACACACTGTCATTGAGAAAAGGGTGAAACAATCTATCATAACACTCGTTGGTTTCCAGATTTGTACAATAATCAAATAAGTCTTCCAACTTCCAATATATTTCTTATTTCTTATCTCAAAGATAACCTCAAATGAACTACCTTCTACAAGTTCAAAGAGGCAGCAAAATCAACACCCACGAGGAGTGCTTCAGCCTCTGCTACCATTGTCGAGCTACAAAATTGCACAAATGGCCTCATCCTTAATGCAACGTTTTTATTTAAGATAAGTTAGAAATTTCTCACTGCATTAAGTAAAGAGGTACCATGCTACCAGATCACAATGAACCCCAGAAACAAGAGAACATATGCGACGTCTCTAAAATTTTTAAAAGTTTAAATAAATTTTTCAGAGAAACTTGAAAACTTTGAGTCAATCTTAAGAAGTTAATGATCAATTTTATCGCAAGATATACATCCATCACATATCAGTCATTATTCAATTGTTATGCTGATGATATGTTACAAACAGAGTTGTTATTGTCGAATTTGGAGTCTCCATGGTTTTCATGACCATTTTTTAAATCTCATGATGTGCTAAAGAGTATGTACCTCCTTTAGGGTATGTTTGTCACAAGGGATTGTCATAGTCGGGCTTAAATTCTTCTAGAGTCCAACACTCTATAAGCCGGACTTATTCTATAATAGGTGGCAGCATAACTATAATTAAAAGTAGCCCCACCCGACTTACAATCCTGGAATGAGAAAAAATAAAAACCTGCCTAGAAAGACAACTCACAAAGCTCAAATTTACCAAATCTTTGCTCACATAAACCTATGTCAAGTAATTTATGACTCTAAACAAAACCCTCACTACAAACCATTTAGATCTCTCTAGACAAAAGCGCCGTAAGAGCAGATTTACCGTATTCCTCTCGTCTGGCAGTGTTCCGAGTCGGTGAGGTTTTCCTCGTCGTCGCGGAGAGCCTACCGGATGGGTGTTGATGAGTTTGAATCCTATGGCTTCCTAGATATACAGAGACCAACGTCATTTGCTTTGCTCTAACTTTCGTTAAAGTCGAAGCTTCTTTTGTAGCTGTGTAGTCGGCTGGTGGCAAGTGATGGTGCTCAAAGTTCAAGTGGTGTCGGCGACGCTGATTCCTCGTTAAGGGGGCAAGCAGTGCTCTCAGGGTCCATGAATTCTCTCTTTGGGATTATTTATGGTGCTCAGTGAGTTTCTTCATGCCCTTCCGGTGGGTAGGCGTGTTGGTTTGGTCTTTTGGAATGAGCGGCAACTTCGTGGTGGTCATTATGGAGGACTGGTGCGGCAGCGATTTGCAGCTCGGAGAGGTGGAGACGACAACAAGGCTGCGTCGACATTTTGGGCTAGAGTTTACTTTTCTGTGGGCCATATCGACTTAATTTACTAGGCTGGCTCCTTTTTATTTTTGTATAATAATGCTCTCTTTTAGGAGAGTGTACGTAGCAGACTTTAGCTGTGTATCACTTGTTCTGTAAGTGTTACATGAGTTCACGCATTGCACTAGTATTGATGTACACCAATGGGTATTAGACGAATATACTTCAGGGTTAACTTTTGTAGCTTTTTATTGTTCAAGTGTAGTAGTTAGTAACTTAGTATAGCTTGAATAGGAGTTTTTCTCCCGCTTGACCAAGCGTATAGGATTGCATTGTAGGTTTTCTCCTGCATGACTGCCGATAGTGTAGGCTTTGACCTATATGGAAGGTTTGCCTAACAAAAAAAATAAACAAACCCATATCAAGTTTTCAAATACATTATGCCAATCCAAATTTCTCCCCAAAATTTTCAATTCCACAACAGAAAATAAAAAAAAATCGAGACAAAGCCGAAAGCTAGTTTGGTGTGAAGCGCTATGGAGAGTAGAAGCTATGAACAGGACCACGCCAAAAAAAATCTCCCTAAAACGATAGGAATTCAAAGAAAAGTAGTACTACTAACTGATGTAATAATCTTTTGTTCGTCTCCGGTAGCAATAGAGGTGGTAATAAAAAAGTAAGCGGTGTGGCAAAGGAAGACGGCGACAGGGAGGGAGACTGACATGGTGATGAAGCCGTGTAAGAGGCCGTGTGTTAGATTTTTTTTTTTTTGTATTTTTTTTTTAGATGGTGTCTTGTGTACGTGGGATTGTGGTATGTGAAATCTCATAGTTCTTTTTGTGGTCTTATGGTAGCTGTTGAAAGATAGTTTGGGAAAATGAAATGGTTTTTTAAGCGCATTGAGTCATTTCGTGCAGCGGGTATAACACGTCTTAGAGAGTCCTATTCACTACCAAACATGGGAGATGTGGGTCATGGACTAGACATGACAATCAAATCTTAGCGCGTCCCACATAGGAAACTTCACATTACATTTCAAGGGTGTTGCAATTAACACACTAAAAATATCTATTTACACACCCTTTTAAATAATGTATTCTTTAAATTAGGTGTGTGAATTGAGAAAAATGGTGTGTTAATAATATTTTCCTTCATTAAAGGTTGTGTGAATATAAATTTTGAGTGTGTTAATAGCACCGCCTTATTTCAATATGTTGAATGCAAATCGAATTCTCAACTAAAGTTTTTAACATATTTTCATGTGAATCAAGCCTTGATTTCTCAAGGTACACTGATTGAGAACCTCTTCAAAACAGGACCACCAAGAACCTTGATTGATTTCATGTATACAATTCTGTATATAAGTTACTTTCCATTATTTTTTTCAAAAGTTCAGTCATCAACATTTTCATCAGAAATTTTAGTTGGATAACTATGTCTGCTATATGAATATGAGCCATTACCGACCCACATAAATGCTTCATTTGTAACCACTTTTATGTTTTGATATATGAATACAAGCGGGTGAGCCAACTTGCTCCCTTATCACATGTTCAATAGATGATCCATCGCTTATCATTTCATTCTAGTGTTGTCAATAATCTCAAACTTAACCTGAGAGCGCTTAAGAAAAATCTCTCTTGATTTGTACGTGGGACTACAATTTGGATTTTCCGATACTTCAAGGCCTTCTGATATACTACAAGTCTTTCATTCATTTCATTAGTTTCAAAACTAACTCTCTCTAATCCTGTCGTATTAAGACGAAGCTCATTTCATAAATCATTTTCTCTACATTAATACCCTACTCTTATTAATTTTCTCTAATATCTCAAATAAGGTAATGAACTAATTATGTTATCAAAAAGTAACAGATACATGTATCTTTAAATAAAAAGAAGATGCATTTCATATTGCAGCTTAATTTTTTTTTTTAAATCGAGAAGTCAATTCATTTTATATATCTCAACAGACAGTACAAGAAATAACACACCCGAAAAGGGCGACAGTAAGAGTTACCCCATATGACTATCAAACACCTAACTGCACCTGGGTCTCTAACAACCAAAAGTACATCCACCTTCTCAAGACCATTTATAGCGTCTTTATTTCAACAAGTCCGTTCCACTTAAAAGCTTTGAATAAATTGGTACAACCAAATGGAGAGCCTACTCTTATCGATTCACAATTAGAATCCATTTTGGGCCATAAAAACTCAGTCCAACCGAATAAAGACATCCAAAATAAATGAAGGCCCAAACCAAGATAGAGCCCAATTCCAAGAGATTCTAGACCTAGCGAATCTACACCACCACAAGCTCAAAGCCGCCGGAAAATCTCCAACCATACCAAACCCTAGGGGCAAGGACGTCAACCACCACGTCGTCACCATTGCCGAGCCTTCGACGCAGCCGCCGTTCGACCAAAACCTCATCGGCAAAAGCCAGTTTCTTCTGACTCCATAGGTCGTTGGAAACCATTCCAAAAACCGTCCCAAATTCATTCAAAACCGGACACAACTCCGGCTGAGCCGCATAAGGTGGATCATCCAATCCACTAGCCACCATAACCCACAACCAACTTGACCCCGAGCCAATCTCGTCAACGTCAATGTTATCTCTGCAATCCGGCAACAAAACCTGCAGAAGAGACAAATCCACATCGCCATTACAACCACGCCTGTGTTTGCAATTTAATCCAGGCCGCCAACCCACGTACCCCCCCATCAAGGCAATTATACAAAGTCACCTCTTCAAAACCAACACCTGGCGACGTCAATGGTGAGCCGGCCAGATCGGAGACCATAGTCCTGAGTTTGAGAATTCCATATCTAGGCTTCGAGTGAACAAAGCGATGAAACGTGGCCAGAGCCGTACCTGAGATTTCTGATAGCCTTGAAGGATTCAGGATTTGGCTCCATCGAAGATGAAGTAAGGTGTGATTGTGCGCTACCCACGGCGGCGGTCGCTCAATACCTAGGAGAGGAGAGAGCATATTTTCTCTTCTGTTTAGTAGTGTTTTTTTTATTGCAGCTTAATTTGATCTCAGTTAACAAAATAGGCGCAAATGTTGTGACAATGATTCGAGCAACATGTAGATGGTTATTCTCATAAAAAACAAACATTTAGATGGTTATTACCCAAAAGAGAAGAAGAAAGAACAACGCCGTAGAAGCCAACATATAAACCCCCCAACCAATCCCAGACTTTTATTCAATCTAGTGTAAACATATTGCAATCGCAACAAAGCAAAACTTGAGAGCTAAGAAAAAGACACTCCCAACATGCAAATATGTAGTTCCAACACATGACAATCTATTAATAGTTTCACACGGGAATTGGCATGAATTATTAAACTTAATCGTATATATTCTTATCATAATTTTATTTTATGCATTTAGTTGCTTCTATTGATCATGTAAATATAATATATTTTGTCCTTCTTAAAAAAAGGGAAGATCTTCTTCTAGGAGATCGCCATGGTCCAGGAGAACGAGTTCTGGTCCTTATTGGAGACTTGGAACGAACTCGAATCCCCTTTGCTGACCAAAAGAAAAGTTCATATTTCCTCGCCCTCGTCCACACTGACCAAGGTTGGGTGGTATTGAACATGGGATCTACATTATGAAGGGGAAAGCCTCTTACTAAGGTTTTCATTTTGCCTCATCCCAACCAAGTCTGAAGGACCCTCCCAATGCATCTACTCAAGCTAAAATTTATTGGATTTAGGCAAATCACATGAATATTTGTCCCCCAACAGGAGACCTTCTACTTGAAGGGATACGATGATTGATTAGTCCATCATTGGGAGACTTCTAATATGCTTTTTAAACTACCAATGTTCTCATTAGCTTTACTAATTCTGATGAATTGAGATTGATCAATTTTCATAAATCATTTTCTCTGTTTCACTATCCTACTTACGTTAATTTACTCTAATATCTCAAATATGCTAATGAATCCATTTATGTGATTATAAAGTAACCAATACATGCATGGTTAATAATTTGGAACAATTTACTGAAGAAAAGCTTTATATAGAAAGAATATGTATGTCTTGTTGCAGCTTAATCTGATATAAATTTATATTATATATAGACGCAAAAGTCGTGAGACTCAAACCCTCAAAGCGACATGCAGATGGTTATAACCAAAAAATAAAAACAGCATGTAAGTTTCATTTACAAACTAGCCACAAACACATACTCTGCATGCGTAACAATAATTTGTCAAAAAAAGAAAAAAAAATATATATATAATTTTAGAAAAAAAGTTTCTATTCATACCTTCAAAAACGGCACTTGGACATCAAAGTGGCTCAATGAGTATAAACAAGCTACATCGCATGTTACCAAGAGGCAGAAGCGGCCGAAGACATCATGGCAGTTGCTTAAAATTTAACGTTGATGGCTCTTACCAGATGGGTGCAGGTAAAGGAGGGATTGGGGTAGTAGCTCGGAATGACCATGGCGTTTGTGTGGGAGCATTGACTCGGCCCTTTCTACATGCGGGGTCTGCTTTCCAGATGGAAGCTGAAGCTTTGCGAGCTGGTATCCTTAGGCATTACATGAGGGTTGGGATAACGAGATAGAGTGTGATTGTACTTTTCTTGCTGCAGCAATCACACTTATAGAAGAAGATTTCTCTGAAGTGGGTCGTCTTGTTGAGGATTGTAAGTCTTACTTTACTGCCTTCAATTCTATACAAGTTCGACACATTTACCGCGAAGCAAATAGCGTGGCTAACAGGTTAGCTCCGTTTGGTAGTTTTTCGATTATGGATGGGTTATGGTTAGATGAGAGTCCTGCTATTACTCAGGATGTTCTCTTCGAAGATTTAAGTCATATTTCTAATGTAGCTCGGGGTTTAGGTATTACGTCCCCTCCGCAGCATATTGATAATGTTATTGCTTATATAAAACAGGTTGGGGAACTATCCCCATCCCCATTTCAAAAAAAATAATAATAAGGCACCTGGACCTCCCTAATTTTTCAAGTTATTATTGATTTTGTCAACCCGTATGAGATTACCGTTCTGTTATATTTAAAAATAATTTTCTAAATTATTTTTCATAAATGAAAAAGCGAAAACAGAGAATATTTCCACATCCATTCTATTTTATTATTCTATTTAAATTTTTTTCCAATATGATCTGGAGGAGGAACAAAGAAAATATCTTCTAATTAAAGTTAAAATTAACTCAAAGCTATTGTATAGGTTGTTAATGGATTAGCACACCCATGACATTTAAGTAAATTCACGAGCAAACAAAGTAAAGTGGCAAACTATGTAATCAATCCAAAACCCAGATTTCCTCAACAAAGAAGAAAAAAACAAAATAAAAACCAAAATGATAATATTTGTCTAATAAAAATAGATCGAGAGAAAAGGTTGAAATTTCGGATTGTTAGAGCTGTAGAATTGGGATGAATTTTCAAAGCAAAATATGATTAATAAATGTTCAAACAATTGAAAAATATTTTATTAATTACTGATTTTGGAGGTGTGAACTGGATATTTTATAAGAAAATTCTTTTAATTGGATTTAGATATTTTGGGAAAATTATGGAGGTGTAAATAGCATTTTGGTTCTGTTAAAAGTAGATTTGACATCTATTAAGCAAGGAGGTTCGAGTACCATTTTTTTAGATTTGAATAGAAGCTCACTTTTAGAAAAAGAAAGAGGGATGATAACCCTTCAAAAAAAAAGAGAGAATGATAATGGATAGTTACATTACTCTAAGGGAGCTTCTATTCATACCTCCAAAAATGACACTTGGACCTCTT
The DNA here is from genome assembly GCA_963682095.1 of Potentilla sterilis. NCBI lineage: Eukaryota > Viridiplantae > Streptophyta > Magnoliopsida > Rosales > Rosaceae > Potentilla > Potentilla sterilis. The sequence continues at coordinate 31,877,500 of OY821754.1, forward strand.
TACTTAATGGACCTCCAATTTACTTTTTACAAGAACCAAAATGTTATTTACACCTCCCTGATTTTTCCAAAATACCCAAAATCCAATTAAATCAATTAAAAGAATTTCCTTATAGAATATTCAGTTCACAGCTCAAAAATCGGTAATTAAACAGGCTTCGATTTTTTAACATTTAGTAATTATATTTTACTTTGAAAATTCATCCCAAATCTATTGCTCTAATGATCCGAAATTTTAATTTTTTTTTTCTCGATCTATTTTCAATAGGCAAAAATTATCATCTGGATCTTTATTTTAGTTTTTCTTCTTTGTTGAGGAAATCTGGATTTTTGGGTTGTTTGCTCGTAAATTTACTCAAATATCATGGGTGTGCTAATCCATTGACAATCTATACAATTAGTTTTGAGTTATCCATTAAATTTTAGTCTTAATTAGAAGATATTATCTTTGTTCCTACTCAAGATCAGATTGGAAAAAAATTAAATAGAATAAAAATGGAATGGATATGGAAATATATTTTATGTTTTCTCTTTCTCATTTGTGAAAAATATTTTACAAAATGTTTTTGAAAATATAACAGAACGGTAATTTCACATGGCTTGACAAAGTCAATATTAATTTGAAAAAAGAGAGAGGTCCAAGTATCTTTTTTTATGTATAAATAAAAACTCCCTTACTCTAAACTTACATCCAACCACTGTAGATAACCTGCATGCTCAATATGTAATTATCCACTAAAAAGTAGATAATAGCCTAAATTTTTTTATTTTTTTTTATTTTACTATTTATCATTTTATCCTTTAATTATTAAAATAAATTCCAAACTAACATATGACGCAGATACAAAGATAAATACGTGATTTCACAACGTTTTGGCTTAGAAAGCCTCAACTCTTAATAATCATAGGGAGTGCTTGCATCACGCTCAGCCTAGGGCTGTCAATTCCGACAAGACCCGATAACACAACTCGAAACCCGTACGAAATAAAGAGGGCCGAACCCCCACGATTAAAAAGGGGGTTAGCAACGGGTTAACCCGCTATGACCTATTTAATAAAAGGGGTCAGCCACGGGTCAACCCGCCAACACGAACTAAACCCGCGTGACACGTTTAATAAAATTGTCGGACTAAATTTTTATATAATACTCTCTTACATAGCCCATTAAAATAAGTTTAGTAAGAACTTAGTAAGTCTTTTATCCTTTTGTTTGAATTCATGTTTTGATAGGGGTAATGCTATGAATTTTTTTGTATTAATCTTGTTTAAATGAGTCATTTTGTCTAACGCGTCACAATTTATTTATTAAATGGGTTAAACGGGTTGGAAACGGGTAACCCGTTTTGTAAACAGGTTGCCTTTGGGTTTAAATTTTTGACACGATTATTAAATGAGTTGGGTTTGAGTTTATATTTTATGACACGCATGATACCTTGACCCGACACGACCCATTGACAGACCTTCGCCTTTGGTGTGAATGAGCCACACTCACCTTCGACTTGCCAAGTGGCAGATAAAAAACACATAGAAATCTTTGATAGGAGCATGAAATGCTACGTCCTTAATATGTTTTACCCCTCATTTATACTATGTTTAACCCTTATTGTCTTAGAATCGAGTCATAATATCAAGTCATGAGTATGTGGTAGAGTTACAAAGAAATCGTGCTAAGAATAGATAAATATGTACTGTTGACAGTAGCCGCAGAGGGGCTACAACAGGCCCACAGACCCGCAGCCAGTGCACCCGGGGCCGACCTAGGGCCCGGAACCGGATCATCTGCACCCGGACCCGGGGTCCAGCAGTCCACCTTACGACCAGGGGCCCGGGGACCGGGGCCGCCAGCCTGCCAAAGAGGTCACCAGAGCTGCCCTTTGGTGTGCAAACAGAAGGAAACCAGTCTGACATCGAAGGGTGGGGCCAGATCTCACGCCCGACCACCTATATAAGGGCCTCAACTACCCTCATTAATAGGTAACTGATCTTTCCTACTGCTTATCATACGTGCTTAAGTTATCTATACATCCCAACTGTACTAACTTAGGCATCAGAGAGGAGAAGACCGGCCCGCCCGGTATTCCCCTTAGTAAGCAGGTTTACAGGAGATCACACTTGGATTCATCTGTCTCTGCCAAGCCTACGGGTTTTAGGTACGAACAATTGGCGCCGTCTATGGGAAGAGTTACGATAAAACCACGCAAGCAATACCAATGGCAGAAAGCTCTGAGGCAGGCCAGGAAAGAAATACCGCCAAGGAGCAGCGTGTTAGGCCAGAACAAACGCTCGTCTCCACCCCGGTCAACACGCGAGAGCATCGCAGCGACCAGGACAACCAGGAAGGTGGGAGCTGTGGGAGGCCGACCGGTACGCTGGGGCCATGCCTTGATAGCTCGCGCAGGAAAGCCCAGTGAAGAGCGACCGACCAGCACACCGGGGTTTTTCGCTGACATTCTCGGACGATTCGAGCGACAGGGAGGAGAGCCCGCTCGGTGGCAGTGACCGGGACACCACGTACAGCCTCGGCCGGCTCGATGTAGCGGGCGAGATACGGGCAATGGCAGCGGAAGTCGGTCGCCTGCGCGAGGAGGGCGACCGGGATAGGGCAAGATCCAATGCCCGGTATGAGGAAATGGAGGCGGTGAATGCTGCCCTGGTAGTCTCCCTGGAGAGAGGACAGCAGCGCGGCGACGCTATGACTAGGGCACATGCACCTACACCGGGCCAAGCCCAGCGGTTTGAAGCGGGACAGTCATCGGGCGGAAGGCCCCGCTCCCCCGAGCGAGCGGAGATCCCGGCCGGCACGGCCCCACCAAAGAGCGCGCCGACCTCCTGGCAACCACACGCTTCATTCGAGGATGAAGCCACGACCCCGACTACACGGGCATTGCAGATACTCACCGACACTGTGTCGGATCTGAAGGCCCAAGTGGAGGCCAACGAGAGAAGGGCGGCGCGGCCGATGGAAGGCGCGCGATTCAACGAGCGCACAGGCCCTTTCTCTCACCGGGTTCTAGAATCGGGGAGGTCTAGTAACCAGAAATCCCTAAAACTCACATACTCAGGATCCAGCTGCCCGTACCAGCATTTGGACAGCTTCCGGTCCCAGACATGCGCCAAGGGCTATTCCGACGCAGTATGCTGCAACATTTTCCAGGAAACCCTGTCTGGAGAGGCGCTCAGCTGGTTCTATGAGCTTCCGGCAAACTCCATTGAGGCGTTCGAACAGCTGGCCGATCGGTTCGTAGGCCGCTTCATCCTCCGGGTCGAAGGAGCCCGGACATCAACCATCCTCTTCAACTGCATGCAGGCACCCGGCGAGGAGCTGAGGACCTTTGTCAACCGCTGGCAGACGGTGACGGCAGGGGTTTGGAACCTCGACAAGGGTATCGCCGAGATGGCGTTCAAACAAGGGCTCCGGCCGGGAAAATTTTCCTACGCCGTACGGGTGGAACTCCCGCAGGGGTATGACGAGCTGATGGCAATGGCCATCAGGCATGCTCAGGCCGACCATGAAACGTACGGGCAGCACCTACTGAAAAGAAAATGGGAGGAGCAGCAGGAGGAGCACCCCCGGGAGGATCACCCCCCTCCCGGCCAAGAAGACAAGGCCAGCCACCGGACCGAGAACCGAGGTGCCCGACCGAGCCGGCCCAGCAGATATTGGGGGCAACGGCAGCAGAGGCCCTATCATGATAAACCCCAGAACGAGCACAAACCGGTGCAGTACCGGCAAGAACGCCCCCTGGCAATCATGCCAGCAGAACGGCAAGAGGTCTTCACTACCCTAACCTCTTCATACGAAGACATCTTGCACGAGAACGGGAACATCATTCCCCCACCGCCCAGGAGAAAGTACCCGAAGGGGAAGCTTACCCCGGCGCAAACGGGCAAGCACTGCTCCTATCACGATGAAGCTACTCATCGCACAAACAAGTGCTTCGCTCTCAAGACAACGGTAGAGGGTTTGATTAGCAACGGCCAGCTCCAGTGGTATATAGGGGAAAGGAGAGCAGATCCTGACCGGGAGCCGGGCCAGGCCTGGTAGGCACGCCCAAACCTCCAAACGGTTAGTTTGGCATATCATCGGTTCGGCTGCTATAACATCATGAGATATATGCCAACCATTTTAAGAAAAAGTTCCACCGGTTCCGCCAGTGCAAGTGTATTTATATCCAAGGAATAATACAAACAAAAACCGTTCCGCCGGGTTTACAAAAAATGGAGAGCAAAGCAAAAGTTTCAAGGAGCCGCGCTCCCCCCTTCAGCGGGCATTCCACCAGCTTCTCCAGATGAAGCCGCTGCACCTTCCTCAGGCCCGCCTACCCCTTCCGGTTGCGCCTCGCCTACCGACTGCTCATGGATATCCGACTGCTCATGGATATTCTCATCAGCTTCGGCCTTCGGCATTCGAGAGGTATCCAGGTACCCCTTCTCTTCCCACTCAACGTAGGCGTCCGCGATACCCGATTCCCTGGCCTTCTCCAGGAACTCGAGGAACTGGTCGCTCTCATGATACTTGAGAACAACCCACTGGTAAAGCTCCGGGTCCTCTTCTCCAGACGCAGCGGCAGCGGCGGCGCGAGCAGCGGCAGCTCCCACCTGGAGCTCATCCACTTTTGCCTCCAGCTCGGCCCTCTCCTCTTCGGCCAGCTCTTTCTCCTCCTCGAGGCTCCGGACCCGCTCTTCCAGTTTGGCCACCTGCTTCTTGGTCCTCTCCTCCGCTCTGACCTTCTCCCGCTCTAGCCTGGACTTCTTTACTTCCAGACGCTCTCGGGCTTCTGTCAGAGCGGCCACCTGCCTCTTCAACCCTGGCAGCTCCTCGCTCGGATCCGGCTGGTACAGATTGTACAATAACTACACAACAACATGGAGCCAATTAGACAAGCAGCAAAGGTAACGAGTTACGAGCAGTGCCATGACACCGAACAATTCTTACCCGGAGGACCGACTCCTTGCACTTTTGGCGGTTTTCCCCCGCCAAGGCTCCGGTGACCCCAGGCCTGTCCAGGCCAAGGCCAGCCACATCTGCCGCCACCTTCCGAAGGAGGGGATTCTCCAGACTCCCCCCCCTATTCCTCCGCAGGAGCGGGGCTACTCGGCTGACAGGCAGAGTTTGGAGCAGCGGCAGCCTTGTCCCCAGCGGAACTCGATGCACCACTGGTCACCTTGAGCCGCTTCGCCAAGTTATCACCTGACGACCGACCGGTCAGCGTCACCAGCGCGGAGGGAGGAACGTCCATGACCCTCCGCCTCTTCTCACCCTGGCCGTCCGGCGAAGAAGATTGTGCGCCTGACCGAGTGACCTTGGTGACTAGCGGGACAGATCCCGGCCGGTACGGAATCCGGTTCACCCCACCAGGAACCTTTGGTGGCCCCCCGGTGGTCTTGCCCTTTCCAGGTCCCGCCTTGGGCGCAGCAGGGTGACTCTTCACACGCCTCAGAATGTAGGTGTCGCCCTCAACGTCCATGGCCCTCGGTTCGGCATGAACAGTTAGCCGACCGGACTCCTCGTCCACCGAGGTCCGTGAAACGGCCTCACCTTTCTCCTTCAGACTTGAGAGAAGGTCTTCACCGTCCATGGATAAGGTATTGTCCGGTTTAATGACCGCCCGGGAAGATGTACCTGCAGGACAAGCAAAACGTTAGTGTTTAAAAAACTCGGCCAGAAGAAACGCCACCGCTAAACCTTGCTACGCACCAGGATCTCGCCCGAGACCGCAGTTGTAAGAGCTTCGCTCGAGATCGTCCCAGCATCCGAGTATAGTCGTAATCCTTTCCCGCTCCAACTCGGATAGTTCGAACGACTGGTCGCCAAGGGGCTGGAAGGCACCAGGAACCCGGTACATTCTACTCTTCTTCTGCCACTTCCCCCCCCCCCCCCCCCCCCCCCCCATCACCACTTTTTTCCTCCAGCTATTGTCTATCTAGGAAGGCATGTGGGTGATGATAGGCTGGAACTGTCGGGCGCTAAAGGTCAGACAACCCCGGGAGCCCCTCTTCTTCGAGAAGGATATTCTGTACAATGCCCGGAACTCGTTCACCGTCGGCATACTCATCCCGGACAACTCGTACAGGCAACCGAGGCTCAGCAGCTTCCTCCACTGGTTCCCGGGAAGCTGCGCGGGAGACACTTGCTGGGCACTGAGCGTGTACTGCACGAAATCTGGCAGCGGGAGGGAAAACCCGTGGCGAAATTGGTCCAAGTGCACGGCAACCCAACCCGCCTCCGGGTTACAGGCCGATTCTCCGGGATTCAGCGGCCGCAACGCCACCTCATCGGGGATACTCCACGTCTCCCGGAAGGCAGCAATCTCTTCGAGATTCATACTACCCTCCGGTTCATCACACACCACGGCTCTTTTCCCACTCCCGATGGTGTAGCTCACGGGCGGAGTGCCAGAAAAGCGCATCCCGTGCGGGATTTCCTTAGATCCCGAGGACCTGGAAGACGAAACCTCGCTCCGGGAGTGGTCAGCGGCTTCGGCATCCGGGGATTCCGAACCGAGCCAATCCTCTAGTCTCTCCTCATCGTCCACGACGGGACGCCTGTCGGCCGATTCAGAAGTCCCATCAGAACTTGCAGAAGCCATTTAACCTAAGAGGAAGAAAACAAAACCCCACCGCTGGTCAGCAACAGGCTAGAACAGCGCCCTCTGCGGCTCCTCCCTAAGATTACCGCAACCGCCCCACTCAAAAAAACTCACTGTCGGCAACAGAGCCCCCCCTCTCTCGCCGCAAAACGCCAAAAATGAAAAAGAAAAACACCAGGCAAAGAAAGTAAGACTTACCGATTATTATGCACAACCGAGGAAAATCCGTCCTACGAAAACACCGAGCAATGGCAGGCAAAGAACAAGAACGCTTGAGGCAACGGATGTCGCGGGGCACCTCCACAAAGCTTTCGCCGGATTCCTCTCTAACCTTCTCTTCTTCTCTCTGAGCCAAAGAACAAAACAGAACTTATAAAGGAAGAGGAGGCCTTTTTATAGAGGGGTCTGATGCCCTAGGCACTTGCAATCCCCCCAAAACATGCAATCAGGACAACTCAAACGCCTGCGAATCCAGACCCTCCATCTCAGATCGCTCCCTACTGGCACGTGTCCCAGCATTGGTAAACTTCCCACGCCATCATAACTGACGGGACTGATGGGCTTCCTCCTTAAATGCATGTCAGCCACTTGTCCCGCCTACGAGCGACATGGAGGAGAGATGGAGCAGGAACCGAGGCGTCAAGCCCCCCCTCACTTTCCCAAGGGCCACGACAGCTCTCCGGTTGTGATTTTTCAACCGGCTCGAAGGCTTCTCTCCGGTTATGATCTTCCAACCAGAGCCATGGCAGTTCACCGGTTAGGTATTATTCAACCGGCTGCATGGCATCTCCACGACAGCTCTCCGGTTATGATTTTTCAACCGGCCCGAAGACTTCTCTCCGGTTATGATTTTTCAACCGGCTCGAAGGCTTCTCTCCGGTTATGATCTTCCAACCGGAGCCATGGCAGTTCACCGGTTAGGTATCATTCAACCGGCTGCATGGCATCTCCACGACAGCTCTCCGGTTATGATTTTTCAACCGGCCCGAAGACTTCTCTCCGGTTATGATCTTCCAACCGGCTCCATGGCAGCTCACCGGTTAGGTATCATTCAACCGGCTCCATGGCCTCTCACCGGTTAGGTAACATTCAACCGGCTTGAGAGCATTTCACCGGTTAGGTATAATTCAACCGGCTTCATGGCCTCTCACCGGTTAGGTATCATTCAACCGGCTCCATGGCCTCTCACCGGTTAGGTAACATTCAACCGGCTTGAGAGCATTTCACCGGTTAGGTATAATCCAACCGGCTCCATGGCCCCTCACCGGTTAGGTATCATTCAACCGGCTCCATGGCATGACTCCGGTTATGAGAACATTCAACCGGCATGGGCTTTATACACCCGGGTGAGTTTACATGTAACACATGTACTCTTATCCAGCAGGATAAAAACCCTGCATCGCACTGAACTGCGATCAAAATGGGGATTCAAGGCGAGACTTGTCATCTCAACGCCTCCCCACCGAGCAGATTGTTTCTCTGATCCAGAACTCTCCCCGCAGGCACGTCGCCCCACGCTTATTCCAACACAAGCTGGGCCGAGCCACCGGGCCCCTTCCGACCTGCCATTGGCAGTAATTTCGCCTTGGGGGACCCGTTCCGATATGGCAGAACGCCCGGTCGAGTTCACACGCATTCTCCGGCTCGATACGCAGAACGCCCGGTCGAGTTCCCACGCATTCTCCGGCTCGATACGGTATGGGGGTCCACTGGTCGGTTCGCCAATTTCGCCTTGGGGGACTCGTTCCGATATGGGAGAACGCCCGGTCGAGATCCCATGCTCCATATCTATTGCATGGCGGATTTCAAAGCCCCATTATCATTCCATGCACTCTCCGGGTTTCACCCCGCTCCATATCTATTGTATGGCGGATTTCAACCCCCATTATCATCCCATGCACTCTCCGGGTTTCACCCCACTCTATGCTCATGGCACGACAACACTTGAGCACAATACCATTTGTATTGCAAACATACTCATAACTGTCGCACATCATCATTAACAGGTACTCACCACGCCTACTCTGACCGAACGCCCGGTCACGCCCAATCTTCAATACGGACTTGGGGGACTGGGTACCGTTGGGTTGGCAACTGCGGGTCTGCGGGATAGAAGCGAGACATATTAAGTCCCCATTCAAGATTGCACTTGACCGGGAACTTGAGGGACTTGTTGACAGTAGCCGCAGAGGGGCTACAACAGGCCCACAGACCCACAGCCAGTGCACCTGGGGCCAGCCTAGGGCCCGGAACCGGATCATCTGCACCCGGACCCGGGGTCCAGCAGTCCACCTTACGACCAGGGGCCCGGGGGCGCCAGCCTGCCAAAGAGGTCACCAGAGCTGCCCTTTGGTGTGCAAACAGAAGGAAACCAATCCCACATCGAAGGGTGAGGCCAGACCTCACGCCCGGCCACCTATATAAGGGCCTCAACTACCCTCATTAATAGGTAACTGATCTTTCCTACTGCTTATCATACGTGCTTAAGTTATCTATTCATCCCAACTGTACTAACTTAGGCATCGAAGAAGAGAAGACCGGCCCGCCCGGTATTCCCCTTAGTAAGCAGGTTTACAGAAGATCACACTTAGATTCATCTGTCTCTGCCAGGCCTACGGGTTTTAGGTACGAACATGTACAAAAATGTCAAGTAGCCGATTTAAAGTTGTAGAGATGTTTCATTGAATCTGTAAAGTTTCGGCTATACTTTTGATGGATTTTTCTTCTCTTATATGCCGGAAACATATTGATGATTGAACATTGGAAGGAATTATACTAATCGGAGTTAAAAAAAGATGCCAGGAAATTGCAAAGCACAAAATCGGTGCAAATCCAGTAATTCCAGTATTTTTCTGGAAACCTAAATCAAATTCCAGAATTTCTCTAGGATGGACTATAAGGAACAAGAAGGCGTGCCATATATGCATTAAAAGATCTACGAGTCTAGTTTCTACAGAACTTGGAATCGCACCAAAAGATATCCTGAGGAGAGAGTTATGCCTGTCACAAGACAGCAAGGTCACTGTCCCTGCCGAGAAAGAAACCTACTGCCCGTTTTCACTCTTTTGTGTTTTTAATTGTCTAAATGACATCTGATTGCACCATTGAAGATTGTCCAAGCTTAATAAAGCTTAGAGGAGTCAGCCAAGCCAAAAAGAAGTGGAAAATATGAAGAGAACAGTTTTCCTAACTCAGCTAGGAAAACTGCCGGTTCCGGGAAGCAGTCTGCCGGTTGAGTTGAGTGAGGCTAGAGCTGCGTGACCATGGATCAAAATCTACCATGAAGTATTGCTGAGCCCACAAGAGGAGTCCATGAAGCATTGCAGCCCAATCCAAGAAGGAAATCGGCAGAAGAGATTCTAGAAGAAGCATTACTTTGCCAACAAGGAAACCTAAACCAAATCGGTTTAGGTTTTGCTATCCCTATTAATGCCAGCAATACACTAGCCTTTCCTCTATATATAGCCAATGATTTCACACAGAAAAATCATCTCATCTCAATCACAAATACTAGCCAAAAGCTTTATCAAGTCTCTCAAGCACCAAACAAAAATACATAGCCATCCCGATTCCACCACATCCCAAAATTCGTACCATTGTTCCTCTTGCTGCCGTGCGTCTCCACCATACTTGCCGAAGTCTTCAAGGTTTCTAAAGTGTGATCCGCCTCATCTATGGCTCTTGTATTTAATTTAGTTTGTGTGACTTGTATGGATTTATTTCGTTTCTTGGTTTTTATTGAAACTATGTATGAACCGATTTCAAGTTTGTTTATGTAATAGTTTTTTCTGATTTTAACTTGTATGATTTGTGTGTTAGATAATTAGGACAGTGGTATTAGAATGCATATTTAGGATTTAAAATTGGTTAGTAATCTAAGGATTGGGTATTAAAAACCGAAACATTAGTTGTGTTTGAGAAACATGTAATTCTAGATGCTAGGTTTAATCGAACTAAGAGTAATAACAAGCTAAGCTAGACCTACCCGGTTGTTTTGATTTGTGTTGCTCACCTAAGAGTTTAATACCTTAGATAACTTGCATATTAAAATAAGATGATTGACAACCTTGCTTGTTTTGCATGTCTCCGATTTAGACTATTGTGCACAATTGTTAAGTCCTACCCGGATTAACATAACTTTAGGACCTAGAACTACCTGTTTGGTCTTGAAACTTGAGAAGTCTTACAACTAAGTTGTAGTCAGAACTAAAATTGAATCTTAAACATGTTAATACTTGTTCCTTACTTTCTTGCATACGTGTCTTACTTGTTAAATAGTCTTTTTATGCTAAATGCTTTGTGTGAAAGATGATGATCACTTGTACATTAGTTTTAGGATTTATTTCGTGTTCTTTAGTTATAGGGCAGCCTTGCTACCGAACCTCTTTTCATCCCCCTTATGTGACGTTTCAATGTGTAAATATGTGAATATGTGTTTCTAACCTTTTACATGTTAGGTACTCTTAATCTCCGGCTAGAACGATCCCTACTTATCATATGCTACTAACATTTCTTGTAGGGTTATTATTGAAGATGTGCTTAGGCAACTCGTCAATCTTCACTTTCTTATTTCCCTTCATACCCTCTTCAATTGAAAAAGAAAATAATCTACAAAATATATGTCACGCCCCGGTCCCGGCGTCGGTGGGTTTTAGACACCCGGCGCCGATCCTGAGGTGTGAGTAAAATGTTACCAGAGTGAAAAGTAAATAAAAATAAAAATAAAAATACTTCTTTCTAGGCACTTTACCCTAGGCTCGTCCGACACTCTGACTCGACAAACACTAACCACTTCTCTAAAAAACAGCAAGTAAATGGGTGGGTGAGCAAAACCACGCGCTCAGTGAGTGCCCGATGTAATATGCTATCAAGGCCATGTCATTTTACACACGCGACAAAATAAGTATAAATATAACATGAGCGAATCAAGCATATAACATAATAACAATGCATGTATGTAATGTTCCTCCTCACACTTTCAACTGCCCTCAAATATATATTTTTCTTCTTTCGTTAGTCTTCTTGTTATACTCATGGTCCCCAGTCCCGAAACCCGAAATAGATCATTTTATCGACTTTTGGCGTCGATGGGGCATACTTTTCTCAAACTCGTGCACATGTGGGCTGATTATAGCTATTGGATGTCCCCATGAGTTAACTCAACTACATGAAAGGTTTGTATCAATAATAAACTCATTTTCCAAACACTCATGTTCCCTTCAACTTCCAATCTCACCATTTTTCCATCATGAAATACATGATCAGGTAATATAATTCAAAACAAAAACACATGCTTTCCACCATTGTAGATACGTAATAACCAACTAAGAAATCTAAATATCACCAACATTCATAACAAATAATGCCAAAAAATGCTAACATTTCATAAATAGATCAAAAACATGCTTTTCGACTATTTTAAAAGCATATAAGAATATTTGAAACACATTACATAAACCACTCACCTCGACGAATCGAATCGACACCCAGATCGTAAATGGAGTAACCTAGAACGAGCCTTCTAGAAATCACCGTTGGATCTAACTATAACCACAATGGATAGAAAGATCGCGTCGATACGAATCCGTAGCCACTCGCTGATTCAGAATCGGAGTTACGGATCAAAAGTTATGATCCGCAAAAGTTTCATCGCAAATCTAATAAAATAATAATATTGTAGAGAGAGAAAGAGAGAGGTACATACTGAATTGAAGAGGGGGGGAGGGGGGGCTGATCCCTATTTATAGGAAAAGAAGGTCAATCACCAAGCCACATATGTCATCTCCCACACCATCCACCAAGGTACTTGCACCAAGTGTTAAGCAAAGGATAAAGTCACTCTCTCCAAGTGACAAGTGTCCTATGACTCTTAGGGCTGATATACTTGGTCACTAAGAAAACGTATTGACCAATAGGAAGCTGCCACGTCACCACTTGAAAGAATTTCGACGAAACTTTGAAAAATCGCTAAAAATAGCTCGAGAACTCAAATAATTCACCGAAAAATGTGACGAACTCGTGACGACCTCTAATTTCTATTTCTCACAAGAAAAATAAAATTTGACCAACTTCAAAAATCGGGATATTACGATATCCTAGCCAAAATGACAACTCCATCCCAATTTTTGGTGATAAGTTTACTGCACCTCCGTCGCACCAGTTTCATGTCACCGCTGTCACCAACTCTCCACCAACCCAGCACCATCCCAATTTTTGGTGATAAGTTTACTGCACCTCCGTCGCACCAGTTTCATGTCATCGCTGTCACCAACTCTCCACCAACCCAGCACCAAATGAAGACTCTCGCCTCCATCATATCCGACTAAACGATGAAGCTCAACACCACCTTCTTTTTAGGGCCGACAATATGTAGAGCCAGGAAAGGTAGGTGGCTGCCGGAGGGGTATTTCTCGTCGGGATCCACCCCGGCATGAAATCACCAGGGTGGGAGAAAAATATGGCCCAACTATTTCCGATGTAGTCATGGAGCTTGATCTTCCCTATGGTGCTATAAGCTTCGAGGTTGGGGAATGGAGACATGTCTCCAATAAGTAACCCAGGCACTTCAAAGAGAGAGTAAAAGTAACACAATTGTGTCCGCATATTAGTTTGAACTAGTAAATTTATGGGACTATATGTTAGAGATGAGAGATCCCACATAAGAAAATTAACAAATAAAATACAACTTATAAGTGGGTGGATAATACTCAATTGCACCGAGGCCTTTTGTGATTAAAACCCAACACCTTTAAGGTGGTCAAGTTGGGACAATATCGGTACAGTTATTCCACGGGCCACGCTTGTCACCGTTTAACATAGTATCAGAGAGAAGCTCAAATGGCCACATAGACTCCACGTCACCCAAAATGTTGTCCACGTGTATGGCTTGAAAATTTGCCACACGTGCGGGGACGTGTTGAGAATATACATCCCACATGGGAAAATGAGACATAGCATGTGGGTTTATAAGAGTTTGGGCTACTCCATCCATTGCCAATTAGTTTTGGATTGGAACCCCAGACTACTTTATCATGGTATCAGAGCGGGTCCCTCTCCAATTGCGTCTCCAATCTTTCGTGGGCCCGAGTATGAGTTCATTATGTATTTCGCTCGTTGTGTGGGTTTCTTATATTTCGCCTGTTTTGGGCCTTCATATTTCGCCCGTTGTGGGCCTTTCATATTTCTCTCGTTGTGGGCTTTCAAATATTTCACCCGTTTAGGCTTGATATCTTGTCATCGGAAAATTGCCCGATTGATTGTTAATTCATTCCACGTGATTACCTAGAGCTAGGTTGCACATGAGGGGGCGTGTTAGAGAGAAGAAATCCCACATCAGAAAAGTGACAAATAAAATACAACTTATAAGTGGGTAAATAATACTTACTTGCATTGAGACCTTTTGTGATTAAAACCCAACACCTTTAAGGTGGTCAAGTTGGGGCAATATTAGTACAATTGATCCACGGGCCACGGTTGTCACCGTTTAACACTATAAATTACTTTGAATTGTGATAAGTTTGATTCGTTTCAATCTGGAAAGGATGCGGCCAGGAACTCAGAGAGATTGGAGCTGGAATTGAGTGCGCTGAGGTGGGAGAGAGGAAAAAGAGAAACATTTTTTTATATTTTTTTCTTAGTGTTGAAATCATAATTGTATATTGTTTTTAATTTAAAAAGGGTATGAAGGGAAATGGAAAAGTGAAAAAATTTATGTGTTTTCTGCTTACATTGGCAAACTTAGGGTGAGTATGGCTCATTCACACCAAATGTGAGTGTGAGTGTGATGCTAGCACTCCCCAATAACTATATACTAACCTCGTATCCGTGCGATGCACGTGGTATTATTAAATATAGGAAAAAAATAGAATTTTATTTGCCAAACATCTTCTTTCATTTGGTTTCATGTTTTTTCATATTATACTAGGATATCCACATATGCTATGCATATGTACGTAAATGTAAATGTGATTTTCATTTTTATGTGAGAAAATTTATAAAAGAATTGGAGGTTATTACAGATAGTGAGCGCACATAGTGAGAAGTTACCTGCAGAATTTTGGGTTCTTTTTTTTATTTTAATTTTCTGTTTTGATTTTATTATTTACTCTTTTGTCCCTTAATCATTAAAACTAATATTATTTTAACACATGATGCAAGGATGAATATGTAACTTCACGACGATTTTAGTTAATAAAGTTTGTTTATTTAATAATAGTATAGATAATCTTCTTATGTAATTATATTTTAATATAAAAAACAGTATGTTCAGAAGGTATTTTGAAAGGATAAAAATCTTCTCCTAACCTTTTCTTTCATTTTACCTTTCTTACCTTCCATCTAATGACTCATAATCTCTTGTTCTTTTCTTCTACACTCTTATTTTTGTGCTTTGAGATTGTGAGCCATTAGATGAAAAATCAGGAAGGTAAGGTGACAACAAAGGTTATGAGAAGATCCGAATCAATTTTGAAAAGTCTGGCTTTCTAATAGTAAAGATATGTAAACAGAGCCATCGTTGAATTTGAAACCCCCTCCTGCACCAAGGCCACAATCCCAGTAAAAACACCCAGGACACCCCTAGAGACCTAATCACGCTGGCGTCATAACTAACAGAAGACTCACCTACCACCATTTTAACGTTGTCCAAATTCCAAAACGTTGATTCGGCATGACGTCATCAGGCGCGCGGAATCAAACTTCAAACCCCCTAAACTTCAAACTTCAAAGGTTCAAACTTCAAACCCCCTAAACTCACCAACCCCGGGGTGGGCCGCACGGTGCAAACACACGTCGGCTTGAAAAAGGTTCGGTTCGAGGTAGGAGAGGACGAACCGGGACAGACGCGGCCGTCAGGGTCGAGGGGCGACGGGTTCAGTTTATTCGGGTCAAGAGTTGGTGGACTACTAGTAGTCTACTGCTACAATTACAATTACAATTACACCAGAAAGGAAAAAACGAGAGGGCTTCATGTTATCTGGTTCTTCTTGTTTTGTTAGTGGGTCACCATCTCACCAACTTTCCCTCGTCCTCCATTTTCTTATTGCTCCTCAACTCTCTCACCAACTCACGCTAACAAAAACAAAACCAGGCCACAACTGGAGAGAATCCCTCTGCTTTAGAAAATATCAGAGAGAGCCGCGTGTCTCTGTCTTACCAACTTTCTCTTGCTTCCTCAATCAAATATATTCATTCCTAATCAATCACATCACTTTGCTTTTCTTCAAAATCAACTATATTATTCATTAATACTATTTAAATAGTATTTAATCATATTAAATACTATTTAATACTATTTAATATTATAACTTTTTACTTTTAAATTCTTTAAATATTATTTAATTATATTAACCGCAAATGTAGTCTTTATGTATAACATTTAAATCTCAATTCTCATCCATTTATGATTAATGAATTTGATAAACATTTAGATTCATGCGTTTGTTATACGAAATTAGTTTTATTTTGAATAATACACTTGTGAATCTCAATCTTAATACTATTTTGTGTACCTTACCAATGAATTACGGGTTGGCGTTTAACTCGATAATGTAAATACATAATAATAATAATAGCTCGGCACAACATCGGTGATAAGAAAACACTTCATATTTATATGATTATTAAGTCTCAAAAATTAAAATTAAATAGTTAACTATTTTATGATACTTCAAAATCTTATTACTCTATATTTGTCTCCACCACCATAACGGGTAAGCAATTTCGAGTATATAATTTTGAGTCTATTACCCTGTAATAATTTAGTTGACTTATAAAAACTTGAAGTTTTTCCAAATTTATAAAATTTTAAAATGAAATGTTCTTGAAAATTTATCAATTCACCAAGTGATGTACGGAGTCTTTCCACAGTAAAAAATTGAGTTCAAATTCATGTTTAAGAAGTATTTAAGTTAATAAATTTATTTTAGTAAGTTTATTATAATTCCATTAAATGAAAGTTCAAAATAAATAGAGGAGGAGTGTAGTATGAGGAAGACCTCGTCTATTTCTTTTTGGTCATAGACCTCGTCTATTTGGAAAGTAAATATTTCGGATTAGGAAGAGTATTTCCATTGCTCGGTGGCATAGGTCATTCAGGGAAAGTTGGCAGGCGCGGTAGGTGAGTGACAGATATGCTCTGTGCTTCATCATTCACGTAGTACTTTTAGCTAGTGCTTCATATCAACTCTACCTCCATATTCCCCTTCTCTTCTTCTTCTTCTTCTCTCCCGTTATCTTCTCTCTCGTTACTCTCGTCCCCGACCCTTTATTCCCGCCTCTGCAACTCTCCCATTGTGTCTCTCAGGTATTTACAATTCCTTCATTTCCATATTTCTAACGAAGCACGTTACCGAAATATATATATATATATATATATGAACGTTGAATCACATGGTTTTATTTGGTTGCAGAATATCGAACAACATGGCGGTGGTGAACGTGACGGTTAAGGAGTCGACGATCGTGAAGCCGGAGGAGGAGACCACCGAGCCGCGGTCGCTGTGGAACTCCAACGTCGATCTTGTGATCCCCAGTATTCACACCCCGAGCGTCTACTTCTACCGCCCCAACGGCGCGTCCAACTTCTTCGAGCCGCGCGTGCTCAAACACGCGCTCTCGAAGGCGCTGGTGCCGTTCTACCCCATGGCGGGGCGTCTGAAGCGCGACGACGACGGTCGTATTGAGATCGATTGTAATGGCGCCGGCGTGCTGTTTGTCGTCGCCGAGACTAGCTCTGTGATCGATGATTTTGGTGACTTTGCGCCGACTCTGGAGCTCCGGAAGCTCATCCCCACCGTTGATTACGCCGCTGGAATTTCATCGTATCCACTCCTCGTCTTGCAGGTAATTATATACGTATTTTCGTATTTGTAAACGTAGAGCTTTTAATTTTTTGAAGATATTGGGGTTAGTTTACTAGTTTCGATTTTTAAGAATGTAGACCAAAGTTGGTCACCAATTTTTTATCTGATTTCATACAAAGTTGGCCAGCAGACACAGACCGTGGTTAGCACTACCAGATATCAAGCACTATTTTCTTTTTTATTTTATTATTTTTTTTACTCTTCTATTATTCTATTTACTATTTTGTTATAATTTTTATTTAAAAAAAAATTGTCCTGTTGAAATGTGATGACTGTTAGTCTATATACTTTTAATAGGTTGAGACATTCATTTCTAGTTTTTGAAGTTCCATATGAAGTTTTCACTACTTCAATGGTAGTGCAATTTTAGAGTACAGATTTGCTACATTACGTTAGACTTTAGTTTAGACTTTGAGTATATGTACGTCCCTATATCCGAACTAAAATCCATGGGACTTTGGTTTTTAGAAGATCCTAGAGATTCGATTGGAGTAGATATACTTTTACTAGTTAACAAAGTTTAGATTATTTAACATACTAATTTTTGTTTTTGGCTTTTAAGAAAATGCGATATAAGTAATATTGGCTTTTTGCTTACCTAGGAAGGGAATATCGTGTGCATGTTGGTGGGTGACATTAGAAAGTAATGGCCAATATCATATAGAACTAAGCACCAGAAGACAGTGATATGAAATAAACAATGTTTTTTATTCTTTTTTCTGTAAAGGACCTGATTGGTGTGTTGACGTTTGGTTTATAATCGAAATGTAGAGAACCATTGTTAATTTTAGCTAGATTTTTAGAAAAACTAGACATTACTATGGCCACTGCAACAAGAAATCCGAATGGTCTCTCACCATTTCAGAACCTCTGTTTGGTGCTGCAATAATTAGAGAAGTCGTGTCTAGAATACATCATGATAAGAATTATTAGTATTTCATTTTGCAGGAAATTGCTTAAAACTTGGACCAGACTTTTTCCTGTCTTACTTTTTTGTAAGCGAAAGATCGAATAAAAGTTCTCGCTAAATATCAACATATATTCGTTAATTATCAGTAGTTGACCAAGCAAATTTTTCCTCAAGGACAAGTAGCGTCCTTGTATTGACGTGGGTTAATTAAGGTTATAGATTAGTAGGATGACTAGAATGTTTGAAATTTGAACATGTCATCCATTTGATTTGACTGGGTTGCATGATTCCAGATGATGATAATCTGTTTTGTAACTATGCATCATTTCAATGGTCTGACCAAGTAGAAATCAAGTACGATAAAAGAAAAACTGCAATGGTATTTCGTTATCATTAGTTGTTTATCTTTTAGTCTACTTATTAACAACTCATATTGGAGATCTTTAATTAGGTATGACCACTTAACTTGAACATGGGTTACATGCCTTGGAGTCTTTTTTTCATCAATGAATCATCATTTGTCAATTGTAACAGGTACTGATTATAAAAAAAAAAAGGGTACTGATTAAGAAATGGTGGTTTAAAAGAGTACTATGAAAGTAATGGGTTACATATGAATACATAAGTTTGATTCATTTACAAAGAAATAGGTTGGTGTCATAAAAGGATTGCTTGACGTCTTGCCTCTATTCAGAATAAGTATGTTAAGATGATCAAATTTGACCTGCTTTGTTTTTGTTGTGGGTACGTACTGGGACCGAAAGTCATACAAAAGCTAGCTAATGGTTTCATCTAGTTGCAAAATATGAGGCTGGTGCATGGTCATGACTCATAACCTTCTGTTTAATTTTGTTTACACATTAGTTTATTCCCTGTTTGCCAAAATTTTATTTTTTATTTTTTTATTTTAAATAGAATCAATGATCATTCTATTTGGTATTTGAATAGAAGTACACTGATATACTGTTTACTATTCTCGGCATTGCTTTGATTGAACTTGGGAAGTTGGTATGAATGAAATGTCATAGCGAGATTCTGCCTTTTCGTTTGGCATTTTGCCATTGTGATAAGAGCATTCTTTTGAACCAACTATGGTGATCGACGTCTTTATATTTGGGGTTTTAGAATTACAAAATAGGTTGTGTTCTTAAA
This sequence comes from Potentilla sterilis, assembly GCA_963682095.1. Lineage (NCBI taxonomy): Eukaryota > Viridiplantae > Streptophyta > Magnoliopsida > Rosales > Rosaceae > Potentilla > Potentilla sterilis. The sequence goes on from OY821754.1 coordinate 31,897,013, forward strand.
TTTATAGTATTCACCCATTTTCTGGGTGAATTGAAAGAATATGCCTTTAACTTAAAGTTGTGGAATTAAACATATAAGCTTACTAGGTCTTAGCTTGAATTTTTCTATTCAGGTCACATACTTCAAATGTGGTGGAGTATCGCTAGGTGTTGGCATGCAACATCACGTTGCAGATGGATTTTCTGGTCTCCACTTTGTGAATACATGGTCTGATATGGCTAGAGGTCTTGACCTTACAATTCCACCATTCATCGACAGGACATTGCTTCGTGCCCGAGACCCACCTCAGCCTGAATTCCATCACATTGAATACCAACCAGCTCCCCCCATGAAAAATCCCCAGCAAAGCACAAAACCTGGTGCGGAGGAGACAAGTATCGCCATCTTTAAACTGACTCGTGAACGACTCAACACTTTGAAAGCCAAGTCTAAGGAAGATGGCAACACTATCAACTATAGCTCATATGAGATGTTGGCAGGTCATGTTTGGAGATGTGCATGCAAGGCGCGAGACCTCCCCGATGATCAAGACACCAAACTGTATATTGCTACTGATGGCAGGGCTAGATTGCAACCCCCACTCCCACCTGGTTACTTTGGCAATGTTATTTTCACAGCCACACCTATTGCTTTAGCTGGAGATCTTCAATCAAAACCAACATGGTATGCGGCAAGCAAGATTCACAATGCTTTGGTGCGTATGGACAATGATTATCTTAGATCTGCTCTTGACTACCTAGAGCTTCAGCCTGATCTGTCGGCACTTGTCCGAGGGGCTCATACTTTTAGGTGTCCCAATCTCGGGATTACTAGCTGGGTTAGGCTGCCGATCCATGATGCTGATTTTGGTTGGGGTCGACCAATTTTCATGGGACCTGGTGGAATCGGATATGAGGGGTTGGCATTCGTATTACCAAGTGCAGCTAATGATGGGAGTTTATCAGTTGCCATTTCCCTGCAAGCGGAACATATGAAATCATTTTCGAAGCTGTTGTACGACATATAAGGAAACAGAATGGCTGAGAAACCTATTTCGGTTTGAACCGCTGCTGATCATCCTCAGGTTTGCTAATTTTTTTCTGAAATGGTTATGTTTGTCTCCTAGTGCTTCTATCCTCATACTTGGTTTAAGTCAGTATGATACTCATGTGAATTGAAATTTTCTTCAACCCGAATCGGGTCAAATGCTGTACACATATTAATGACTCTGAATACAGTTGCGTTACTAATTGATGTTGGGAATAAGTATAATTTTGCTAAAGTTACAAGTCTCTACAACAGCAGTTGTAGTATTAGTTCTGACATGATTCGTCGGATTTTGTTCTGATTTGTCTGATATTTTATGTATGATACCTACGTTCAAGTAATCGATCAGTCAGTGTCATGCAAGTAGTCCTGCAGATAGAGCTCTCCCACTACGGAAGTTCGATCTCTTGGTAAAACATGGAAGTTGCTCCAAACTAGTTTTCTTTGTGGTTGAGAGGGAGTACATTATATTACAGTACAACCAATCGCTTCGAGAAAAATACATGAATAGAAAAATTCAGGAACCGTTTGATCCATAACAAAGTTTTCGAAAACTTGCAAACTATAAAAGCTAGTAGCAGAACGCCAGTCCTGCTTCCTAAAGTGAGATATAAACACTGTTCAAACAGACACCCAACAAACATGAATAGGCCTTCCCAAGACCAAGTTGATCCTATTAAGGACACTCAAACCGGAAACTCAATCTGTCATCATCAAAAACCACCCTACAAAAGAACCTGGGAGAAATTGCCTAACAAGCTCACACTGAATATATATATATATGGCGATGGGAACATCGTAGAGTAATTTGAATGAAAGAATAAGAACCAAACTGAAGCTTACGTGCAACGTAGTTTTTGCAATGAGATAAGGGCGGGGCGTTGCACTACTTTTCTGTTGACGGGGGCGCTGAGCACTATTTCCACCACCAGGAACTCCAGTTTTCCCCTTTTGTCCCTTTTTTGAAACCAAATCTCCTTGTTATTTGTTTCTTCCATTTCCATAATCTTCTTGTGGACCATTCAGTTTCACACCTTCAATTGTATGCCTAACTTTAGTTAGATTTTTGAATGGAAATAAATCACTACAAACTTATATAAATTATGCATTGATTCTTACCATGAATAGTTTCTTGTCCCTGTAGCCTCGAGAGGTTAAAATCACCTTGATGATGCTCCAACTGGAGATAGCTATTTGTGAGAGCCAAGCTTGATAGGATCATCAACAGTAACCATGCAAGTAATAAGTTTTTCTTCATTTTTCTTAAGTTTGGGGTAGGGGAAGGATTATAGCTAGTTTGGTTTCGTAGGATAGGGACAGACTGCTAAAATGCTAGGTCTCAGGCATAACTTTCTAGCTCGAGAGAATCATAAAAGTGAAGTAGCTTGCACATCAATCACAATTTAGGTATAATACCATTCCCAAACGAGTGTAGAAGGAACTCGAGAGTGATAGCGTCAAAGAGGAGCAGCATTTTGGAGGACAGCATATCGATCACTTTCCTTATGGAGGGAGAAAATATTATCTCAAATCATTGTTCGTGTTGTCAAGTTTACCAGTAGCATGACGTACCATAAACTTCATATTAATGTTGTGGATTGTGGAATGTTGTCGAATCGGATATGAGGGTTGGCATTCGACCATTCTTATTACCAAGTGCAACTAATGACGGGAATTTATCATCGATCAGTTGCCATTTCTCGGCAAGTGGAACATACGAAATCCTCTTTGAAGCTATTGTACAACATATATGGAAACAAAGCTGAGAATTCTATCTCGGTGTGAACCACTGCCGATCATCCTCAGGGTTTGCTAATTTTTTCCTGAAGTAGTTATATGTTCCTCCCCCTAGTTTGATAAAAAAAACGTTCCTTCAACTTGGTTACTCACGTGACTTGACATTTCCTTCAACCCCAAGAATGCTACGCACATATTAATTAATGTATCTGAAAACAGTTGCGTTGCTAATTGATTTAGGGTTAATTTACGATAATGAATTTTTTTTCTTCCTAAAGCTACGTACAACAGCCGTTGTAGTATATATTCTTACATGATTTGTCGAATTGTTGTCCGATTTGTATGAATTCTCTATATGGATGATAGTTAGTAGAATAATAGCTGTAAGAAAAATATGGACTTTGTTGTAGGAGAAACAATATAGATGTAAAGCGTTACTTTATTGATAGATAAGGAGGCCTTTATATAGGCATTACATCAAGTATCCCAAGTAATCAGGGATTCCCTATCTACTAAGGTAACTACTATTCTAGTCTAATTAGGTCAAGACACACAACGGAAGTTACGGAATTAACCTTCCTTGAACACTCCCCCTTGTGTCGCGTACCTAATGTGACACGGTGCATAACATGTTGCCTCGCTAAAACCTTGCCAAGCAAAACAAAACCTCTTGGGTAAAAATAAAAAGCTTGGTCGAAGGGAAAAGAGCACAACGCACCAACTACAATTGAAGATTACATGTGAGGTAGACTCCCCCTGATGTCTACAAGACAACTCCCCCTGATTGGTAACTCAATCTTGGAGTTCAGATTAATGGCGTATACAAACGCTCCTCACAAGCTTCAAAAGTAGGTGTGGCCAATGATCGAGTCATTGAATACAGCCACATTATCCTTGTATTAGACCAGCTACACTTAGCTTTACTTGGTCTTAAGGAAGAAGGTCGCTTAACAACTCAAAACTAGAGTTCGCGTTGAAAATCAGATTCACGCGCAGCATGACCTTCGTGTACTTAAATAGTCATAACTCCTTCGATACAGTAGGTATGAACGAACCGTAAAATGTTCTGGAAACTAGACACCCATATCTTTCCAGTGGTATAAAGTACACAACGTGGTTCGTTCTGAGCTGATCACAAAGCTCTGTCGAAGGTGACTGATCTGCAAATTACTGGACAGATTCGTCCTACTTTGCTAAAACAGCCATAACTCACTCAATATGATAGCTATGATCAAATGGTTAGTGTCCCTGGAAAGTAGACACATAGAGCTTTCCAACGGTACTAAGTTTACCATTTTCCGATGAGTGAGTTGTCATGTAGGTCACGGGGAAGTTGACGTACAGAACTAGGCAGAATCTGGAATTGCCTATTGATATGTCTTTCATGATGGGATCGAATGAGCCTAAACCTTTCTCTCTTAAAAGAAAGTACCGCCATATACCATGGCATTGCGTGGGCGCGTCTAGCCATCACTTTGGCTTTATAAGTTTATAGCGAATGAGATGTCGAGTCGAGCATATTATGACAAGCACATGATTGCGCACATGATACTTAGATAGAGAGTTTCATCTCCCAAGACTTCTCGTCACATAGACGAAACGAGTCTTCTCAAGACATCGACTAATCATGGGATACATATAGGCTTTGGTTTAACGTCCATTAGTTTGCCATAAGCCGATAGATGAACAAGTTCATCACTAACGGTTCTCACATTTGAGACCAAGTATTCCCAAGATCTTTTCATTCTTAACGTCGGATTAGTGATATCTCAATCACAATTCATCCGTAATTTACACGCAAATAGGCATGATTCATTACATTTCATCTCCAATCAAGTAGTTGCTCAACCGCGTTATACAATATCCAACCAGAAGATTTGAACCCATATAGAGAACATCCTAATCTGATAGCATACGCACTTCGAGGTTTTTGCTTACTTGACTTGGGTGAAAACTGATCCATTCATGATATTTATGTACATCTCTTTACTTAGTCCCAATAGAGATGATACAAGCTGCATGATCAGTTTTTCGGAACTACCTAACTGACAAGGTAGTGGAGTGTGATATGACTCCATTACGAGAGCATATGTCATCGTAGTCGATTCCAGGGCGTTTGTGAGAGACCTTGCGCCACAAGGTGAGTCTAGGCTCTTTTTCTCACTACGCTTTCAATCAAAGATTATCGATAGGGTTTACACTTGCGGTGTCGGCATCACCTGACCAAGGACCTATCTCTTTGTATAAACTGGATCGCATATCTTTCCGTGTAGGCCAATTCACAACGTTGGTATTTGCTTCAACGAAGTGAGTGTATTCGATATCTAACTCATAGACCACGTACTCATGTACACTAGTGTAATTCGCATTTGTAGAGATCTCTATATGGATTGGCTTCTCATTGAGGCGTCCCCCAATAATAACCTTAATCCAGAAAATCCATGAGACGAATGAGTTGTCATTGATCCGAGGATCAAGTTGTGCCATACTCGCATTCGGCGAGTGTATATCGAACAAAGTGCCCTCTCTACACTTCTTGTGAGAGTCACGGCCTAGTGACACCAGCTACCACTTTTGTGGAGTCACCATGTCACCATTTATGAATGACAATATGTCCATTGATTTGGACATCAATCCTTACAGGCATGTTGATACAAGAGTACTATTCCGATCTTTTCCTTGAAAGACCAATAGTTTGCTCTTTGCAGCATGTATATCAAATCTCGTCACTTTGATTTATGGGACTTTGGGAACATGATGAGGCACAGTGGGGACAAACCACGGCAATGCCAAGTCGTTCTACTTGAACAAACTTGTTCTTCTCTCCCCCTAACGACGGGGAGACTGGCTCATCAAAAAAATGACATAAACGAGATCGCCTGTTAAGGTTTATATATAGCGGACTATAGGTGGAAGCTGACGTCTTATTCAAAGACGTTATTCATAATCAAATAACCCATCATTGAGCGCTTGTGGTAGCGCAATATGGCACATAAAGTATGTGGACGGTATAGGGTATTGATCGTTAACACTTATACGTTAACAAGATGCATTCCGTTACAAAATGTAACATGCATGTATGCTTCCTGAAACGTTTCACTATGTTCCGGAACACCAAATGCCACCAAATTTTAACAGTAGGTAGGCACATGTGTTAGGATTCCAACGCCGCCGGCCTCATTGCCGGAACCGGTCGGAAACATACCGAACCGGTCGGAATAGTCGCCGGAGGTCAGTGAACGTTTGTGTCGAGTGGTTCATCACCTTCCAGGTGTCCAATGGCTCTGAAATTTTATGAGCAGGTAGCCATGGATGTTAGGAATCGGTGGACCAAATTTCACCTCAAGAACCGGCCTAAAAGTAGGTAAACCGGTCCTCACAATGACGAGTCCGCGAGCTAAAAAACCAGAAATTTTAGGTTTTTGCTACTTTTCTATCATTGTGAAGGTGCTTCATAACATCTAAGTGTTATGGCTTGAGTTTAACCATGAGGTATATCACCATAGTATCATTGTATCTCAAATTGAACTATGAGAAGGCATCAAAGCCATCATCTTATGTATCATTGCCTTTAGCGTAGGAGGGCGTTACTCCAAAACTTTGCTAAAGATTAAGCTTCCATATGTTGAGCATAGCTAATGAAGGATCATAAGGGGGGATCATATGCACGTTTAAATGCATAGATGGTGCTTCCATTGACTTGGAGGAAGACTTGGGTGACGTTAATGTCATCCTTGAGCCTTGAGCATTGCTCATGACGCTACCAAATTCTTTTGGTAATCTTTGATCCCAATAGCTTCTTTGCTCAAAAGAAACGATGTCCATAGCTTTCTTGCATATATGGATCATCAAAACATGTCCAAAATTCCGGACTATGTATGGAAGAGTCTACATGAGTCGTCGATTCAAAGAATCCGAATCATAGTATACGTGAAATACATTCACAATATTGACTCATAAGTTGTGCGCATTCATTAGAAGCGATACATAAGAAATCAATTCAATTTTCACAATGAGTTTCAAGGTGATAAACGTTGGCACCAATATCTTTAAGTGGTGAGCAAGGTTCGATGTAGATTAGCTACACACTCAATGTCTCTATGATACATTCATAAGAGTGTAGAGACAAGGGTTTTATGCCAAGACATATAAACCGGAATATATACTCAATTCCTATAGAGTGTGCAACATGGCGTGTAGTATCACAAGATAAAATGATGTGTCGCCGAAGCGAGCATCAAGCAATAATAACCCTACAATCGTTAGTAGTATAGAATAAGTAGGGATCGTTCTAGGCCGGGGATTAAGGGTACCTGAGATATGAAATTGTTAGACACAAACATATTCACATATATACAAAAACATCACAAATATGGGGGTATAAGAGTTCGGCAGCAATGCTGCCCCTAAACTAGGTACGGCATAAAAACAGAAAATAAAATCCTAGGCTACTATATACAAGTTTGATCATCATCTCTCATGCATCACATAACACAAAACAAACTTTAACACAAAGATTCATATGCAAGAAAGTAAGGGACAAGTATCTAGCATGTTCAAGACCCAACTTAGTTTCGACCACAATTAGAGCGATTAGCCTTTTAACCAATTGTTAGACATCTAATGTTTTAAGATCATGCTATTCGCCTTCGATCCTAAAGTTTATGCTAATCCGGTTTTGTGCGTTTTAACATTTAAGCGCAAGAGTCTAAAATCGAAAACATGTAAACAAGCAAGGTTGTCAATCATCTTATTTAACATGCAAGTTTTAGCTAAGGTTATACCCTACGTGAGCACAACAAATCAAAACAACCGTCAGGCATATAGTTTTATTTGCTATAACTCGGGTTAGATGAAACCTAACATCTAGATTTACATGCTTCCAGCCAACACTAATGTTTCGGTTTTTAAGTCACACCCTTAGATTACTAACCAATTTAAATCCTAAACATGCTTCTAATACCACTGCCCTAATTATCTAAACATACAAAAACCATGCATTAAAAATCGTACAAGTCATCACATAAACTTCAATATACATATCAATCTATGTTCATCATACAAAACCAAACGAAAACAAAGTATTTTTATAACAATACATGTGACTAAACCGAATATAAAAACACAAGGCATAGGGATGGATCACACTTTAGAAACCTTGGAGAGCTTCGTCTTGGTGTGGTGGAGAAGATTCGGCAGTGGCTGTGGTAAGGTATGGGAATCGGTGATGAATGGTGATGGAATAGGTGAATCGGTGGACTTGTGTTTCTAGGGTTTCGGCTTAGAACTTTGAGTAGGAAATTTGGTAGAGTTTTGGCTAGTGCTTTGCAAGAGATGAGATGATTTTCAGAATGAGAAGATGAGGTTATATATAGAGGAGGCTGCCGGCTGCCCTATAGCAAAAGGAATAGAGAAAACCAAGTGGGATAAGGATTTGCAACCTTCCTTTTCAAAGTCTAATTAGGTTTTCTTTTTCTGATTTTTCTTCAAGGCTTGGGCTTCACATCTTCATGGACTTCTTATATGGTCTTGGACTTCAATTGATAAGCTTTGATCCACCAAAAATGCATCATTGCCGGCAGCAACACAAAGGCACACAATCTGCCTCAAATCGGCAGCTTCTCCTAGTTTGACTAGGAGAAGTTTTTCTTCAAGTTTTTCTTCAATGCCATGGCCTAGTGTCTTCCTCTTCCCTTCATAAAGCTTGGACCATCTTCACATATGCGTTTGTGCACCATTTGGTCCATTCAAAACAGAAAACACGAAAAAGGGGCAGTAGGTTCCTGGAATCGGCAGATTTGACCTTGTCGTAGTAATTCCGGCATATCTCCACCTTCGGAGCTCCGATTGATGCGATTCCAAGTCTCATGTAAACTAGACACATAGGACCATCTCTCCATAAAATATCTCGGCCAAATTCCATGCAAGTCGTCGGGAATGATTTTTCGAAGTTGGGACACAGTCCCAGGAATTTCCTGGAAGTCCCTGGATTGAAATGCTCGGACTGCGGTTTTGCAGCCATCTTTTGGGTGACTTCCCGAACTCCGATTGATCTGAAATTTTAACACAACATTCCTCAGTATGTAAATATTAAGCACACCAAATTTCATAGAATTCGGACAAGGATAGATCACAGTTTCATTTATCTCAAAATCACGAAAAAGACATATTTTGCATTATTTTCCAGATTTCTCAAACTTAGTCATTTTTCAGATTCTTAACCATATTCCACAAAACTCTACCAAAATTGACACTAACTACATTATGACTCAATCTTAGAAGAATAAGGGTTAAACAAAGCATAAATGAGGGCATAAGCATATAATATCGTCGCACATTGTGCTCCTATCAACTACCCCACACTTATCTTTTGCTAGTCCCTTAGCAAACTAAATTAAACTACGACTCTAAACAAACTATTGCCCCTAACAATTTGTCTCAGGCTCGTATGTACACATAACTTTCAAGTTAATGCATGAGAATGCTAAGCACGAAAATTCCAAGCTTCATGAACATGTGGCATCAATATAAACATATAAGAGCAAAAAGGTAAGCATGTAAGAATGTTAAAGCTAATCCAATCCTCCTCACTAGGCATACTCTCTTCTTTTCTCTCGAAGCATGGTAATTCACACATAAGTATATGCAAGCGAAAGATAATGAATTACAAAGAGTAACTTGCATATATCAAAGAAACGAAAGCACTTTGTGAAATTTTTAATGGGAAAACCTCATATGATAACTATATGCACCAATGAACCAAAACCATATGCTTACTCTTGAGATAATCTCCACAATCAAATTTAACCATCTTAAGAATCATGAAAAGATCAATAAAAGGGATGTAATGGGGCTAGGCTAAGAGGTATTCGATATTTGGATAAGGAGGCTTAAAAACGTCACCGTGGCCTTTGGCAAAGCTCAAATCTCCTTATGTCTTCTCGCCAAGGGTCAAATTTCATCTTGTTGGACCCTTACTTCATTCTTTTCTTCCCCAAAACATAGTGAATATGAACAAAGGTCAAAATATAACAATAGTAGACCTTCACATATAAACAAAACTCCAAATTCACAACACTTTTCAAAACTAGACTTAGCAAATTACACTTTGAAACCGTGCCTATTTCTTTTCTTTTCTTTCGGACTTGATTTTTCTCTTTTTTTTTTTTTTTTTCTGTCCGATTTCAATTTTTCTTCTTTTGTTTTCTCATAGGCACGGCTCACATACAATTTTTCATATACTTTTCTAGCTAAGTCTACCCCACACTTGTTCTTCTTCATCACTTCACGCAAAAACTCCTTCAAAAATCAAGCTTTGCCGACACACAATGGTCAAGACATCACTATACTAAGTTCATGGAAAGTGTTTAAGGGTGATGAAAGAAAAGGTTAATCGTAGGCTCAAAGGGGTTTACTAAGGTGTCCCACGACGGGCTCCAATAGGGCACATGCTTTATTTGGCAATGGTGGTAAACCTAGATGATCTTTATTCAATCACATTCAAAATCAAGGTAGTTTATGATATAAACGTTTCGAAAATCAACAAGAGTAAGTTCTAGCATACTAGAGTTCATTAAAAAGCTATGGCACATAGTCATCAAATATGCAAAGAATTATGAGGTTTCATGCTTCCTACGAATCTATCGAATTTTATCTTTTTATCGCTCAAGAAGAAAGCAAATTGGCTCTAAAGCTCACATAGGTTATTTAGGACATAAACTAGCTAAAACATGCATGCTTCGTTAATCAACAAGTCCTACATGCTCCTACCAATGCACAAAATCCATGAAACTCACAATTTTAATTGTATGCACAACTATCATCTATGTATGCAAAGAGGAGAAAAACATCATTGACATATTAGGGGCATCCTAAGACTCGAAACAAACAAATTAAACACTCTATTTTTGTGGAACAATTTTCTGAATTTTTCTTTTCTAAACTAAGCACACAAAAACATAAACAGAATACGTTATCCCACCCCACACTTAGAAAATTACATTGTCCTCAATGTAAGCACAAATCTATATCAACGAATTTCCTAAGCATGCAATTGTCTAACATATTCCAACATATCATCACAAATCAAAGGAAAAGAGAAGGGTTAGGAAATTGCAAACTCTCGGTGATGGCTCCTTCACTTTTCTTTGATCGAATTGGGTTGCCTCCCAAGTAGCGCTTTGTGTTTATAGTCCATTGCTTAGACTTTTCACCATGTGTGTTGTGTATTCATCATGCCATGTGCAGCTCCGCAGTTGGGGCAGCAGCCCCTTTCTCTCGGTAGTTAGGCTGCTTGGCAGCTTTGTCCTCTTGACAGTGTGCTGCTTCTCTTGAGGCCTGATTTTGGGTGCATTCCAATATCCGAATGCAAAACTGTTATAAAGAAATTTTGTAGCAGACACATAGAGCTTTCCAGAGATGTAAAGTTTGCCTCAATCCGATCAACAAAAGTACTCCATATTTTGCCTTTTATCGGACCTGTCTGCACAGCTTCCTGCTTTGCTGGACTGACCTTGCTGCAATCAAACCGAAGCAGGGAACAGCATACTACTCCGAATCCACTTCTGTAAAATCCTATAGAAAGTAGACTCACAGATATTTCTTTGCATATATCACACGCCTTCTCAGGTATTGTGAGCTAAAAATGACAGCCATCCAAAGTAAAAGAGCTGCACTGCCGGAACTCTGTTTGGGGTACAGTTTGGTGTTTGAGTTTCCTCACTTTTTCTCTCCAATTTGACCATGTCCCATGGATTCTTCTTGAGTTGGTTCGCCTTTAATGGTGTGTCTTCCTTGACCGGCCGGACCAAGGTTTACACGAAATTGATAACACAAGGCACCGAAAACTGCTTCGCCTTCAATGGTGTGTCCTCAGTAACTTGGGTGCAGCAGATTTCGGCAGGGGCAGGGGCAGGGGCAGGGGCAGCAGCTTGCGCGCAGGGTATTTGGCAGCGTGAGGCTGCAACTTGGCTATGGCATGAGAAGGGGCAATGTGCTTGGCAGGATGGTTTAGGTGTATGCTGGCCTCGGCATGCAGGGTTGGCTGCAGGACAGAGGCAGGGGCAGGGTCTTCGGCAGATGTGTCTGCTTCTCTTGAGGCCTGATTATGGGTGTGCTCCATTGTCCGAATGCAAACGTGTTCTAAATCAAAGTTGTAGTGCACACAAAGAGCTTTTCAATGGTATAAAGTTTGTCCCAATCGGACCAGCAGAGGTACTCTTTCTTTGGCCTTGTATCGGACCGAATGATCTGCCCAGTTCTCTGTTCTGCCAGATTGACCTTCGTGCACTAAAATTGAAACTGGGAATGACTCGATGCTCCAAATTCACTTCTGTAAAATCCTACAGAAAATAGACTCAGAGACCTTTCTAACGGCGTATGTCTCACTTTCCCAAGTTCTGTGAGATGAAAACGGTGGCCTTCCAAAGTTGACGGACTGCACTGCCCGAATTCTGCTTTGGGCAGAACTTGGAATTTCCTGCACTTTTCTTTCAAGTTCGACTGCACACACACAAAACACATCAAATCGAACAAAAACAAAAAACTAAAATTCAAGAATATACAATTTCATACAAGCTACGATTTCAACAAATTTTTCAAGGTTAGAAGAGAAAAAAGAAATACAAGAGTTAGAACGTCATGTTAGAGAGTTAGGATATATAAGTATACGTTAAAGTTAGAGACACACATTGTTAACAAACTTTACATCACAAATATTAACACACTTTAACATTCACATAAAACAAGATTTTATAATCCCCGGCAACGGCGCCAAAAATTGATGTGTCGCCGAAGCGAGCATCAAGCAATAATAACCCTACAATCGTTAGTAGTATAGAATAAGTAGGGATCGTTCTAGGCCGGGGATTAAGGGTACCTGAGATATGAAATTGTTAGACACAAACATATTCACATATATACAAAAACATCACAAATATGGGGGTATAAGAGTTCGGCAGCAATGCTGCCCCTAAACTAGGTACGGCATAAAAACAGAAAATAAAATCCTAGGCTACTATATACAAGTTTGATCATCATCTCTCATGCATCACATAACACAAAACAAACTTTAACACAAAGATTCATATGCAAGAAAGTAAGGGACAAGTATCTAGCATGTTCAAGACCCAACTTAGTTTCGACCACAATTAGAGCGATTAGCCTTTTAACCAATTGTTAGACATCTAATGTTTTAAGATCATGCTATTCGCCTTCGATCCTAAAGTTTATGCTAATCCGGTTTTGTGCGTTTTAACATTTAAGCGCAAGAGTCTAAAATCGAAAACATGTAAACAAGCAAGGTTGTCAATCATCTTATTTAACATGCAAGTTTTAGCTAAGGTTATACCCTACGTGAGCACAACAAATCAAAACAACCGTCAGGCATATAGTTTTATTTGCTATAACTCGGGTTAGATGAAACCTAACATCTAGATTTACATGCTTCCAGCCAACACTAATGTTTCGGTTTTTAAGTCACACCCTTAGATTACTAACCAATTTAAATCCTAAACATGCTTCTAATACCACTGCCCTAATTATCTAAACATACAAAAACCATGCATTAAAAATCGTACAAGTCATCACATAAACTTCAATATACATATCAATCTATGTTCATCATACAAAACCAAACGAAAACAAAGTATTTTTATAACAATACATGTGACTAAACCGAATATAAAAACACAAGGCATAGGGATGGATCACACTTTAGAAACCTTGGAGAGCTTCGTCTTGGTGTGGTGGAGAAGATTCGGCAGTGGCTGTGGTAAGGTATGGGAATCGGTGATGAATGGTGATGGAATAGGTGAATCGGTGGACTTGTGTTTCTAGGGTTTCGGCTTAGAACTTTGAGTAGGAAATTTGGTAGAGTTTTGGCTAGTGCTTTGCAAGAGATGAGATGATTTTCAGAATGAGAAGATGAGGTTATATATAGAGGAGGCTGCCGGCTGCCCTATAGCAAAAGGAATAGAGAAAACCAAGTGGGATAAGGATTTGCAACCTTCCTTTTCAAAGTCTAATTAGGTTTTCTTTTTCTGATTTTTCTTCAAGGCTTGGGCTTCACATCTTCATGGACTTCTTATATGGTCTTGGACTTCAATTGATAAGCTTTGATCCACCAAAAATGCATCATTGCCGGCAGCAACACAAAGGCACACAATCTGCCTCAAATCGGCAGCTTCTCCTAGTTTGACTAGGAGAAGTTTTTCTTCAAGTTTTTCTTCAATGCCATGGCCTAGTGTCTTCCTCTTCCCTTCATAAAGCTTGGACCATCTTCACATATGCGTTTGTGCACCATTTGGTCCATTCAAAACAGAAAACACGAAAAAGGGGCAGTAGGTTCCTGGAATCGGCAGATTTGACCTTGTCGTAGTAATTCCGGCATATCTCCACCTTCGGAGCTCCGATTGATGCGATTCCAAGTCTCATGTAAACTAGACACATAGGACCATCTCTCCATAAAATATCTCGGCCAAATTCCATGCAAGTCGTCGGGAATGATTTTTCGAAGTTGGGACACAGTCCCAGGAATTTCCTGGAAGTCCCTGGATTGAAATGCTCGGACTGCGGTTTTGCAGCCATCTTTTGGGTGACTTCCCGAACTCCGATTGATCTGAAATTTTAACACAACATTCCTCAGTATGTAAATATTAAGCACACCAAATTTCATAGAATTCGGACAAGGATAGATCACAGTTTCATTTATCTCAAAATCACGAAAAAGACATATTTTGCATTATTTTCCAGATTTCTCAAACTTAGTCATTTTTCAGATTCTTAACCATATTCCACAAAACTCTACCAAAATTGACACTAACTACATTATGACTCAATCTTAGAAGAATAAGGGTTAAACAAAGCATAAATGAGGGCATAAGCATATAATATCGTCGCACATTGTGCTCCTATCATAAAACATAGGCATGCTTAAAGGCGTACTAGATACATCCGTTAACGCTCAAAAATAGAGCCGGAAAACAACCAGAATGAGCCAACATCGATACTATAGAGACATAAATGTCTAAACCAAGTATCCAGGACCGAGGCCATGAGCTAGCTATCCGAGGCCGAAGCCAAGCTAGAATGGGAGCCAAGCCGAAACAAGGCAAGGAAGGGCCATGGTCAAGCATAGGCGCGTGCTAGGCTAGCCAAGGCCGAAGCCGAGGTGGTGCACGGGCAGGCCGAGGCCGAGCAAATGTCAAGGCATGCCAAGGCCGAAACCAAGGCGTGTCGAGGCAAAAGCAAAGGCTTTTGGGGCCGAGGCTTGATGTTGGAGTCAAGGTCATGCGAGTTGCCGATGGGTAGCCTAGGCCGAAGCGAAGGCTTACCGAGGCATAAAACAAGGACCTGACGAGGCCGATGCCATGCTAAAGAGCCAAAGGCATGCCGAGGCCGAAGCCAAGACGTGCCGGGGTGAGTGCATGGGCTTATAAGGCCGAGATGGCTGCTGGCCGGGCCGTGTTCAGGCCAACGCCGAGGCCGAGGCCGGGGCGCTGCTAGGCGGGCCGTGTGCGTGCCAAGGTCCGGAGACCGAGGGGGCGGCAGCATGTGGTTGTGGCGGAGCTGTAGTCCAAGCAACGCGTAAGCTAAGCCAAGGCCGAAACCGAGGCTAGGCAAGGCGGGCTATGGTGGGCGCAAGAGTGCCGAGGCCGAGGCCGGGCAATGCGCATGCATCCGCTTATGTACGCAAGCATGTCAATTTGTTTCTTGACGAGTGAGGCCTGGCGGATCGCGACCAAGTTGGCGGATGGCCATGGCGAGCGAGGCCTGGCGGATCGCGGCCAAGTTGGCGGATGGCCATGGCGAGCGAGGCCTGGCGGATCGCAGCCAAGTTGGCGGATGGCCATGGCGAGCGATGCCTGGCGGATCGCGGCCAAGTTGGCGGATCGCAGAGTTGGCGGATCGCGGCCAAGTTGGCGGATCGCAGAGTTGGCGGATCACGGCCAAGTTGGCGGATCGCAATTTCTCGCGAGTCACTCATTTTGTCTCTTGTGATTTTTCGAGTTAACATCACCAATTAGGTTGGTGAACTCAATCAACATGCCATGTAAATGTGTAATGCGATTCATTGCATTCACATATAGCTTTTTTTAGGGAATCGAACCATATATGCATCAAAATGCCAACGGTTATATCGAGATCTTGACCATAAAGAGTGTATCGACTAAGTAGCATTAGTCACACATGTGAGGTCTATGCCTGCACAAAATCAACGGATTTGTAGTCACTTTGACTATGAAATTGAAGTCATATGCTTCATATTTATTGCAAATTATCTTTTGCTGTTGAAATCCGTAATCATGAGGATATACTCTCATCTTCTTCCATGTATCTCTTGTATACATTGACCATATGATTGCAATTTTGCAATTAGTGAACCGATAGAACCATATCCATGACATGATTCTCTCTTTTTTCAATGGCCATTCTCTAGGCGCATTTTATGGTCAATTGTTTCTTTATATCAAAAGAACAAGAGGGAAGGAATTGAATGGTCGAGACCAAGATTCTGGTTACTCAATTCAATTGGTTGTGACAATTTCCGTCACATATCGATGTTACAGTGACAATTTCCGTCACACATCATGAGTTTGTCCCCTTTGTGACTCCCTTAGGATCGTCACAAGCATCGACAATATTATGTCGGAATCGTGATTAAATATTCACGAAGAGTTGTGGTTCACAGTGACATCACAGCCACAAGCACAACTTTGGACGGTAACATCACAGTTACCCCATAAATACTGTGATACGCAGGGGTGGGTGGGGCCCCTTTGTATCGTCCTGAAAAACACACAAGTTCCAACACATATACACAAGTTCAAGTAATTGAAATTGCGAAAGAACGGGAACTTTTATTAAATCATACATGCTAGTTCGCCAAATGAACTGCGTTTAAAAATTGCGCTGAAGGACTCGGTTCTGATCCTTGTGCAAATTAAGATGCTCTTCCATGTACGTGCAACGAAATAATCCTCGCAATTACATCGCGATGCGTCGTGCAATAAGTTTCATGGAAAAGAAAAACATATGGTTAGTCATATTCACCATATATGGAGCAGTAAAACTAATAAAAAGAATTACTGCAGTAACTGTTTTTAACCCGTAGGGTAAAAACTGTTTAACTGAGGTAAGTACAATTACCGTTTTGCCCCTTGCACAGTAGAATTCGTTTAACAGCCGAATCGGGTCGGGTTGGACACGCGTCGGGTCAGGCCCAAGGGTCCGGGTCGAGATCTGGAGATCCGGATCTGACTGAAACGGTGACGAATCGGGGCAGCAGGACTGGGTCGGCGGCGCTAAGCTGCGTACAGGCGTGCAAATCCGGGCATCGACGTCGTTTGGGCTGCGTCGACAGAGGCGGCGACGTCAGAGGCTGCGACGACTAGGTTGGAGCGCGCTAGGGCTTCGTCGAAGCATCGAGGTGGGCCGCCGGATTGGAGCGGCTTCGGGCTGAGGCGTCGACCGAGCAGGCGTCGTCTCTGGATTGCATCGCGGCGGGGAGGCGATGAGAGAGGACGCCGTCGAACCATCGGAGGGTGCCCAGAGCAAATTACTGGGTGCCCTGAGCTTCTTCAGCCTCTGCCGACAAAGATGTCGTCGGCAGTTCAATAGTATATGATGTACCGACGAATTGGTTGTCGGCAAAAAGTTCCTGGGGGCTTCTTAGCTTTTCCGACAAAGAGTTGTCGGTAGAACCTGGTGCCCTGGGATTGTTTTCTTTCTTCCGACGAAGGGGTTGCCGGCAGAAAGTGATTTCTGGGGAGGGCCTTCTTTGCCGACAAGCAGTTGCCGGCAGAAAAGCTAGGGTTGCTGAAATTTTTTTTTTTTTCCGGCAAAAAGCTAGGGTTTTTGCTATCAAGCACAGGGTTAGAAACTACGTGCTGATAACGTGTTGCAGGAGAAACAATATAGATGTAAAGCGTTACTTTATTGATAGATAAGGAGGCCTTTATATAGGCATTACATCAAGTATCCCAAGTAATCAGGGATTCCCTATCTACTAAGGTAACTACTATTCTAGTCTAATTAGGTCAAGACACACAACGGAAGTTACGGAATTAACCTTCCTTGAACAGACTTGACATTTTGATCAAAACAAATAGAACATGGACTTAATATTATCTTATATATCTAAGCCTGCAGATATAAAACTAAGAAATATTCTGGAAAATTTTTTATCTAAGAAATATTCTGAAATATTTGTCACTGTCATGCAATTTTTTCTGTAGATAAGAATTCTCCCACTGAGGAAGTTCTTTTGGTAAAACATAGAGCATCTTGAAGTCCCACTCCTTTATTAATCACTTTCACAATATGTTTCAAATTAGCTTTCTTTCTCGATGAGAGAGAGTACATAATATTACAGTACAACCAATTGCTCTGAGAATTAAATGGAAAACACATGAATAGAAAAATCCAGGAACCAGTTGATCCTCAACAAATTTCCGAAAACTTGCACACAATAAACGCTAGCTAGTAGCAAAACGCCAGACCTGTTTCCTCAATAAGTGAGACATAAACACTCTTCAAACATATACCTAACAAACATGTAAAGGCCTTTACCAAGACTAAATTGATCCAATTAAGGACACTCAAAACGGAATCTCAGCTTATTAAGATCACTCCAAAAGAAACAGCTGCGAGAACATCTCCTAACAAGCTCACACTAAACTTATATAGACGCTTTTCGAAACGATCGGAACATCTTATAGTACTTTGAAGGAAAACATAAGAACCAAACTGAAGCTTACGTGCAGCATGGTTTTTCCGATGAGATAAGGGCAGGGTGTTGCGCTACTTTTATCTTGACGGGGGCGATTAGCAACATTTGCACCACCGTTCCCCCCCTTTTGTCCCTTTTCTGAAACAACCAAGTCTCCTTGTTCTTTGTTGCTTCCTATTCCATAATCTTCTTCTGATCCATTCAGTCTCACAGCTCCAACTGTATGCCCACCTTTATTTAGATTTTTTAATGGAGTTAGGTATTTGCCTCCAAAAATCACTACAAACGTATATACATTATAGATTGATATATTCTTACCATAATTAGTTTCTTGTCCTTGTAGCCTTGAGACGTTAACATCACCTTGATGAGGTTCCAACCCGAAAGAGCTGTTTGGGATAGCCAAGCTTGATAGGATCATCAACAGCAACCATGCAAGTAAGTTTCTCTTCATTTTCTCAAGTTTGGGGTATGGGTAGGGGTACGGGTGGCTACTAGCTAGTTCGGTAATTGGTTTGATAAAATAGGGACAGACAACTAAAATGCTAGGGCTTTAATTTTGTAGCTTGAGAGAATCATAAAAGTGAAGAATAAGCAGCTGGCATATCAATCACAAATTAGATACAATACCATTCCAAACGAGTGTAGAAGGAACTCGGGAATAATAGCGGGAAAGAGGAGCAGCATTTTGGAAATGGCTGGATTACTCCAAAACCATATCAGCTTAATTTTATGGAGGAAGGAATATTTTATCACATATTTGTTGGAGCTGTCGAGGTTACCATTAGCGTGGTCATGGTAAAGACTATATTTAAGTTTCGAGCTAAAATTAGACAAGGAGATTAAAATTATCTATAAAAAAAAAACCATCTTGTTTGGTTGGAAAACAAAGAACAGTCATGGTAGTGTCAAAGTATTCTATTGTCGTGCTTTATTCTTCTTTCTGTTATGATCTTTGCTGAATGCGCTAAAGTGATGAAGGATTTTGTTCCTACTCCAACGGCTTCTCTGCAGCCACGCATGGTGGTTAGCATCTAGAATGTCCTCCCTGCTCTAGTTGGCCATGCGTCTTTCCGGCTTTTTAAGATGTAGATGTTCATCAGGACACGAGATTGTTTTTAACTCTCTATAATATGTTACTTGACTTGTTGTGAAATAAAATGCGCTCCTAAGAGGATTCATAGTTCTTTTTCTCCGGGATGACTATGAAGGAATAGGGAAAGCAATAACAATATTTAATAAATAGTAACACAAACAAATTGTTCGGAATAAAAAAAAATTTTAATTACACTTTTGACTTGGGGAATATCAACTGAACAAAATATATTCCGAACAATTTGTATGTTAAAATGATAATTAAAAATTTATGAACAATTTGCATGTCAATAAGTAATTTGTTCACGAATTAAAAATTGTTCACAAATTGTTCACGAATATATTATGAACAAGATATTACCTTTTAACATGCAAATTGTTCACGAATAATTAATTTGCATGTCAATAAGTAATATCTTGTTTGGTACTCATTGGCGGTGGCGTCATGGTTGGGTCGGGTATGGCTGGCTACCTGTGATCTTCAGATCCCTAAGGTTCCTGCTTGGGTTTGGGCAATTTTTTTGGGCCAAGAACATAAATCCATTTAGGGAAATTATATTTTTTGTTTTTATAGATGTTAGTAGTCTATTGCTTACGATAAGAAGAAGAGGTGGGTGCTGTCCTGGTGGTGTTGGGACCTTGCGTGCATGGTTTATCTAAATTAGGTGGCGAGTTACTTGTTTTGTATGCTCGCAACCTCCTAGTGACAGTATAGTAGGAAAGCTGCACTAATATTTTTCATGATATTTGTCCTTAATTAATACAATTAGTACTATTAGTACAGTTGTATACAGTTGTCTTTCTGTTATATTACTGTTTTGCCAAAGCAAATAAAGTAGCCAATTTAACATTCTTTGCTAACTGGTGTGTGTTAGAATATATTACAATATGCATTGTAATTTTTTTTAGGGGTTTTTACCCAAAACTACAATTTTGGGTACATAATTACCAATAGCAAGGTCTTCTTTTTAAATTACCATTAACAAGGTTCCATCCAAAACTAACAGAATCAGTTAAGTCTTAAATTACACAATTACCCTCACTAAGCCTAATGCTACTGATCCTCAGAATTCAACCTAATACTACTGACCCTCAGTGAGCCTAATGCTATTGATCCTCAGAACTCAACCTAATATACTGACCCTCAGTAGCTCCGCCGTCTTAATACTACTGACCCTCAGTAGCTCCGCCGTCCTCCGCCGCGCTTCAATACTACTGACCCTCAGTAGCTCCGCCGTCTTAATACTACTGACCCTCAGTAGCTCCGCCGTCTTAATACTATTGACCCTCAGTAGCTCCGCCGCACTTCAATAATATTGACCCTCAGTATCTCAACCATAACCAACACAAGCAAAAATCCCACAACAATCAATTCCAACACACAACAATCAAATCAACACACAACAATCAACACACAACAATCAATCAAGAGAGAGAGAACACACAACAATCAATCAAGAGAGAGAGAGAGAGGGAGAGAGAGGGAGGCAGAGAGGGAGAGACAGAGACAGAGACAGAGGGAGGCAGAGAGGGAGAGACAGAGAGAGAGACAGAGAGGGAGAGGCAGAGAGGGAGAGGAGTCCGCCGTCGCGCCTCGGTCCCCCTGGCTCGGCCTCCGCTGCCTCGCTCGTCGTCGACGTCGTCCGCCTCCGTGCCTCGCTCGTCGTCGTCGTCGTCCGCCTCCGCCTAGCACCTCGTCGTCGTCGTCCGCCTCTGCCTCAATCCTCGTCGTCGTTGTCGTCGTCCGCCTCCGCCTCGCTCCTCGTCGTCGTCGTCCACCTCGCGCCTCCACCTCGCTCCTCGTCGTCGTCGTCCACCTCGCTCCACCTCGCTCCTCGTCGTCGTCGTCCACCTCGCGCCTCCGCCTCTGCCCTCGCGCCTCCGCCTCCGCCTCTGCCCTCGCGCCGCCTTCACTGCCTTGCTCGCTGCCTTAGGCCTCCGGCCTCGCTCCTCCGCCTCGCGCCTCGCCCCTCCGCCGTCGCGATCGAGAAGGAGAAGAGCTCCAGATCGGGAAGGAGAAGAGGAGAGGAGAGATCTGACTTGTTTTTTTTTTTTTTTTTAATATATATAGATGGCATATGTTGTAATTTTTAGATTGTCAGGGTTAATTATGTCATTTAACATTGGACGGATTAAAAGTCTGTTAGTGTTAAATCCTGCTAGTGGTATAAAAAAATCAGACCTTGTAATTGGTAATTATGAGTACAAAATTGTAGTTATTGGTAATTATCTTTTTTTTTTATGTATTGAAATATATAAATAAGGGAAAATGCCCACGAGTCTAGATTTTGAGGGAATCTTTCTCACTAGCAAAATAAAGTTTGAGAAATTCTGACCCACATAAAAGACTGTAAAAGAGTGTTCTCACTTGCCCACTTTTTCACCTTTTTCATATTTTTCGTGTCTAAAATATCCCTCTCAATTTGTCATCTCTCTTCTCTCCCTAATGGGTCAACGGTCAATGATCTACGGTCAACCGTTGCCGGAATCCGGTCACTTTTCTGGTCACGGGTCAACGGTCAACAGTCAACCCTCTATTACCCTAATAGATGTCTATTTTTGATTTATTTAAAGTTTAGGGTTATCAATGTTCTATTGGGAACAGTTGGGTCTATTAGGGGGCAGTAGGGTTCTATTGGGGGAAGTATGAGTCTAGGGGTCATTATTAAGCCCACGGATCAAGTGGGCCGATGGAGGCCCGCAAGCCCGATGGACTTCAAGCCCGGCCCGGCCCGTCTAAAAGCCCACTTAAGCCCGGGCCCGGTGGGTAGAGGGCCGGGCTTAGTTTAGGGGTTAGAAACTCGGCCCGGCCCGTAGGCCCGGCCCGTTAAGAGCCCGTCAAGCCCGCTCCATCAAAAGCCCGTAAAAGCCCGGCCCGTAAAGCCCGTTAAAATCCATACCTCAATAATTAAAGAATAAGTTACCCCCATATAGAGTTATTTTATATTTTTGACACATTAATATATTAATTAGATCTTTATTTTCACACACTTTAATGGATATTCACACTTCACTAGCACAATATGGATCATCTTTTTTATTAAACTCATTTATTTTATCATTTAAGTTCGTTAAAAATAATTATTATATTAATATTTTTAAGAATTTTAAATTATAGTCTAAAAATCACGAAGTAAACATATCATCGATCGAGGCTTTAACTTTGTCGGATTTAAGTGATTTTTTTACCGTCACCGTATTTCATCATAACGATCAAATTCTATTTCATAAAATTTTTCAAAATTTGACTTCTTTTATATAGTTGTTTCGAAAAGTTGTACACTTGAGTATAATCTACTAATCAAGTTATACCGCATTAGTAAGCATGTTGTCATTATAATGGCTAAATTCACAAAATGAAAATTTTGACCGTCTAATGTGATCGTTATAATTAAATATGAGTAGAGGAGAAAAATCAACTCGTTTCGTGAACGTTCGATGCTCGATCGAAACGGTCAACCATATTTTCATAAAACTTATCACACGAAAACGCTATTAGGTACCTTTAGATGACTTTGTTTCGTCGACTCTTCCAAACATTAAACTCTTAAATAAATGAGACGTAATCAGCCATGTAAAAATTTGGGAACGTTTACCTCTCGATACTATGGCTCCCCATAGAGAGATATAAGTTTAAATAAGGTTGACCGCACCGATCGGGGTTATAACTTTGTCGGATTTAAGTGATTTTTTTACCATCACCGTATTTCATCATAACGATCAAATTCTATTTCATAAAATTTTTCAAAATTTAACTTCTTTTATATAGTTGTTTTGAAAAGTTGTACACTTGAGTATAATCTACTAATCAAGTTATACCACATTAGTAAGCATGTTGTCATTATAATGGCTAAATTCACAAAATGAAAATTTTGACCGTCTGATGTGATCGTTATAGTTAAATATGAGTAGAGGAGAAAAATCAACTCGTTTCGTGAACGTTCGATGCTCGGTCGAAACGGTCAACCATATTTTCATAAAACTTATCACACGAAAACGCTATTAGGTACCTTTAGATGATTTTGTTTCGTCGACTCTTCCAAACATTAAACTCTTAAATAAATGAGACGTAATCAGCCATGTAAAAATTTGGGAACGTTTACCTCCCGATACTATGGCTCCCCATAGAGAGATATAAGTTTAAATAAGGTTGACCGCACCGATCGGGGTTCTAATTTTGTCGGATTTAAGTGATTTTTTTACCATCACTGTATTTCATCATATTTGTTATGATTGTATTTATTATGATTGTATTTGTTATGATTGAATTTGTTATGATTGTATTTTAATATGACAACTATATATATATATATATATATATATATATGGGTGTGGGGATGAGCCTCCCGGTTATGAACCGGGTTCCAAACCCTTTTTTAAAAAATAATATCGGATATTTATTTATTTTAATTAAAGCCCGGCCCGGCCTCAAATCGCCGTGGGCCATTCGGCCCGGCCCGCAAAAGCCCGTTAAGCCCGCCGTATATTGAAGGGCTTGGATCCTAGAAATTTTTAAAAAGCCCGGCCCGGCCCGGCCCGCTATTTTTAAATTACATTGTAAAGCCCGGCCCGGCCCGCTATTTTTAAATTACATTGTAAAGCCCGGCCCGGCCCGCTCCAAGCCCGTTATGAATGGGCCGGGCTGGGCCAGGCCCGGCCGGTTTACGACCCCTATATGAGTCTATTGGAGGGCAGTATGGTCATATTGAGATTGGGGGCAATAAGGGGGACAATAACGGTCTATTGGGGGGCAGTATGGTCTTATTGGGATTGGGGGCAATAAGGGGGACAATAACGGTCTATTGGGTCTATTGGGGGGCAATATAGGCAGTAGGGGTTCTATTGGGGGTACGAAGAGGTTTGTAGGGGGTCAACGGTCAACTGTCGCTGGTGGCTGGAGTCTGGTCACTTGTCGTCAGAATTCGATCTCGGTCACTGGTCAACGGTCAACAGTCAACCCACTATTACCCTAATATATGTCTATTTTAGATTTATTTAATTGATTGAGGGTATAAGCGTTTTTTTTTCTTCTCTTTTTTGGATTAATGAAAATTTTTCCAATCTTATTTTGCTAGTTGGAAAAAAAAAAGTTTCAAAATTTGGGGTAGTTCTCATTGACCCTATAAATTATGTATTCTTTACTAACTGATGCATATTAGAATACATTACAATACGTATTAAGTAAAGATATTATGTATTTTTTTTTTGAAAAATAGATATGTAAATCTAGAGTAACGCTTTAGAACTAACTGGTTAGTTTTATAATACGAAGTTAAACAACATTTAGATCAACTTTTCAATCACATATCAACCTCTTAACCGTTCGATTAAAATTTGGGTATTCATATCTGTGATTTAATAATCATGAACACGAATGGTTCATGTTGAAAATTTTTAGTTCGTCCACTAATTAATTTGATCTTCATGTTACAAGCTACATCATTATATTAAAATAAGAATTCTTGCTCTCCATAATAAAAAAGTGTTTACTAATGTAACCTATATATAATATGATAAATTGAAATCAATAATAAAAAATGTGTAAAAGTAAAATGAGAATTGGTCTACTCATTTTATTGATAAACTCCTTTAAATAGGGTGAACATTACAATGGTAATTACAATGTACATAATGACAATAATGACTGATTGAGTCGTTATATCCTTTGATTAATAATATCATAATTTTCTATCGTCAGTTACTTTGACGAAGACACATAATGTGTTTTTCCTTCAACATTCCCCCTTGTGTCGAGTCAAAGATAAAATGGTGCATGAAGTGTTACCTCATTAAAAACCTTGCCAAGTAACAAAAACCCAATGGGAGAAAATAAAACTTTGGTCGAAGGAGAAAAAGAGCACAACGCACCTATTACATTTGAAAACAACATGTATGTGCTAGATTCCCCCTGATGTCTGCACCTTCCCCTGATTTTTACATTAATCATGGGATTCTCCCCGATTCTTTCATTTGATCAAAGGAGTTTCAATAACTTTAGCATAGTTATGTATTTTCACATTTTTTCAAATATAACTTTGAGCAATGATTTAGTAACTAAATCTTGCCACATCGTCCTCAGATCCAACTTTATTTACTTTGATCTCGAGGATAAGGTTGTCTATGAACTAAACACATAAGTTCATAATGAACATCATTTTTATTCTAAGCATGACCTTCTTGTAGTAAAACTGTAAAAAAAAAAACTCTATCTAGAGTATAGGTATGGATGAACTGTTAAGAGATTTGAAATTGATATGCAATAATAGATTTTCTTATTTCGCCTTTAATGCGTTTTTCTTTACACATAGTTAGCTATGACGTGGATAATTTTCTTATCATGTCACCTTCTATGTAGAGATTGAATAAGCCCAAATCTTTTATATCTTAAAGTATTTGAAAGAACCATTGGCGTTGTATGGGCGCAGAGCTAAACTTAACTTTACAAATTTTCATCGAATGAGAGGTCGAGTCCTACATATTGTGTTTAAGTACAATCATGCGCCATTGCACTTGTATAGGGAACTTCATTTCCTAACACTTCTTCGTCATCTTCCTTTAGATGAAAAATGGATGTATCGTTAGAGTAAAGACTTCGACTGATCATGGGAGTATATGTAGGCCTCACTTTTTTCTTTAGAGTGCCTAAGTCGATTGATGGATGGTCACAATCATTACAGTCCTTGAGTTCCATTTCAAGGCTGTGTATTGTCAAGATCTTTTTCATTCTTAACTTAAGATTTACAATACATAGAGTATCTCTTAGTTCATTGAGTGTCTGTGTATATCCATAATGAAAACGCAAGGGCATAATTCACCAATCCCTTCCCAATTAAGTAGTCACTTTAGTGAACATTTCAATTTCTTTTGCAAATGCGCTTATGTGATCTTGAGCCACTTGATTTGGGTGAATGAAGTCTGTTTAGGATCCTCACGTATATATCTTAATTTAGATCCCCATAGAGATATGTTGTATCCACATTTGTAAGATGCATGTTGAGTTTTTCAGAAACTACCAAACTGACAAGGTAGTGGAGTGCAATGACATCCATTACGAGAGATTGTTTTCTCGTAGTCCATTATGAGAAAATATTTCCTCGTAGTCGATTCCAGTGCGTTTTTGAGAGACCTTGCGCCATAAGGTGAGTATACATACTCTTATTCTCATTACGCATTCTAACAAAGATATATTTGATAGGGTTTATGTTGACAGTAGCCACAGGCTGGCTACTCAGGCCCACAGACCCAAATACAAGGCCTCAGCCCAGGAAGCAAGAAACAAAGCATGTGCTTGCCCAGCGGTTACTTGTGACCGGAGAAGGACGGCTTGCCCAACGGTGGCCCAAGCGGCCCAGCGGTGAGTTCGGGGGAAACCATCCCACAGCGAAGAATAAGGCTAGCCCTCATTCCTGGGTGCCTATATAAAGGCCTCGACCAACCTCATTAAGAGTAATCAATTCCTCAACTACTATTCCCGTTGGCTATTTATCAGTTTATCACATCTATACTGACTTAAGCATCAGAGCGGAATAGACCGGCCTGCCCGGTATTCCCTATAGTTAGCAGGTTCAGGTTTCCAAGGAAGAGACTCGCTAGAGGATCAACCGGTACTATCAAAGGAAGCATATCAAGGGTCAACGGTTCCACCTAGTAAGCAAGTTCTTAGTCTTTATTATTGTGCTTCTGTCAGGCCTACGGGTTTGAACAGAAACAATTGGCGCCGTCTGTGGGAAGGTATACCAAAGGTTGTGTTTTTCTGCTAGCGGGTAGAGATCCAAACGACCCACCAAAGAAGGTAGTTCAAAAAACATGTCAGGGAGTTCAGAAGAGAGGGAGCATGACGTTGAAAGGGAGACAGACCTGCAGGTCCTAGAGCCGGCGGGGGAAAGGTTTAGCACGCTCAACAGGTACTGGACTGGCTCCGTTAAGGGTAGGGAGAACCCATGATGAAACTGATTTTCGTACGCCACAACCCAACCTTCCTCCGGGTTGCAAGCCAGTTCTCCGGGCTTTAATGCCCGCAGCTCCACAGACTGGTTTATGCCCCACCTCGCCCGGAAGTCTTTAATCTCACTAAAAGACATGCTACGGCCAGGTTCGGAACAATACACCACCATGTCTCCATCTAAGAACGAGTACATCTTAGCTAGCCCCCCTCTACCCCCGGCAGCGGTAGTTGCAACGGCCTCAGACATTGGCCCGAAACTCTCCCCACTGATCGACCCCCTAGCGGCAGATCGCACAGGGACGCCCGATTTCTTAGACGCCATCAATATTACAGCACAAATCTAAACAACCACTACCTTTCAAGCAGTAGTCGACGGAACCCAGCCAAATCACAGTACAAATTCACAACAGACAACAAGCAAGATGCTGGCTGAAATGGTTGCGACACTTGATAGGAGCACAATGTGCGACAATATTACATGCTTATGCCCTCGTTTATGCTTTGTTTAACCCTTATTTATCTAAGATAGAGTCATAATATAGTTAGTGTCAATTTTGGTAGAGTTTTGGAAATATGAGCTTAATGATCCGAAAAATGACTAAGTTTGAGAAATCTGGAAAATAGTGTAAAATATGTCTTTTTCGTGATTTTGAGATGAGTGAAACTGTGATCTATCCTTGTCCGAATTCTATGAAATTTGGTGTGCTTAATATTCATATACTGAAGAATGTTGTGTTACAATTTCAGATCAATCGGAGTTCGGAAAGTCACCCAAAAGTTGGCTGCAAAACGGCAGTCCGAGCATTCCAATCCAGGGGCTTCCAGGATTTTCCTGGGACTGTGTCCCAACTTCGAAAAATCATTCCCGTCTACTCACAAGGAATTTGATCAAACTGTTTTATGGGGAGATGGCCCTATGTGTCTAGTTTACGTGAGACTTAGAATCGCATCAATCGGAGTTCCGAGCGTGGAGATATGCCGGAATTACTGCAACAAGGTCAAATCTGCCGATTCCAGGAACCTACTGCCCCCTTTTTGTGTTTTCTGTTTTTAATGGACCAAATGGTGTACAAATGCATATGTGATGATGGTCCAAGCTTAAGGAAGGTTAGAGGATGACACCAAGCCAAGGCATTGAAGAAAAAAATCAGAAAAAGAAGTTTCCTAGAAGAACCAAGAAAGGAAGGAACCAAAACCTTGTTGCACAAGGATTGCCTTTGCCGATTCGGACTAGGTTTTCTACCTAGGTTTTCTGCCGAATTTGCCTCTATAAATAGCTAACTTTTACACAGAAAAACTTGTCACATCTCAAGCCAAAACACAAGTCTAAGCTCTACCAAAAATTCTACCTTAAGTCCTACATAAAACCTAGCCAAAATACATCCTTCACCACTACCAGAAAGTTTCTGCCGAACCAACCTTCTGCCGAAACTTGAACTTCCTGCTGCCGTGCAGCATCCAACCATCCTCCATCACAGATCAACACGAGCTGCTGCCTCCCAAGGTGTCTAAATGTGTGATCTACTCCCTTTGGCTTGTAATTTTATGGATTTATGCTTTTATGTCTATGTAAAACATATGTTCTTTTGGTATTTGTTTTTATGTCTATGTAAAGACAATTTGTTTGTTTGGTTTTGCATGTTTAAAGATGTTTATGATTTCGATTCTTGGAGCCTAATTAACTGTAAGGTATTGATTTCATGGTTTTATGAAAGATAAACATGTAAACACACTTTGTAAATATGTAACCGGTTAGTTCTTAGGGATGCATGCTTGACTTGATTCTTGATTTCTTCTTGATTAGTTGTTTGAATTCGTGTGCAACCGAAGGAGATGTTTAGATGCATTCGAAAGGCCATGAGTGTTGTCTAGATGTTGAATTCACTTGCCGTAGTAACATAGGTCAAGTTAGAACGCTAAGTCGATTTGGTTTATGTTGTTACCTAGGGTTAGAGTAATTCCTACAACTTGCTTGTCTAATATGAAGAGTGACGCCTTGCATGTTAACTTGTTTCCGACTAAAAGATTTCGTGCCTTATATGCTAATTGGTTAATTTCTACACTAAGTGTCTTTAATCGGTCAGCTAAAGATTAGGGTTACGCGCTAAGCTAATTCTAAGTATTTTTGTGAAATCTAAAATCGATTAGTAAACCGCTAAGGAGCTAGTTAGGTTGGAATTAAGTTGAGTCTTGAATATTTCTATGCATGTTTCCATGAGTCCTTACTTGTTACTTGTTTCGATTTGTGATAGTTTTTTATGAGTGCTTTGCGTGAGAGATGTCGACCAAACTTGTACATAGTAGTTAGAATTTAAATTCCAGAAATTTATTTTTTGTGCCATAGTTTTTAGGGCAGCCCTATGGCTGCCGAACCATTCTCTCCCCCATATGTGACGTTTTGTATATATGTATATGTGTTTTTGTGTTAACATTCTCATGTTTCAGGTACCCTTAATCCCCGGCTAGAACGATCCCTACTTATTCTATACTACTAAAGATTGTAGGGTTATTATTGCTTGATGCTCGCTTTGGCGACTCGTCAATTTTTGACGCCGTTGCCGGGGATTATAAAATCTTGACTTGTTTGAATGTTAGCTTTGTAAATTTTTGAAAATATTTTTGATTCTTTAAAGTTTTGAGGTATATCGGATAAAGCATGACCTTACCATGGGCTGCACAAGTCTATTGCACAGTTTGCTCCTCTGCTCCACGTACCTTGAATCTTTGATGTCGTGTATAGTTTGAAAAATTCTTGAAAATTTCGTGTAATGCCTTGAAAAATTTGTTGAAGTATAGCTTTGTATACTCTTGCATTTATTTGTGTTGTTCGTTTTGATGTGTTTTGTGTATGTGCAGTTGAATTTAAAAAGAAAAGTGCAGGAAATACGGAAGGTCTGCCCAAACAGGAATCGGGCAGTGCAGTCAGTCGACTTTGGAAGGCTGCCGTTTTCTTCTCACAGAACTTGGGAAAGTGAGCCATATGCCGTTGGAAAGGTCTCTGAGTCTACTTTCTGTAGGATTTTACAGAAGTGGATTTGGAGCATCGAGTCATTCCCCGTTTCAATTTGAGTGAAGCAAGGTCAATCTGGCAGAACAGAGAACTGGGCAGATCATTCGGTCCGATACAAGGCCAAAGAAAGAGTACCTCCGCTGGTCCGATTGGGACAAACCTTATACCATTGAAAAGCTCTGTGTGTGCACTACAACTTTGATTTAGAACAAGTTTGCATTCGGACAATGGAGCACACCCATAATTAGGCCTCAAGTGAAGCAGACACATCTGCCGAAGACCCTGCCCCTGCCTCTGTCCTGCAGCCAACCCTGCATGCCGAGGCCAGCATACACCTAAACAATCCTACCAAGCACATTGCCCCTTCTCATGCCATAGCCAAGTTGTAGCCTCACGCTGCCAAATACCCTGCGCGCAAGCTGCTGCTCCTGCTGCCCCTTCACGCTTCTCCTGCCCCTGCCCCTGCCGAAATTTGCTGCACCCAAGTTACTGAGGACACACCATTGAAGGCGAAGCAGTTTTCGGTGCCTTGTGTTATCAATTTCGTGTAAACCTTGGTCCGGCCGGTCAAGGAAGACACACCATTGAAGGCGAACCAACTCAAGAAGAATCCATGGAACATGGTCAAATTGGAGAGAAAAAAAGTGAGGAAACTCAAACACCAAACTGTACCCTAAACAGAGTTCCGGCAGTGCAGCTCTTCTACTTTGGATGGCTGTCATTTTTAGCTCACAATACCTGAGAAGGCGTGTGATATATGCAAAGAAAGATCTGTGAGTCTACTTTCTATAGGATTTTACAGAAGTGGATTCGGAGTAGTATGTTGTTCCCAGCTTCAGTTTGATTGCAGCAAGGTCAGTCCAGCAAAGCAGGAAGCTGTGCAGACAGGTCCGATAAAAGGCAAAATATGGAGTACTTTTGTTGATCGGATTGAGGCAAACTTTACATCTCTGGAAAGCTCTATGTGTCTGCTATAATATTGATTTAGAGCACTTTTGCATTTGGTCATTGGAACATACTCTAATTCGGGCGATAAGAGGTAAAGGTCCAGGTGGTATGTTGCTCATCAAAGAATTTATGCTTGCATTATTGGGCCGAGAACCTGCTACTGCCGAGAGGGGCTGGTGCCCCAACTGCCGAGCAAGGCACATGATGAACGGACAAACACGCGGTGACAAGTCTAAGCAATGGACTATAAACACAAAGCGCTAATTGGGAGGCAACCCAATTCGATCAAAGAAAAGTGAAGGAGCCATCACCGAGAGTTTGCAATTTCTTAACCCTTCTCTTTGTCTTTGATTTGTGATGATATGTTGGAATATGGTAGACTATTGCATGCTTAGGAAATTCGTTGATATAGATTTGTGCTTACATTGAGGACAATGTAATTTTCTAAGTGTGGGGTGGGATAACGTATTCCGTTTATGTTTTTGTGTGCTTAGTTTAGAAAAGAAAAATTCAGAAAATTGTTCCACAAAAATAGAGTGTTTAATTTATTTGTTTCGAGTCTTAGGATGCCCCTAATATGTCAATGATGTTTTTCTCCTCTTTGCATACATAGATGATAGTTGTGCATACAATTAAAATTGTGAGTTTCATGGATTATGTGCATTGGTAGGAGCATGTAGGACTTGTTGATTAACGAAGCATGCATGTTTTAGCTAGTTTGTTTCCATAATAATCTATGTGAGCTTTAGAGCCAATTTGCTTTCTTCTTGAGCGATAAAAAGATAAAATTCAATAGATTCGTAGGAAGCATGAAACCTCATAATTCTTTGATTATTCGATGACTATGTGCCATAGCTTTTTAATGAACTCTAGTATGCTAGAACTTACTCTTGTTGATTTTCAAAACGTTTTTAATCATAAAATACCTTGATTTTGAATATGATTGAATAAAGATCATTTAGGTTTACCACCAAAGCCAAATAAAGCATGAGCCCTATTGGAGCCCGTCGTGGGACACCTTAGTAAACCCCCTTTGAGCCTACAATTAGCCTTTTCTTTCATCACCCTTAAACACTTTCCATAAGCTTAATATAGTGATGTCTTTACCTTGTGTGTCGGCAAAGCTTGATTTTGAAAGCGTTTTCGCGTGTGTGATGAAGAAGAACAAGTGTGGGGTAGACTTAGCCATAAAATTATATGAAAAATGTATGTATGCCGTGCCTTAGAAAATTGAAAAGAGAAAAGAAGAATGCTCGGACCAAAAAGAAAGAAAAACATGCCGAGAGAAAGAAAGAAAGTATGAGATTGAAGGGCACGGCATAGGCATAGAAAAAGAAAAATTTTATACATGGCTATTGTCTTGATTATTATTGTAATGTGGAAAGAAAAGAATGAAGTATGGGTCCAACAAGATAAATTTGACCCTCTCGGTGAGAAGACATAAGGAGATTTGAGCTTTGCCAAAGGCCATGGTGATGTTTTTGAGCCTCCTTATCCAAATATCGAATACCTCTTAGCCTAGCCCCATTACAACTCTTTTTATTGATCTTTTTTTTCATGATTCTTAAGATGGTTAAACTTGATTTGTGGAGATTATCTCAAGAGTAAGCATATAGTTTTGGTTCATTGGTGCATATAGTTATCATATGAGGTTTTTCCATAAAATTTCACAAAGAGCTTTCTTTTCTTGACATATGCAAGTTACTCTTTGTAATTCATTATCTTTCGCTTGCATATACTTATGAGTGAATACCATGCTTCGAGAGAAAAGAAGAGAGTATGCCTAGTGAGGAGGATTGGATTAGCTTAACATGTCTACATGCTTACTTTTGCTCTTATATGTTCATATCGATGCCACATGTTCATGAAGCTCAGAATTTTCGTGCTTAGCATTCTCATGCATTTAACTTGAAAGCTATGTGTACATACGAGCCTGAGACAAATTGTTAGGGGCAATAGTTTGTTTTGAGTCTTAGTTTAAGTTAGTTTGCTAAGGGACTAGCAAAGTCTAAGTGTGGGGTAGTTGATAGGAGCACAATGTGCGACGATATTACATGCTTATGCCCTCGTTTATGCTTTGTTTAACCCTTATTTATCTAAGATAGAGTCATAATATAGTTAGTGTCAATTTTGGTAGAGTTTTGGAAATATGAGCTTAATGATCCGAAAAATGACTAAGTTTGAGAAATCTGGAAAATAGTGTAAAACATGTCTTTTTCGTGATTTTGAGATGAGTGAAACTGTGATCTATCCTTGTCCGAATTCTATGAAATTTGGTGTGCTTAATATTCATATACTGAGGAATGTTGTGTTACAATTTCAGATCAATCAGAGTTCGGGAAGTCACCCAAAAGTTGGCTGCAAAACGGCAGTCCGAGCATTCCAATCCAGGGGCTTCCAGGATTTTCCTGGGACTGTGTCCCAACTTCGAAAAATCATTCCCGTCGACTCACAAGGAATTTGATCAAACTGTTTTATGGGGAGATGCCCCTATGTGTCTAGTTTACGTGAGACTTGGAATCGCATCAATCGGAGTTCCGAGCGTGGAGATATGCCGGAATTACTGCAACAAGGTCAAATCTGCCGATTCCAGGAACCTACTGCCCCCTTTTTGTGTTTTCTGTTTTTAATGGACCAAATGGTGTACAAATGCATATGTGATGATGGTCCAAGCTTAAGGAAGGTTAGAGGATGACACCAAGCCAAGGCATTGAAGAAAAAAATCAGAAAAAGAAGTTTCCTAGAAGAACCAAGAAAGGAAGGAACCAAAACCTTGTTGCACAAGGATTGCCTTTGCCGATTCGGACTAGGTTTTCTACCTAGGTTTTCTGCCGAATTTGCCTCTATAAATAGCTAACTTTTACACAGAAAAACTTGTCACATCTCAAGCCAAAACACAAGTCTAAGCTCTACCAAAAATTCTACCTTAAGTCCTACATAAAACCTAGCCAAAATACATCCTTCACCACTACCAGAAAGTTTCTGCCGAACCAACCTTCTGCCGAAACTTGAACTTCCTGCTGCCGTGCAGCATCCAACCATCCTCCATCACAGATCAACACGAGCTGCTGCCTCCCAAGGTGTCTAAATGTGTGATCTACTCCCTTTGGCTTGTAATTTTATGGATTTATGCTTTTATGTCTATGTAAAACATATGTTCTTTTGGTATTTGTTTTTATGTCTATGTAAAGACAATTTGTTTGTTTGGTTTTGCATATTTAAAGATGTTTATGATTTCGATTCTTGGAGCCTAATTAACTGTAAGGTATTGATTTCATGGTTTTATGAAAGATAAACATGTAAACACACTTTGTAAATATGTAACCGGTTAGTTCTTAGGAATGCATGCTTGACTTGATTCTTGATTTCTTCTTGATTAGTTGTTTGAATTCGTGTGCAACCGAAGGAGATGTTTAGATGCATTCGAAAGACCATGAGTGTTGTCTAGATGTTGAATTCACTTGCCGTAGTAACATAGGTCAAGTTAGAACGCTAAGTCGATTTGGTTTATGTTGTTACCTAGGGTTAGAGTAATTCCTACAACTTGCTTGTCTAATATGAAGAGTGACGCCTTGCATGTTAACTTGTTTCCGACTAAAATATTTCGTGCCTTATATGCTAATTGGTTAATTTCTACACTAAGTGTCTTTAATCGGTCAGCTAAAGATTAGGGTTACGCGCTAAGCTAATTCTAAGTATTTTTGTGAAATCTAAAATCGATTATTAAACCGCTAAGGAGCTAGTTAGGTTGGAATTAAGTTGAGTCTTGAATATTTCTATGCATGTTTCCATGAGTCCTTACTTGTTACTTGTTTCGATTTGTGATAGTTTTTGATGAGTGCTTTGCGTGAGAGATGTCGACCAAACTTGTACATAGTAGTTAGAATTTAAATTCCAGAAATTTATTTTTTGTGCCATAGTTTTTAGGGCAGCCCTATGGCTGCCGAACCATTCTCTCCCCCATATGTGACGTTTTGTATATATGTATATGTGTTTTTGTGTTAACATTCTCATGTTTCAGGTACCCTTAATCCCCGGCTAGAACGATCCCTACTTATTCTATACTACTAACGATTGTAGGGTTATTATTGCTTGATGCTCGCTTCGGCGACTCGTCAACACTCTCCGTGGAATTTCTTTCTCTGGAAAAATTCCTCTAAAAAATAACACTGGTATCATAGGTGATGTGGAGAGAGGCTGGGCAAATTTTATAGGCGGCAGCGCCGACCCATTGTTTCCCCCAAAAAGCAATTAGGGTATCCCACAGAGCGAAGCATTCCCAGCCGCAGATCTCCACCATTCCATGCATGACAGCCTCCCACATACAACCGTCAGAGGACAAGGCTGATGGACTCTCGCATTAAAATACCACACAGTGCACGGAGGCCCACGTGCCTGCTATGCAGAGGCTCAGCAAGGAAGCCCTTATGGCACCAGGAGCCTCGGCCGCTCGAATGCGGCCCCTCCAGATGCCTGGCCCCAGTACGCCAGTCCGGACGTTTTCACGTCAACGGTCATTGGCTACAACACATGCCAACGGCAACACAACTCACCAAGTTCCAGGCATTTCCAAAATGAATCAGCGGTTTCAGGCAAATTCACGAAGTGAGGGACTCCACGGTATTTCCAGCGATTTAAACTAAATCCAAACAATGTTGCAACAGTGCAGGTTAGTTCACACAAATCACACTCACCATGCATAGCCAGCTTGCACCAGTGGCTGCTGAACTCCACCGGTCCTGCCGGCTCAGAACATATAGTCCTAGGGAATAAACCGATTGCAAAATCGACATGTTCCTACAAACAAGCCTCTGGGCTTTCGGTATCATTGGGCTTTATAAACACAGCGGATGTTGACCGGTGCTACAACATGGCCGCAACATCCCACTTGGCAGGTTTGTTGGCTAGCACCTAACAGGCCTCCCTGCAGGCTCACAACCCTGCACCCCACCTCGTGCTTATAACGTTCAGGCTGAGAAGTACTAGCGGATGCTGACCGGCACTATAACACGGCCACAACATCCCCCTTACCCCACGCTTATTTCAAACACAAGCTGGGATGAACTAGCACGTGTTGACTGATGCTATAACACGGCTGCAACACCCCAACGGGAAAATAACCTCTGACAAACGGCATATTTCCCAGCCTGTACTACCATTGATCTCTAGTCTTACTGGGGGACTCATACCGAAACACCTTATAGCACCGTTAACATATATTTACTTATTGCACCGTTGGCCTACCTATACTCATGACTGCATCACACGCCAACACAAACAGGTACTTCCGACCGCCCGGCCAAGTCCAATCTCCAACGGGAACTTGGGGGGCTAGGGACACCGGTGGGTTCGAGGTCCATCGGGTCTGAGGGCCTGGAAGAGCAAGACAGATTTAAGTCTCCGTTCAAGATGGCACTTAACCGGGAACTTGGGGAACTTATTGACAGTAGCCACAGGCTGGCTACTCAGGCCCACAGACCCAAATACAAGGGCTCGGCCAAGGAAGCAAGAAACAAAGCATGGGCTTGCCCAGCGGTGGCCCAGGTTGCCCAGCGGTTACTTGTGACCGGAGAAGGACGGCTTGCCTAACGATGGCCCAGGCGGCCCAGCGTTGAGTTCGGGGGAAACCATCCCACAGCGAAGAATGAGGCTAGCCCTCATTCCTGGGTGCCTATATAAAGGCCTCGACCAACCTCATTAAGAGTAATCAATTCCTCAACTACTATTCCCGTTGGCTATTTATCAGTTTATCACATCTATACTGACTTAAGCATCGGAGCGGAATAGACCGGCCTGCCCGGTATTCCCTATAGTTAGCAGGTTCAGGTTTGCAAGGAAGAGACTCGCTAGAGGATCCACCAGTACTATCAGAGGAAGCATATCAAGGGTCAACGGTTCCACCTAGTCAGCAAGTTCTTAGTCTTTATTATTGTGCTTCTGTCAGGCTTACAGGTTTGAACATAAACAATTGGCGCCGTCTGTGGGAAGGTATACCAAAGGTTGTGTTGTTCTGCTAGCGGGTAGAGATCCAAACAACCCACCAAAGAAGGTAGTTCAAAAAACATGTCAGGGAGTTCGGAAGAGAGGGAGCATGACGTTGAAAGAGAGACAGACCTGCAGATCCGGGAGACGGTAGGCGTCATTGCCCCGGGGACGGGTTCGGAACGGTTCACCGGTGGCAACATTCAGGACGCCGCAGCCGCTCTTGACCTGAACGATTCTCAAGACCAGTCCATCCGGCGGGCACGAGGAAAGGGGCCAGCTGAGGCCCGCCCGGCTGCAGGAGCCGGACTCACGCCTGCACCCCCCATTATCCCGACCTATGAGCTCAGACCGAAGCATTCCCAGCCGCAGATCTCCACCATTCCATGCACGACAGCCTCCCACACAAGAGGGTGAGTATACATACTCTTATTCTCATTACGCATTCTAACAAAGATATATTTGATAGGGTTTATATTGACAGTAGCCACAGGCTGGCTACTCAGGCCCACAGACACAAATACAAGGCCTCGGCCCATGAAGCAAGAAACAAAGCATGGGCTTGCCCAGCGGTGGCCCAGGCTGCCCAGCGGTTACTTGTGACCGGAGAAGGACGGCTTGCCCAACGGTGGCCCAGGCGGCCCAGCGGTGAGTTCGGGGGAAACCATCCCACAGGGAAGAATGAGGCTAGCCCTCATTCCTGAGTGCATATATCAATTCCTCAACTACT
Organism: Potentilla sterilis; assembly: GCA_963682095.1. Classification (NCBI taxonomy): domain Eukaryota; kingdom Viridiplantae; phylum Streptophyta; class Magnoliopsida; order Rosales; family Rosaceae; genus Potentilla; species Potentilla sterilis. The sequence goes on from OY821754.1 coordinate 31,935,216, forward strand.
ATTCCCGTTGGCTATTTATCAGTTTATCACATCTATACTGACTTAAGCATCGGAGCGGAATAGACCGGCCTGCCCGGTATTCCCTATAGTTAGCAGGTTCAGGTTTGCAAGGAAGAGACTCGCTAGAGGATCCACTGGTACTATTAGAGGAAGCATATCAAGGGTCAACGGTTCCACCTAGTAAGCAAGTTCTTAGTCTTTATTATTGTGCTTCTGTCAGGCCTACGGGTTTGAACAGAAACAATTGGCGCCGTCTGTGGGAAGGTATACCAAAGGTTGTGTTGTTCTGCTAGCGGGTAGAGATCCAAACAACCCACCAAAGAAGGTAGTTCAAAAAACATGTCAGGGAGTTCGGAAGAGAGGGAGCATGACGTTGAAAGAGAGACAGACCTGCAGGTCCTGGAGCCGGTAGGGGTCATTGCCCCGGGGACGGGTTCGGAACGGTTCACCGGTGGCAACATTCAGGACGCCGCAGCCGCTCTTGACCTGAACGATTCTCATGACCAGTCCATCCGGCAGGCACGAGGAAAGGGGCCTGCTGAGGCCCGCCCGGCTGCAGGAGCCGGACTCACGCCTGCACCCCCCATTATCCCGACCTATGAATCGGCCGAATTGACCAGCGATTCCAATCAGGATGATGCCCCAAGTCCCGACTGATACGATACGTCGGGAAGAGGTCAAAGAAATGCAAGCGTAGATCGGCCGATTGCGCGCGGAGAGGACTGGGTGAAAGCCGAGGCCAATTTTCGGTACCAAGACATGGAGGCGGTGAATGCCGCTCTAATTGCTGTCTTAGAAAGGGGGCAGCGCCATGAGCCGCTTTCGCGAGAGCCCTGGAGGCACTAGACTAGGAGTATCCCCGCAGGGAGGAAGGGCAGTCATTGAGAGGACAGAACGCCGGCGTAGTAGGGAAGGAGTTCCCAACCACGGCCGCCCTGGCGGAGATTGTACCGATTCCCCACCGGATCAGTACCTCATTCACGGATAACGCCCTCCGTCCGACCGCTCGGGCACTCTAAATATTGTCTTAATCTGTGGCGGACATGAAGGCCCAATTAGAGGCCAACGAGAAAAAGACGGCGAGACCTGCGGAGAGTACTCGATTTAACGAGCGATCCGGGCCTTTCTCCCGCCGGGTGAATGAGTCTGGAAGATCAGGCAACCAGAAGTCCCTCAAGCTAATCTACTCAGGGGCCGGTTGCCCGTATCAGCATTTGGATAGTTTCCGGTCCCAAACTTGTGCCAAAAGTTACTCCGATGCTGTCTGCTGCAACATCTTCAAGGAAACCCTGTCTGGAGAAGCCCTCAGCTGGTTTTACGAGCTCCCGGCCAGCTCCATAGAGCCTTTCGAGCAGTTGACCAATCGGTTCGTGGGCAGATTTATCATGCGGGTCGAAGAAGCCCGGACGTCCACGGTTCTCTTCAACTGCAAATAGGCAGATGGCGAAGAACTGAAGACTTTCGTCAACCGCTGGCAGATAGCCACAGCCGGAGTAAGGAACCTGGACAAAGGAATTGCCGAGAAGGCCTTCAAACAAGGCCTCTAGCCCGGAAAGTTCTCGTACGCCGTACGGGTGGAGACTCCGCAGGGTTACAATGAGTTGATGGTAATGGCTATCAGACACGCCCAGGCTGACCACGAGACATACGGGGGTCGCCCGCAGAAGAGAAAGCTGGAAGAACAGGAGTCATTCCGAGAGCCCGCCCAAGAGCCAATCCGGCAGGAAACCCAGAACTGGCAGCAGGGCCAAGACCGAGGGGCCACCTTTGGCAGGAAGGCCAGAAGTTGGGGGAACCAGCAACGCCGAAGGGACAATTTCAACCCTCCCCAGGGAGGTAAGCCGCCCCCGGCCTACCAGCAAGGAACCGCGGCCTGTCAATAGATGCCTGTGCAGGCCCGTCCCCTGGCGATCATGACGGCAGGACGGCAGGAGGAGGTTTTCTCCACCTTGACAACTTCCGACGAGGACATCCTCTATGAGAACGGGCACAACATGCCCCCACCACCAAAGAGGAGGCACCCGAAGGGCAGATTGACCAAGGAGCAGACCGGTAAATACTGCTCCTACCATGACGAGGCCACGCACCAGACAAAAGACTGTCTCGTCCTAAAGACAACGGTAGAAAAGCTCATCCGCAGCGGTGACTTGCAGCGGTATCAAGGAGAGCTCAACTGGTAGCCACCACACAGTTTCGCGATTTCTACCACCCAACTTAAGGCCCAATGTTTCAGCGGTTCAGAAGGTAAAGCTACCCGGCGGTCTAAACTCTTATGGGCCTAGCGGTGAAAGCACTATATATTGTTGGCACAAAACTAGCCAAGGCATCCCAACGGTTTCTGACCGGTGTACATATCAGCAGTTATATATTTCAATTTTATTTCAAGAACAAAGGCCATGATTTGCAGTCAAGTTCAAAAAGTAAGGGGCATAACACAAAGTCCAGGCAAAAATTGGGTTCATTAAAAGGTCCAGGAGCGAAGCCCCGGAAAGTATACAAAAAAAAAAACCAAAACAAACAAAAACACCAGCTACAAAAGAAAAAAAATAGCCAAGGCAGGCGAGGGGTCCACCGCCCATCCTACAATACAAGCGTCTCCTCCCCCTCAGCAGCGGTCCCGCCCTCTGCAGGAGCTTCTTCAGCTGGAGCAGCCTCCTCCACCGGAGCAACCATGTCAGGGCCCGGAGTTACCGGGCAAGCCTCCTCCTCCTTTTCCTCCACCGGCAGCTTTGACAGATCAAACCACCCCTTGGCCTTCCATTCCAAGAAGGCACCATCAATGCCTGCCAGCCGAGCTTGCTCCAAGGTCTCCACCAGCTCCCGGCTGCAGAGGTACTTCTCAACACACCGTTGGTAGACCACCGGGTCTTCTTCAGGTGCCGCACCATGGGTAGAGGTGGAAGCACTCGCCAGCCGCTGCTGCAGCTCCTTGGCCTCCCCTTCCCACTCTGCCCTCTCCTCCTCCAAGATCTTCTTCTCCTCCTGAACAGTGCGGACTTGCCCTTCCAGCTTGGTCGCATGCCTCTTGGCGCTCTCCTCTACATGGGCCTTCTCCCGCAAAAGCTGAGCCTTCTCAGCCTCCAGCAGCTCCCGAGCGCTATTGGCCGTAGCCAGCTCCCTCTTCAGCTCCGGCTGATATCCCTTGCACCTAGTTGGCACAAGCTATGTATCACCTACAAAATCAGACCCAGCGGTTGGAAAAAAAAATACACAGGATGTTCATCCAACTGATAACATACAACTCACCCGAGCGGCCATCTCTATGCCCCTTGTGGCATCCAGAGCTTTCACTTCCTCTGGTACAGCCCCCTTCAGGTACTTGAGAAGACCATTGACAAACATTTGGTCCAGAGAACCGCTCACAGCAGCAGGCTCCTTAGCTGGAGTCTTCTCCACCACCGACGCGCCTGCGCCACTCTCGACCAGACTCAAACCGGCCGGAGCTTTCCCCTTCGAGGTGCTAGGGACACCAGAGGCAGCCCTCAGCCTCTTGGCCAGTCATTCGCCATGGGCCTGCCCGGTAGCAACAACCTCAAGGGAGGGCAGCCCAAGGCTTCTTTTCCTCTTCTCCCCTAGGATGGCCACTGGAGAAGAAGAATGGCCTGGGGACAAGGACCCGGAAATAATGGGTACCGGACCGGTACACCTTGGAATCCGGCTGGCGCCATAAGCTGGCACGTCCCGACGTCCACCGGGTTTTCCCACCCTACCAGAAGCGGGAGTAGGAACTGGAGCGAAAACGGGCTCATTGGGCTCATTCACCCCCACCGGGATGTATTCCTCGTCCGGCACATCCAGAGACATCGGGTCATCATGTATGGCCAGCACCCCGGTTTCCCGGTCGACCGACGACCGAGCGGCTTCATTCCCCTTCTCCATCAGTTTCTAGAGCAACTCCTAATTGTCCATAGCAAGCGTCTCGGACGATTTGATAGTCTTCCCAGCGTACACACCTGCACAGCAACAAAACAAAAAGGTCAACCATATAACCGTGACATGGTGGGGAAGACCACGGGCAATCACTGTAGCTACCCCATTACCCACCGCGATGTCCCCCCAGCTTGCAATATTCTAGCACCACCGGGAGAATGAAGTTGAAAGAACTTCGTTCCAACACGGACCAGCACGTAAAGACCCGGGCTATCCTATCCCTCTCCATGTCTGATAGCTCGTACGACTGCTCACCGATTGGCTGGAAGGTACCGGGTACGCGATGGACCTGGCTTCTCCTCTGCCATCGCCCTCCAGCCATCACCACCTTATTTCTCCAGCGGTTATCCATGTATGAGGGCAGATGGGTGACCACCGGCGAGTAGCCCCGAGCGGAGAAGCTAACACACCCACGGCATTTAATCTTCTTCGAGTAAGATAGTCAGTAGAGGGCCCGGAATTCACTGGCCGTGGGATATATCATATCACTCAGCTCATACATACAGGCCAAGCTCAGAAGCTGCCTCCATTGGTTCCCGGGCAGTTGTGCCGGTGATATATTTATCGTGCTGAGCAGGTACTGTACAAAATTGGGCAACGGGAGGGAGAATCTGTGGCGAAATTGGTCCTCATGCACTGCCACTCAGCCCTCCTCCGGGTTGCAAGCCGACTCTTCGGGGTTCAAGGGCCGGAGCTCTACCTTCGCGGGAATGTTCCATTTCGCCCGAAACACATCTACTTCCAGGGAAGTCATGGACCTCCCCGGCTCATCACAGGGTATGGTCTTCCCCCTATCTACCATGGTATAGACCGGACTGGGGGTCTGAGCGGTCTCATGGGACCTCACGGAGACCCCACGAGGAACACTCTCCTGGTCTGGAGACCCAGAAGGAGACGCCTCCCCGACGGAGCGGGCAGGTGCATCCCTACCAGAGTGCGAGGAGACAAGCCAGTTTTCCATCCTCTCTTGGTCGTCAACGACCGGCCGCCTAGAGGTTGACTCACTCGTCTCACTAGAAGTCCTAGAAGCCATGCACCTAAGGGGAAAAGCAACAAAACCCTACGACCGGTCAGCAAACTACCAAACACGACCTAACAGCGATCGCTGGACTTCATAGCCCAACGGTCCCAGATCCGGATTAAACGGGGTCACACCCAAAGGACAAGCCAGTATCCAGCAGTGTGCCCATCGGATCAACCCATACCCAAGAAAGCAGAATCAATATGAAAGGGTAGAAGCTTAGATTACCTCTTCGTGTATGTGACCACGGAAAGCTATCCACAGGAAGGCAACGCGCAATTGTGAAAAACCGGCATCACAAGAAAAGTAGAAAAATTGGCAGCACTTTCTCTTCAGTACAAAGCATAAAAAAAGGGGGCATAAGCAGTGAAGGGGTTTATATACAAGTCCGGCACCACAAACTGCCCCTTTAGATTCCCCCCCCCCCCCCCCCCCCCCCCCCCAAAAAAAACCTAAGGTAGGGCAAATCAAACGCTCACGAATCCGGACCACCCATCAAGTATCGTCCCTTCGTGACACGTGTCCCACTACCGATAGCTTTCTAGGCCATTATCACTGATGGGACTGACGGAATACCTCCTTAAATGCATGTCAGCCACGCATGCCGAGGGTAGTTAGAGGAGCAGGGGCTAAAATCGAGGCCACCAAATCCCCCCGCGACCCAGCATCCAGGCCCATCTCAGACTACGATGGTCAAGCGGTGCGGAACGGCCCAGCTCCCCTACACAGCCCCACCCAGGCTTAGCGGTATCAAAGCAGTCCAGAATGCACTGCTCCCCAAAGGCCTATTTCCATTATCAGGAAGGGGTAGAATACCCCAACGTTTCCAGTCAATACAACATGGAAATCCAATAAGTTTCGGGCATAACACTAAAGATGGAAAGTAAAGTTTCATAACAGTTAACTAGCTCAGAAATAAGAGGAGCCAATTTCACAACAGTATCTTTTACAAGGCACGACCAAGGGCCTCACTCAGAATCAGAATCACTAGGAATGGCTAGCCCTGAACCACCGGCCTTGTGAGTCGGCTCTTGCGCCAACTGGTCCGCTTCGGCCACATAGGCTTCCATCTGCTCGACGTCAAGCCAGCCCTTATCCCTCCACTCCATGAAGGCCTCGTTTATGCCTTTTTCTCGGGCAGCGTCCAGCATGTCATTAAAAGCCGGGGAGCGTATAAAGTCATTGATAATCTTGTCCTCAGCCTCCAAGTGCTGGGACTCCAAGGCCTTCCGCACCCCCATCCAAGCAGCGGTGACCTTAGCTTTGAATTTCAAATTCTCGACCTCCAGGTCAATCACCCGCCCCGAAGCTTCAGTAAGCTGAACTTTCAAGCCGGAGGCCCGCTCTACGACATCAATTAACTGCGAACTCAGCTCCCTGATCTTCTCATCATCAGCAGCAGCCCGTTTTCTCGCCAGCTCGGCGTGTTCTGCAACTCGGTCCTTCTCTTCCTGCAGCTCCGATTCCAGCGCCGCCCGCTGTTTCTTTAGCTCCGTAAGCTCACTCCTAAGAGCCGGACCATCATCACTGGCTACAGCGACGTACAAAGTGTGCATGGCCTGGAAGAGAAGAATGGTGAGAAGCGTTCAAAGCAACCATAACACACAAGTACGGCAAATCCAAACAGAGGGACTTCTTACCTGCAGGGTCATTTCCAACACCTTCTTCCAGCTGTCACCTAACGGTGCCCCCATGCCCCCATGGGAACCCCACGGTCAAGTCCCAGACCTCTAGCAGTATCCACGAGGGACCGAAGGAATCCCTCCTCCTCCGTCCCACTAGTTGACTCCCCGCGCACGGGAGACGTCTGGGACGCCCATGGAAAAGTCGACCTTCCACTTGCGGTAGCGGACGTCCCCACACCAGCAACCCTGCCCCTCTTGGTGGAACCCTCATCAGCGGCCCCGCCCCTGAAAATAACCAAGTCGGTCGTCGCGATCCTCTTCGTGGGTGCCTGCAACCCCACCTGCGGCAACTGACCTGTCTGAGTAGACGCCGTCCCTGGTGTCACCTCCCGACTGCCCAGGGCACCGGTTGACTCTGCGGCCATTTCCGATATACCCACGCTCCTTGACCGACCGGTAGCTCGTTGCAGTATCTCCGCTGCACGGATCGCGTGTTCCCTGTACCAAGCCGGCGAGAATTCCATTGCCACCGGATCCACGTACACGGTCTACTCCAGGGTATTGGGATCCATAACCGTCTTCGACGCGGCCTCCCCTATCTCCGCCAGCTTCTGGGCCAACACCTCGTCATCCGCTACACGGATCGCGTGTTCCCTGTACCAAGCCGGCGAGAATTCCATTGCCACCGGATCCACGTACACGGTCTACTCCAGGGTATTGGGATCCACAACCGTCTTCGACGCGGCCTCCCCTATCTCCGCCAGTTTCTGGGCCAACACCTCGTCATCCGCATCAAAGGTATACGTCAACGGTACGCTCATCCGGACAGGCACATATGAAATATCAAATAGTACAAAGCGGTTAGCGTGGAGTCAGTTTCTAAAGATGGCCCCAGCGGGAACAAAACATCATATATACAACATATTGATCCCCACCAGGCTTCTTTCCCGCGCCGCATATCTCCAGGACATTCCACCAAATGAAGTTGTAGGAGCTCCGGCTCACTCTACTCCAGCAGCCAAAAATCCTTCCTAGCCGCTGCCTTTCCAGATCAGTCAGGTGGAACAACTGATCTCCAATAGGCTGGTAAGCCCCCGGAACGGGAAAAACACGAGAGCTCTTTTTCCACCTCCCCCAGACCATCACCACCCGGTCCCTCCACCCAGTTGCGGAACTCAAGAGGAAATTCGTCACGGCAGGGGTGGCGTCCCGCACGGTAAATGTTATGCAACCGGTGGAGTTCTTCTCCCGGCAGTACTGCATCCTGTACATAGCCCTAAACTCATTCGCCGTTGGCCAGCCCATATTGCATAGGCTGAACAGGCACACAACGCTGAGCATTTGCCTCCATTGATTGCAAGGAAGTTGGGAGGGGGAAAGGTTTAGCACGCTCAACAGGTACTGGACTGGCTCTGTTAAGGGTAGGGAGAACCCATGACGAAACTGATTTTCGTACACCACAACCCAACCTTCCTCCGGGTTGCAAGCCAGTTCTCCGGGCTTCAATGCCCGCAGCTCCACCGACTGGTTTATGCCCCACCTCGCCCGGAAGTCTTTAATCTCACTAAAAGACATGCTACGGCCAGGTTCGGAACAATACACCACCATGTCACCATCTAAGAACGAGTACATCTTAGCTAGCCCCCCTCTACCCCCGGCAGCGGTAGTTGCAACGGCCTCAGACATTGGCCCGGAACTCTCCCCACCGATCGACCCCCTAGCGGCAGATTGCACAGAGACGCCCGATTTCTTAGACGCCATCAATATTACAGCACAAATCTAAATAACCACTACCTTTCAGGCGGTAGTCGACGGAACCCAGCCAAATCACAGTACAAATTCACAACAGACAACAAGCAAGATGCTGGCTGAAATGGTTGCGACACTCTCCGTGGAATTTCTTTCTCTGGAAAAATTCCTCTAAAAAATAACACTGGTATCATAGGTGGAATGGAGAGAGGCTCGACGAATTTTATAGGTGGCAGCGCCGACCAATTGTTTCCCCCAAAAAGCAATTAGGGTATCCCACAGACAGAAGCATTCCCAGCCGCAGATCTCCACCATTCCATGCACGACAGCCTCCCACATACAACCGTCAGAGGACAAGGCTGATGGACTCTCGCATTAAAATACCACACAGTGCACGGAGGCCCACGTGCCTGCCATGCGGAGGCTCAGCAAGGAAGCCCGTACGACACCAGGAGCCTCGGCCGCTCGAATGCGCCCCCTCCAGATGCCTGGCCCCAGTACGCCAGTCCAGACGTTTTCACGTCAACGGTCATTGGCTACAACACATGCCAACGGCAACACAACGCACCAAGTTCCAAGCATTTCCAAAATGAATCAGCGGTTTCAGGCAAATTCACGAAATGAGGGACTCCACGGTATTTCCAGCGATTTAAACTAAATCCAAACAATGTTGCAACAGTGCAGGTTAGTTCACACAAATCACACTCACCATGCATAGCCAGCTTGCACCAGTGGCTGCTGAACTCCACCGGTCCTGCCGGCTCAGAACATATAGTCCTAGGGAATAAACCGATTGCAAAATCGACATGTTCCTACAAACAAGCCTCTGGGCTTTCGGTATCATTATTGGGCTTTATAAACACAGCGGATGTTGACCGGTGCTACAACATGGCCGCAACATCCCACTTGGCAGGTTTATTGGCTAGCACCTAACAGGCCTCCCTGCAGGCTCACAACCCTGCACCCCACCTCGTGCTTATAACGTTCAGGCTGAGAAGTACTAGCGGATGCTGACCGGCGCTATAACACGGCCGCAACATCCCCCTTACCCCACGCTTATTTCAAACACAAGCTGAGATGAACTAGCACGTGTTGACTGATGCTATAACATGGCTGCAACACCCCAACGGGAAAATAACCTCTGACAAACGGCATATTTCCCAGCCTGTACTACCATTGATCTCTAGTCTTACTGGGGACTCATACCGAAACACCTTATAGCACCGTTAACATATATTTACTTATTGCACCGTTGGCCTACCTATACTCATGACTGCATCACACGCCAACACAAACAGGTACTTCCGACCGCCCGGCCAAGTCCAATCTCCAACGGGAACTTGGGGGGCTAGGGACACCGGTGGGTTCGAGGTCCATCGGGTCTGAGGGCCTGGAAGAGCAAGACAGATTTAAGTCTCCGTTCAAGATGGCACTTAACCGGGAACTTGGGGAACTTATTGACAGTAGCCACAGGCTAGCTACTCAGGCCCACATACCCAAATACAAGGCCTCGGCCAAGGAAGCAAGAAACAAAGCATGGGCTTGCCCAGCGGTGGCCCAGGCTGCCCAGCGGTTACTTGTGACCAGAGAAAGACGGCTTGCCCAACGGTGGCCCAGGCGGCCCAGTGGTGAGTTCGGGGGAAACATATCACATCGAAGAATGAGGCTAGCCCTCATTCCTGGGTGCCTATATAAAGGCCTCGACCAACCTCATTAAGGGTAATCAATTCCTCAACTACTATTCTCGTTGGCTATTTATCAGTTTATCACATCTATACTGACTTAAGCATCAGAGCGGAATAGACCGGCCTGCCCGGTATTCCCTATAGTTAGCAGGTTCAGGTTTGCAAGGAAGAGACTCGCTAGAGGATCCACCGGTACTATCAGAGGAAGCCTATCAAGGGTCACCGGTTCCACCTAGTCAGCAAGTTCTTAGTCTTTATTATTGTACTTCTGTCAGGCCTACGGGTTTGAACAGAAATAGTTTATATTTGCGGTGTCGGCGTCACTTGCCCAAAGACCCATCTATTTGTTTATACTAGATCGCTTCTTTCCATTAGGCCAATTTACTACGTTGACATTTTTAAACGAAGTATGGTTCGATATTAGAGTCATTATTCCACGTCCTCATGTACACTAGTGTAATGTGTTTGTAGAGATCTCTATACTTTAAGGATTGGTTCTAACATTTGAGGCGTCCCCCAATGATAACCGCAATCCATAAATATTCTCATGAGATGAATTTGAGTATCACTGATCAATGGATCATGTTGTGCCAAACTTGCTTTCTTCCTTTAGGTAAGTATTTATCGAACCTAAGGTGGCCTCCCCCTCTTCCTTGGAGAGCCACGGCCTGTGACACCATTTATGACACGTATGGCGTCACCATGCCACCATCCATGGTGGCAGTGCAATACCCAATTCCTCTTGGGTGGCACCATGTCCTTTTGATAAAACACAATCCTTGCAGGTATATTTGCAGCATGTTTATGTGATCTCGTCACTTTAATGTATCAGACATCTACGCACTTTACTTTGTGTGATTTTGGGGATTTAGGATGAGTCACAGTGGGGATAAACCACGACAATTCCTGTCGTTCTACTTGAACATGCTTGTTCTTATCTCCCCCTAACGACGGGAAGATTGTCTCATCAAAGTGACACAATGCTTATCTAGCGGTAAAGAGATCATCTGTCAAGGTTTCGACTTAGCAGACTAGAGCTGGAAGTTCATATCTATTATAAATATTTATTCATCTCGAGTGACCCATCATTGTGCGTTGTGGCGGCGCAATTTTGGCACATAGAAACATTTAACCGAGCTCAAAGATTGTAGATCCGTGTCAATCCAAAAAAGCTCAAGGATTACAAGGTTGTTTGAAATCCTTTAAAATCCTCACACACAGTCACTAGCTGTGGTGTAAATTAGTTCAATGCTGGTGGGCATAGAGGAATAAGTAACACTGCCTGTAAAAATTACATAACCCAAAATGAAAGTATTGGTGTGCTTTACCAGTATCAAGACTATTACTATAGTCGTTTTCCGTGAGACCGATTAGGTTTTTATATAGGGATATGATGCCCATTACAAATCCCATATAATAAGCTATAAAATCATTGCGCCTACTAAAATTAACCCGGCCTAGGTGCTTTGACTTTCTATCATAAGCAGCATAAGATTAATAGTAGATGGTGTCATGACACGTGACCAGCATGTCGACACAACAACCAACACCATAAAATATCTAAGGTATTTGAAAGTTGGTTGAATCAGTCCACTGAATCCTCTTTGGATTCAATATATAAGAACATAATGAGAACACATGTTTCTTTTGCATATGATGATGTCGATCATAATTATACGAGTAGGCTTGGAATGATGTGCTTTTATTCATAAACTCACGATGGATGTCAGAAGCATAATAGGGTATAAATGCATATATTTGTGCATCAAATATATTCTAATGACACCTTAGGGGAGCGGTGGAATGTAGGGATTGAACACACGTCTTCAAACCTACATGGATTGTGTCGAAACAGTATTTGAGGATAAAATGTTCCTTAGTCGTCCTCGGTTTCGTGTGTGAACTATATTTTTCTGGTGTTTGCTTCTATTCATCCAAATATGGGTGTCCATGGTAAGTTGTTTAATGTACGGATCACCAGATCTCGAGTAGTAGCGTCAAAGCCAATCTATGTCAAAATTCCAAAAGATCATTTTCTTATGACGTTGGATTCAATTAGCGGTTACATATAATTACCCACTAAGTTGACATATAAACTTCTCTAATACTCGTTTACATCCGCAGTCGTTAAAGGTAATGCAAATAAGCTCAAATGAATTCTCACTTGTGTCCTTTCACATGACCATCGTGGCATAAATTTCTTTAAAATATAGAACAAATTCAATTTTCTCTTGTCGCATAAATTGTCAATTTGACATATACTCAATATATACATCGAAATGTAACTCAAGTTCTTTAGAGTAATTCGATGGGGATTGCAATAAAAGGTATGGTAATCCTAGTAAGGCAGGTGCATTATGAATCCCAAAGGAACAGATATATCGATCATTGTTACTTTTATTATATCTATTGATATAGTACTACTGTTCTTCAGTAATATTATGATATTTTGTGATGTATATATTAGTACCATTGTCCTTCAGTACTATTATTTTAGGGATTACATGGTGCGTTTCTTTGCACACTGTTCTTTATGTCGTGCATATATTATGTTATGTTGTTTTGCTTTATGCAATACTTTGCAAAGTTAGATGTAGAAAATTGAACCATATATATCATGAATAAAATTCGAATAATCTCAATGCATTGAGAGAAAATTCTAAATTCAAAATGTAAAATCAACGATTACATTCAATCTTGTCCAATTTAGAAATAAAAACTTTAAGACTAAAAGTTTAATTTATTAGATATAAGGCGTGATAGCATTTACCAGGATATCTTGAAAATTGAAGAGTAGACTAATCAAAGTCTATCTTGGATTGAGCTAGATCCTTTTCGCTCTTTTAATAACTGAAATGATGAGATGTGTCATCGTCATCTTCTCCCATATGGTAAACCTGTAGTTGTAAATTCATTTTCAATGTTATTGTTGGATATTTAAGATACTTTTTCAAATCCTCGTGGTCGTATAATTCCTTATACTTCTTGTAAGTCGCAGCTAATTCTTTGCTAGCTTGTTATGTGCGTATCAATACTTCGTTGATTCACAACAATGGCAGAGTGCTTCACTGCACAGAACATGTTCCCTAGGTCATCTTTCAAATGATGCGTTGTTTCCACTTACTTTTGGACGATTATAGAAATCTTTACGTTCATGGTAATTGCCCTTTGTTTTAATGATGTTGCTTTACTTTGTATAATTTTTAATTTTTTTTTATATACTTTTAGAAAATTTATTTGTCTCAGACTTTACATTGTCATTCGAGGTATTTTAATTACTTCTCAGCTATTTGCAGAAAGCTGGCATAATTTACCATGCTTAGGCCTTTATTGGCTCAATAAGGGGGGACTAGTACTCAAATTCTTCAGAGTGCAATGTGTCAAAGTCAAACTGTGATAGTTAAACCATATGTAAAATAGAGGAAGAAGAAAATATATTAGTTTCGCAGTCTAAATAGACATCAACGACAACTATAGTATATCAAGGTACATTATGGTCAATTTGAAGTGTTGTGAAATTACATTATCACTATAAATTTTTTGATTTTATCAACTGCTTTTTAAGCTTACGAAAATTCATTTTCATCGTATGTGATGCTAATTAAATTTCATTATCGTTGTTTTTTACCCAATCAAGAAAATATCCATGTTGAAAAATTTTCGAGAAATAAAAATTAGATTTTTCAAGACCAGGATTTGTAATGGTCATATTTATCATGCTTCGTGAAAATGTCTTATCACAATAGTAGGTTTGTCCATTTTTCTTTATATTACAATGCTCATGAAATTGCATTATCAAGGCAATGCTTAAACTAAGGGGGGTGTATTGTGTATGGAATTAGTGGGAGTTTAATATAAGTCAATGGAATCTGAAAGTCCAGGTGTATTCAATATAGACTTTTAAAAGTCCATAAAAATCTGGGTGTATTCAATTAGGATTTAAAAAAATCAATATGGAGTCTACCGAAGTCTAGGGGTATTCATTATGAACAAGTAGGGATCGTTCAATCCGGGGAAATCAAGGGCGTTCAATCACATAAAGCATTACAAAATCATATTGGGGGTTTGAAATTTAATTCTATACTACTGAAAATTAGGAAAATAAATCCTAAATTAAAAATATACATATGATCAACATCTTTCACACAATACACATCACACAAAACTCACAAAACACATAACAATTTCGTTTAAGGAAACATGGCAGCAAAGTTCGATACTCTTCAAGATTCATATAGTTCCAATTCTAATTAGAGCCCTCAGCGGTTCATCTAATCGTTAAGACTTCAGAAGTATTTAGAATTAACTCAGCGTATAATCCTAAACATGGTGCTAATTAGTTTAAAGACACTCAGCGTAGAAATCAAACAAAGAAACACATAAGCACAATGAGTCGAATCAGAGACATGCAACAAGTATGGCGTCACCTCACCTTGCTTCAACATGCATACTTTCATGAATTACTCTAACCCTTGGAATAGATATAAATTAAACCAACTCAGCGTATGATTAAATCTATACTCATTCGGCAACATGAAATTAACACATAAAGAACAACCTAGGCCTTAGGCAGCCCTTAAGCATTAAATTTGTTTTGCATACGAATTCATAAAATAAACCACAAAGAATCATGCATCATGTCGAAACCTACTGCTCTTAAATCCTACATAAAAAATGGTCACATACTATGATACATAAATCGGCAATTAGATAATCAAACAAGAAATCCAAAAATCCAAAATAGATTTACATAAACCAAATAAGCATCCACAAATCTTTACAACCTTCATAGACAAAGTCTTGTAATTATAATGAAAAATAAAAGCCATGAGAGATGAGTGAATCACACTTTGAAGAACCTTGAAGAAGCTTCGGCAAAGGTGGATTTGATGGAAGATGGAATGGTGCGATCTTGATGTATGTTGATGGTGGAATCGGCTAGTATTTTTCTATGGAAGTGTGGTGCTATTTGGACAGAGTTTTGGCTTGTGAAAAGTGAGAGAGAGGAGATCTTTTTTCTGTCCAAAAGCCTTGGTATTTATAGAGGAAGTAACCTAGAGAAGCCGGCCACAAACCAAAACCGAATTGGTTTAGGTTTTCCTTGAATTTCTGAATTCGGCAGAATGACCTCCGTGCATTGATTACATCATAACTCTCTCTAAAAAAATATCTATTGAGGTGATTCCAACTGATTTGGAAACTAGACTCCCGTAGCTTTCTATCCATATAAGGCTCGAACTCTGATTCAAAGTGAGCTATCCGGGAGAGTCCGTGGAAGTTGGATGACATGCACAGGAGTTTTCCCGAAATTAATCAGGATTTGTTGCGATTTTCTTCCTCTATTTTCTGCCGAAAATTCCCAAGATAATGACTGAATAATTGAGCAATATCTCTTTAAGTTTTCCATGAATTAATTCAGCCAAAAATTTTGCACAAAGGATAGAATTCAGTCCACATTCGTAAGCCAAATCCATGTAGAACTCGGTTTAGGTTTTCTTCTTTCGGCAGACTTGACCTTCGGGCATTCAAACTGGCATAACCTTTATCTCAGGAAAGCTTTTGCTGCGATTCCAGTTGCATATGAAACTAGATACACAGAGCTTTCAAACGGTGTATGGCACAGTTTCTGGTTCCAAGTGATGCGTCATACAGAAATTCCGGAAGTCAGGACACAGTCCCAGGAAAATCTTGGTAGCCCCTGGTGATCTTTGTTCAAACTGCCAAGTTGCAGCCATCGTTTGGGTGACTTCCCAAACTCCAATTGATCTGACATTTTAACACAATATACTCCAGCTTACCAGTTATGTGTCTACCAAATTTCATCAAATTTGGAAAATAATAAGTCAGTCAAACACAGGCCTCAAAATCACAAAAACAACATATTTTTCACTTTTTCCTCAGATTTCTATACTTAGTCGTTTTTCTGACAATTAAGCACACTTTCTCCAAAACTCTACCAAACTGACACTAAACTAAATTATGACTCTATCTTAGGTAAATAAGGGTTAAACGAAGTATAAATGAGGGCAAAAGCATATTAATATCGTCGCACATTGTGCTCCTATCAACTACCCCACACTTAGCTTTTGCTAGTCCCTTAGCAAAACAAAATAAAAGACTCTACTAAAACTATTACTGCCCCTAAATGATTGTCTCAGGATCTTCAAAACACATAGTTTTCAAGTTAAGCATTCTAATGTAAGCACAAAAATTCCAAGCGTCATAGATAGTAATCATGATATGAATAAGTCAGAAGTGAGAAAAATAAGCATGTAAACATGTCAAATTGATCCAATTCTCCTCACTAGGCATACTCTCTTCTTTTCACTCATGATATGGCAATATTCACTCAAGGTATATGCAAGAGAACAGATTGTAAGGCAACAAATAGCTTGCATATTTCATCAAATAAAAGCACTTTGTGAATAGTATTTTCTAGAAAATCTCATGTAACAATTATGTGCATGAATGGACCAAAACCATATGCTTACTCTTGAGAAAATCTCCACAATCAAAGTTTACCAATCTTAAGAATTATGAAAAGATCAAAATAAAGGTGATGATGGGGTTAGGCATAAGGAATTCTCATTTAGAATGGTAGTGATAACAATGTCACCAAAACTTAGCAAAGTGCAATACTCCTTATGACTTCAATTAAAGGGCCAAATTTCATCATGTTGGACCCAAACTTCATTCTTTTCTTCCCCAAAACATAGTGAACAAGGACAAAGGTCAAATATAACAATGATAGACCTTCAATTATCACACAACTCCAAATTCACAATAAGAACTCAATCCAAACTTTTTCTTTTGTTTGCCGAAACCTTTTCTTTTTCTTAGATCGGATTTTTGTTTTTAATTTTTCTGTCCGATTTTTCTTTTCTTTTCTTTTCTTTTCTTCAGCAACACATATATTTTTCATGTAATTGGACAAGTTCACCCCACACTTACTTCATATCATCACTTCAACTCACAATTCCACAATAAAATTCAGCTTTACCAAGTCTTGATAACAATGGAAAGGGTTAAAACTATTCTGAGTTCAAGGAATGTGCTTCATGGTGATGAAAGAAAATGGCTAAATGTAGGCTCAATGGGGTTAAAACTAAGGAGTCTCACGACGGGCACAAATTAGGCACATGTTTTGTTTGGCTTTGGTGGTAATCCTAACAAGATCTTTTCAATCATATTCAAAATCATGGCATAGTCATGAATACAAGTTTCAAAATTCAACAAGAGCAAGTTCTAGCATTCTAGAGTCCATCAAAAAGCTATAGCACATAGTTATTGATTATGCATAGAACAATGAGATTTGAAAATTTTCTGCTCATTTATAATAACTCATGAAGAAAGCATATAGGCTCTAAAGCTCACATAGGATGTTATGGAATAAAATCAACTCAAACAAGCATGCTTCTCATATATCAATCAAAATCTCACAAATTCATACCGATCATAATATCCATGAAACTCACAATTTAATCCTATGATCATGCAAAACCATCATCTATGCATTCAAAGATATAATCATCATAGACTTATTAAGGGGCACCTAAGACTCAAACAAAACAAAACAAATGAATTTTTTTTAATTTTTCTGATTTTTTCTGATTTTGTATTTTCTTTTTCTTTTTTATGATTCAAAACAAATAAAAACAAAGACATGGAAACATGTATCCATACCCCACACTTAGAAAATTACATTGTCCTCAATGTAAACCAGAAATAATGTTGTAATTTCTAAGCATATGAAAAAATTCACAAGTTCCACATTTATACAATTCAACCAAAAAGAGTTTAGGGATTTAGAAAATTCAAACTCTCGTTGATGGCTCCTTCACAATTTTGGTTGAAATGGGTTGCCTCCTATGTAGCGCTTAATTTTTTATAGTCTACTCAGCCTAGACTCTTAACTTCTTAATCAAGTTGTGGAGGACGCCTTTTGGAGTGTACACCTCCAAATTCGTGCCTCCTTACAATGGTTATCAAAAATTGATGTATGATTACTTCACTCTTCAACTGCATCACATCAAGATAAAGAAAATTAGAAGATCGAGTGGAGATGAGAGTTCAAAGAATAAGTTAGTAGTGAGTTAGTGAATTAGCTAAAGTTAGAAGTTAGTGTATAAATATACAACAATTAGCTAAGTAGAATTTAATTGTAAATCATGAACAAAAGTTTAGAGTGGTGGAACTCGTTTCTTGCAACACTTGTCGTCCTTCCCAAGTCAATGAGAGCTTCAATCAACTGTTTACAATGTAATTCTTTACCTCTTCCTTATGATCTGCAACTAACAATTAAACTCTACAAGAATCATGAGAATCAACATGTATAGATTTGAAAGAATGAGTTAGAATAAGTTAGAGTATAGGTTAGAAATAAGTTAGAAGTAATGTAAAATTTTCAAACTATAAATGTATCATACGAATTCTCTATAAGTATATATTCCACACGATTTATGCAAGTATAAGCTTCATGAAAATTTACAAGTATCACACAATGGATCGGTCCTAGTCTTTTTAAAGTATTCGAATCATGTGATATGTGAGATTGCCGACCCTAGAGTTTAATTTCTTTTATTCACACAACTTTAAAATTCGAGGTACGTGGAGTAGAGGAGTTAACAGTGCAATGGACTGATGCAGTCCCTGGTAGTATCATGCTTATTCTGATATACCTCGAAAATTAAAGACAAATTGGGTTGAAGAAAATAGATCACATATGTCAAGTTATTTTCTAGCGTCTAAAGTGAGGTGATGCTTCGGCCCAAGCTATCGACTAGTTCGAGCGTATTTCACTTTTCTAAGGCGGTGTCGTTAAGATTCATGGAGAGAGAACTCCCTTTAGGAACCAGGCAGGACTCGTTGTTGGTAACCACGGAGAGCGAACTTCCTATCGACTCACTCACCGAGAATGAACATCAGTCTGTGGGCCTTGAGATCCAGTTAAACAAACCTGAGAACCAATCAATGAAAATAACTTGCCTCATACTTTGTAAAATAAACTCGAATCACTAGCGGTCTACAAATGTTGATCAAAGCCGCCCTCAACCTCAACCTCATAAAAATAATACCAAGTTAGCGTCTTTATGTGTGGGGGGGACCTTTCCCACGTTTCCCAGTCTACACAAAAACATACCTAACATGGCATCATTCGTATGAAGAGTTAAGGCTAAGGCCAACAAATGCGGCTTCTCCCTATATATTACACTTTAGAAACTACAATAAACTCAAGCATACATAAAACTATCAACTTCCTAGAAATTTATCTAAGTGTTACAAACAATCACACACATATTACATCACATTATCGGCAAACTCATCAAAAACCGAAAACCGAAATTTCCTACTTACAATTACAAGTCCGAAAATCCTATTATACATATCCCAAAACTAAGGAAAAATTATACACATCCAAAAATTGATACAAAGTTACAAAGTAACACTTCATGAATCAAAACTTTATAATTTCCCCGGCAACGGCGCCAAAATTGATGGAGCTATTATCCAAGCACATTGTACCTGCAAAACAACTTCATACAAATATTACCCTCTTGTGTCATCGTTAGTATAGGACAAGTAGAGATCGTTCAATCCGGGGAAATCAAGGGCGTTCAATCACATAAAGCATTACAAAATCATATTGGGGGTTTGAAATTTAATTCTATACTACTGAAAATTACGAAAATAAATCCTAAATTAAAAATATACATATGATCAACATCTTTCACACAATACACATCATACAAAACTCACAAAACACATAACAATTTCGTGTAAGGAAACATGGCAGCAAAGTTCGATACTCTTCAAGATTCATGTAGTTCCAATTCTAATTAGAGCCCTCAGCAGTTCATCTAATCGTTAAGACTTCAGAAGTATTTAGAATTAACTCAGCGTATAATCCTAAACATGGTGCTAATCAGTTTAAAGACACTCAGCGTAGAAATTAAACAAAGAAACACATAAGCACAATGAGTCGAATCAGAGACATGCAACGAGTATAGCGTCACCTCACCTTGCTTCAACATCCATACTTTCATGAATTACTCTAACCCTTGGAATAGATATAAATTAAACCAACTAAGCATATGATTAAATCTATACTTATTCGGCAACATGAAATTAACACATAAAGAACAACCTAGGCCTTAGGCAGCCCTTAAGCATTAAATTTGTTTTGCATACGAATTCAGAAAATAAACCACAAAGAATCATGCATCATGTCAAAACCTACTGCCCTTAAATCCTACATAAAAAATCGTCACATACTATGATACATAAATCGGCAATTAGATAATCAAACAAGAAATCCGAAAATCCAAAATAGAATTACATAAACCAAATAAGCATCCACAAATCTTTACAACCTTCATAGACAAAGTCTTGTAATTATACAGAAAAATAAAAGCCATGAGAGATGAGTGAATCACACTTTGAAGAACCTTGAAGAAGCTTCGGCAAAGGTGGATTTGATGGAAGATGGAATGGTGCGATCTTGATGTATGTTGATGGTGGAATCGGTTAGTATTTTTCTATGGAAGTGTGGTGCTATTTGGACAGAGTTTTGGCTTGTGAAAAGTGAGAGAGAGGAGATTTTTTTTTTGTCCAAAAGCCTTGGTATTTATAGAGGAAGTAACCTAGAGAAGCCGGGCACAAACCAAAACCGAATTGGTTTAGGTTTTCCTTGAATTTCTGAATTCGGCTGAATGACCTCCGTGCATTGATTACATCATAACTCTCTCTAAAAAAAATATCTATTGAGGTGATTCCAACTGATTTGGAAACTAGACTCCCGTAGCTTTCTATCCATATAAGGCTCGAATTCTGATTCAAAGTGAGCTATCCGGGAGAGTCCGTGGAAGTTGGATGACATGCACATGAGTTTTCCCGAAATTAATCAGGATTTGTTGCGATTTTCTTCCTCTATTTTCTGCCGAAAATTCCCAAGATAATGACTGAATAATTGAGCAATATCTCTTTAAGTTTTCCATGAATTAATTCAGCCAAAAATTTTGCACAAAGGATAGAATTCAGTCCACATTCGTAAGCCAAATCCATGTAGAACTCGGTTTAGGTTTTCTTCTTTCGGCAGACTTGACCTTCATCAAATTTCATCAAATTTGGAAAATAATAAGTCAGTCAAACACAGGCCTCAAAATCACAAAAACAACATATTTTTCACTTTTTCCTCAGATTTCTATACTTAGTCGTTTTTCTGACAATTAAGCACACTTTCTCCAAAACTCTACCAAACTGACACTAAACTAAATTATGACTCTATCTTAGGTAAATAAGGGTTAAACGAAGCATAAATGAGGGCAAAAACATATTAATATCGTCGCACATTGTGCTCCTATCAATAAAAAGTCAATAATTACATAAAATAATTATGTAACTAAAATATAACTCACTAATTACTATACGTTTTCTTTTATTATTTGGTAAATATCACTTAAGTGACTACGGATTTCCCAACCGACGCCGATTTTTAGCTCCATTTCGAGGTACCCGATATCATCTCAAAGACTTTGGTAGTGAAGGAAATCATCATGTTAATACAATTGAGTTATTCATTCTTCGACATGCTTCCTTGAGGAACGTAATTGAGAGGATATTTGGAGTATTCAAGTCACGTTTCACTATTTTCAAATCAGCACCACCATTTCCATACAAGACACAAGCAGAGCTAGTTTTGGCTTGTGCAGGATTGCACAATTTTCTTCGACAGGAATGTCGTTCCGATGAATTTCCTCCATATCTAGAAGAGGACCCCAGAGCCGATCAAGAAAATAATTTTGAATGAGATGATTTTCAAACCAAGGAACAGCAGAGAGAGAGTGTTAATGAATGGACAATGAGTATTGCCAGTCATATGTGGGAAGATGCCCAACCAAATGTTCAACAAAATGCCAATAATGAAAACGATAACAATGAAGAAAGTGATGATGAAGGAGAAGAATGATCTTTTCATTGTTTTAGGGACTCATCCGCCAACATGACATTTTGTTAAAGTATTTTTTTCTTCCGTTTTTTTGGTATTTTTTGTTTTGTATTTGATACATTTACCTGTAGTTTTATTCGTTACATTGAGATATTTTTCCTTTATATTCTAATTATTTTCTGTTATAACATTATTTTGAGGTGAAATCTGTAGAAGTCGTTCATAATGAACTCTGTGGATTTTCAAATCAATAAAAGTCTATAAAAAAAAATCAATGATTTTAAAGAAATGGACAGAAATCTATGTAAGTCCGTGGTCTTTCTAAAAAGTCTGTGGACTATTCTGAAAGTCTATGAATTAAAAAAAATCCATAAAAATCCATATACAATACACCCCCCCCCCCCCCTAAATAACATGTTAAATAAAAAAATTATTTAACAATAATAAAATGAACATATAATACTCTAAATTTAACATTTAAATAAATATTAATGAGATTTAATAAGAGCATTATATCGTAGAATAATTTAAACGAGATTTAAGGAAAGCAGCGACTTTAGTTAATTCTTACTGTCAGTTTGCCAAATAAACTGTATATGAAGCGATTGCTCGATCTCCGATTCCATATTGTCGTCGCATATTAATCGCTGCATCGTAATTGATACATCACATAAAAAAAAACAATATTCATATGATGATGTCAGGAAAAAGGTTTTTCTTTTACCGACGAAGGAGTTGTCAGGAAAAAGGGTTTCTGGGGGAAGGCCTTCTTTTCCGACAAACTGTTGCCAGCAGAAAAAAAGAATTTAGGGTTTTTTTTTTCTCTTCAGCTATCAACTCTAGATTAGGCAAAGTGTTGATAATGTGTAAAAGTAAAATGGGAATTAGTCTACTCATTTCATTGATAAACCCCTTTATATAGGGTGAACATTACAATGGTAATTACAACGTACATAATGACAATAATGACTGATTGAGTCGTTACATCCTCTGATTAATAATACCCTAATTTTCTATCGTCAGTTACTTTGACGGAGGCACATAATGTGTTTTTTCTTCAACAAAATGATAGATTATGTGGTAGTTATATGAAGGATTAAATACTTGTTACACACTGAACTCTTTACCTAAAAACAGTTTTATCCATCTGCTTTCAAATTAAACTAGTATATCCTTAATCTCTCATTTTTCAACAATTTAGTCCATTCTGTTACTCCACCCATTATGTTGCTGATGTGGCCAACGATTTTGACACGTATGCAGAGTGTAGAAAAAAAAGACCAATATACCCTCGAACCCAACCCGTTGATTTTTTTTTCTTTCTCTTTTCTTTCCCTCTCCCCCAACTCAGCCCGACCCTCCACCGACAGCGGACCGCCTCCGCTGTGCTCCACCGTCCGGCCGAACTGGGCCGCCTCACCAGTGTCGTTCGACTCGTCTTGGCCTCCTCTTCAAGTATGTGGTGGTGGCGCGGCGTGATTCGCCGCCGTTTAGGGTTACGACTTACGAAGGCGGAGAGGGTTCGACTGTGTCGAACCGGAGCTCCCTCCTCCGGCCACTGTTCGTACTGATTTCGATCGAGAATGGAAGGCCTCAGCCTGCATGTCAATTCCACGAAAGGAATTGAACCAATTCGAACCAGGTAAGGAGAATTTTGAATTCAAAATTCTAGGGTTTTCGAGTTTCGTCGGAAGGTGGCGGAGGTGATGTAATTGGTATAATTGGATGTTGAATTCGTGTTTAGGATGTTGTTTAGAATCGATTAAGTGTAAATTGAAGTTCGATTAAGTGTAAATTGGAGTTCGATTGTTGGGAAATTGGTGAATTGAAGGTTTACGAATTTCTGCAGCCGTTTACGAAGGCTGCAGTGGTTTTAAGGCGGCGGAGGTGACGAGGTTGAGTTCCTGAGGTGGTGGCGGTCATATTGGGTTAATTTGGAGGTTATTGGTGGTGTTTTTGGCGCTGTGGTGGCGCTGCTGCTGCCGGATGCAGCAGAGGGCTGAGGAAGATGGTGAATAGTGAAAGATAAATGGTAATTTGGTAAACAGTGAAAAGTAAATAATAAAGGTAAATAGAATATATATTAATAAAAGGGTGAAATTGATCTAGGGCTATTTTAGTCATTTTCATTGATGTAGCAGACATTCAGCTGAGTTGGAATGGTGAAATTTGTCACGTCAGCAACATAACAGAATCTTTTGACGGTGGAGTGACGGAATTGACTAAATTGTTGAAAAATTAGAGAGTAATGATCTACTAGTTTAATTTGAAAGCGGAGGGATAAAACTGTTTTTAGGTAAAGAGTTCAGGGTGTAATAAATATTTAACCCTTATATGAAACACTGCTGCATTACCTCTTTTTTTTCTCTACACACGTAATGAGTGGAACCAGCTAGACTATACAAAAAAATTTACAGTTTTCCAAACTAAATAAGAATTTAGGTGCCATTGCCTTCGTTCCATGCGTCCTCAAGATCAGTGATGATAGCATTAATAGGGAAAGGATGAAAACAGAAACTCTCTGCTCTTGATTGTTGCATATCCCGAACATCAGGAAGGGGGGTCGCGATGATGGGGGAAATGTCACTGTAAAGATCATCATCTACATCTTCTGGTAGTGCCACAATGTTGGGACCTTGTTGTTGAATAGGTTCAACGTGAGCTTCAGCTTCAGGGAAAGTGCCCCCATCAACGGCTTCTTCTTGCATTTTCTCCCCGTAACGTACAAATTTGACTACCTGACGTATTGATCTCAAATACGTCTTGGATTTCCTGTGATAATAATACTGCACAAAACATTTATTTTTCAGATAACAAATTAATGAGCCATCAAATTATATTCTATTCTGATGAGCTAAATCTATATATTTTATAAGCTATAAATATAGGAATCAAATTAGATCATTTTCAATTTTGAGGTCAAGAGACTTGAGGGTGAAAAAGTTCAAAAAAGAAAAGAGAAAAAGAAAAATGTTTCCAAGTAAATGCATCCCATACATGTTAAGCCATTAAGGAAAACAAATTAATCAAATATTACCTTATCACAGTGACCACTCTCTCTCTCTTTGCACTGCACCCTCCATCCATGGAGCCTTTCAGACAGTTTAAGTCGATGAGGTACACCATCAGTACTGGTACTCGATGTCTCCCTCGACAGTAACTGGAATGCATCCACAAACACGTAATAAGTGTACATATCATGGTTGAAACACACGTACATGTACATTATGAATATTCATAGCATATATATAATCAAATGTCTGAAAGAAATTAACTGTTATACCTTCTCAAGATCTTCCGGAAGCTCAAAAGAGACTTCCATATCTCCGGCAGGCTCCGTTGGATGTTTCGTCCTCTTGACCTTTTTTCTCTCCTGCAAAGCAAGGTCGGGGTCGATGGTGGCTTCAGGTTGCCGCTTTGTGCGTTGCTATTTCCCCCCGTATTGGATAGCAGCGGCGATAACGTTTCCTGGGTAAATTTTCAACCAATTACTTGATTAATTAACTTAAATCCAGCTAAATAAACACTTAATAATTAGTTCTGACCCAAAAAAAAATAAAAAATTACAAGAGGCACTGAGGCAGTTTGTGGTACTTACAACAATAACTTTTCGTAGTCTTTTGCTGAATTCGTCTTGAAGCTGTCGAGACATATTTAAATTTTAAGAGTGATCAAACGAAATCAGAGTGTATCTTTAAGCAATATTTACGTACTGGAAGTGAAATAATACTATGGAGTAGAGACAGTAATTGAGAATTTAGACACAAGAGCTGGATATATATCTTCCCTTATATCTGGATTTATATATACAAAAAAATATTGGGAATGAAGGCATGGTCTATGTTCACGCATGTTTCTTGCATACAAGCTGACCAAATAGAATTGAAGCCGAGATTTCATTTTGTTGCCAATTATGAAAAGGTGGTGAAATCAAATACAAGAATGCATTGAAAGTACATGTTTGACGAAATCTGGCATATGGATTTTCAACTGTCATATATCCGCTTTACATATATATGTATCCTATTTGAAAAATTTATTACCATATATATGCATATTTCATCAAAAATAAAATAAAATCTTTACCAGCCTATTTGAAAATTTTATTACACCATATGCATATTTCATCCAAAAAAATCTTTACGATGCATTCCAAATATTATTCCTTTTTCAGAATATTGACTAGTGACTATCATCTAATATGGCTTTTCAATTGTGCTCAATATCTGTTACACCAACCTGCAAGCTTACATAAATCATAAAGGTATTAATTGTTTCATACAAATTAGTAGATGTTCTTTTTAGATTAGTGGTCCATAGCTAGTAATCATATGTCTAATTAAAAGAATCAAATGCGGCCATATATGAATCATTCAACCCGCCTTTCAAAAAAATAAAAAATGAATCATTCAACCGAAAAAAAATTTCTTTTGTTTTGTTTTGTTTTTTGTTTTGTTTTGGAGAACAATCATTCAAACGACGCGGAGTGTAGTATTCATATCATGATGATGTAAGGGAAAAAAAATAATTTATGTATGTATGGAAAATCCATATACAAATGTATATGTGTGTTTATATCCATATTCTATCATTTTCGAAATCCCAAATAAAACTTTGCAAAAAAAAAAAAATACTAAAAAAAAAAAAAGCATTACAAAGAAGCACTCCACGTGTGTTTACAACACACCTCTTGGTCTGGTAACTCATTGATTCGATGGCTAACTTAAAACAATAAAATTTCTCAATTGCATCATCTTCATCTTCGTCTAGGCCTCCAAAGAGCTCAGAAGCATCGACTTTGATCATTTGAGCTATGGGAAATAAACTTTTAACGCACAATTAGCTAGTGAAAAATGAATAGTTTGTGTGTGCCGTGATTTTAACCCATTCGCTTAAGGTCCTTTTATAGGCCAACAAATAATTCTAGAATGACGTTTTGAAAAACAAAAACAATGAACTATGCCGTGGTTTTGAAAAACAATGGGAGATACATACTTTTCAAAAAGAAAAAACCGCTATATACGTAGGATTTAATTTCAATCTAATAATTTTTTGCTATAAATAAAAATAAAACAGTATAGCTAGGACACACACATTTTGACCATACAATGTTTTCCTTTACTTTTCAATTTTCTTACGATATTTACTTAATAATGCATAGAATCAAGATCCAATATACTACTATTTGTTAATAATTTTGTTTGTGTTGTAGGAGAAACAATATAGATGCAAAGCGTTACTTTATTGATAGATAAGGAGGCCTTTATATAGGCATTACATCAAGTATCCCAAGTAATCAGGGATTCCCTATCTACTAAGGTAACTACTATTCTAGTCTAATTAGGTCAAGACACACAACGGAAGTTACGGAATTAACCTTCCTTGAACACTCCCCCTTGTGTCGCGTACCTAATGTGACACGGTGCATAACATGTTGCCTCGCTAAAACCTTGCCAAGCAAAACAAAACCTCTTGGGTAAAAATAAAAAGCTTGGTCGAAGGGAAAAGAGCACAACGCACCAACTACAATTGAAGATTACATGTGAGGTAGACTCCCCCTGATGTCTACAAGATAACTCCCCCTGATTGGTAACTCAATCTTGGAGTTCAGATTAATGGCGTATACAAACGCTCCTCACAAGCTTCAAAAGTAGGTGTGGCCAATGATCGAGTCATTGAATACGGCCACATTATCCTTGTATTAGACCAGCTACACTTAGCTTTACTTGGTCTTAAGGAAGAAGGTCGCTTAACAACTCAAAACTAGAGTTCGCGTTGAAAATCAGATTCACGCGCAGCATGACCTTCGTGTACTTAAATAGTCATAACTCCTTCGATACAGTAGGTATGAACGAACCGTAAAATGTTCTGGAAACTAGACACCCATATCTTTCCAGTGGTATAAAGTACACAACGTGGTTCGTTCTGAGCTGATCACAAAGCTCTGTCGAAGGTGGCTGATCTGCAAATTACTGGACAGATTCGTCCTACTTTGCTAAAACAGCCATAACTCACTCAATATGATAGCTATGATCAAATGGTTAGTGTCCCTGGAAAGTAGACACATAGAGCTTTCCAACGGTACTAAGTTTACCATTTTCCGATGAGTGAGTTGTCATGTAGGTCACGGGGAAGTTGACGTACAGAACTAGGCAGAATCTGGAATTGCCTATTGATGTGTCTTTCATGATGGGATCGAATGAGCCTAAACCTTTCTCTCTTAAAAGAAAGTACCGCCATATACCATGGCATTGCGTGGGCGCGTCTAGCCATCACTTTGGCTTTATAAGTTTATAGCGAATGAGATGTCGAGTCGAGCATATTATGACAAGCACATGATTGCGCACATGATACTTAGATAGAGAGTTTCATCTCCCAAGACTTCTCGTCACATAGACGAAACGAGTCTTCTCAAGACATCGACTAATCATGGGATACATATAGGCTTTGGTTTAACGTCCATTAGTTTGCCATAAGCCGATAGATGAACAAGTTCATCACTAACGGTTCTCACATTTGAGACCAAGTATTCCCAAGATCTTTTCATTCTTAACGTTGGATTAGTGATATCTCAATCACAATTCATCCGTAATTTACACGCAAATAGGCATGATTCATTACATTTCATCTCCAATCAAGTAGTTGCTCAACCGCGTTATACAATATCCAACCAGAAGA
Organism: Potentilla sterilis; assembly: GCA_963682095.1. Classification (NCBI taxonomy): domain Eukaryota; kingdom Viridiplantae; phylum Streptophyta; class Magnoliopsida; order Rosales; family Rosaceae; genus Potentilla; species Potentilla sterilis. The sequence continues at coordinate 31,963,848 of OY821754.1, forward strand.
TTTGAACCCATATAGAGAACATCCTAATCTGATAGCATACGCACTTCGAGGTTTTTGCTTACTTGACTTGGGTGAAAACTGATCCGTTCATGATATTTATGTACATCTCTTTACTTAGTCCCAATAGAGATGATACAAGCTGCATGATCAGTTTTTCGGAACTACCTAACTGACAAGGTAGTGGAGTGTGATATGACTCCATTACGAGAGCATATGTCATCGTAGTCGATTCCAGGGCGTTTGTGAGAGACCTTGCGCCACAAGGTGAGTCTAGGCTCTTTTTCTCACTACGCTTTCAATCAAAGATTATCGATAGGGTTTACACTTGCGGTGTCGGCATCACCTGACCAAGGACCTATCTCTTTGTATAAACTGGATCGCATATCTTTCCGTGTAGGCCAATTCACAACGTTGGTATTTGCTTCAACGAAGTGAGTGTATTCGATATCTAACTCATAGACCACGTACTCATGTACACTAGTGTAATTCGCATTTGTAGAGATCTCTATATGGATTGGCTTCTCATTGAGGCGTCCCCCAATAATAACCTTAATCCAGAAAATCCATGAGACGAATGAGTTGTCATTGATCCGAGGATCAAGTTGTGCCATACTCGCATTCGGCGAGTGTATATCGAACAAAGTGCCCTCTCTACACTTCTTGTGAGAGTCACGGCCTAGTGACACCAGCTACCACTTTTGTGGAGTCACCATGTCACCATTTATGAATGACAATATGTCCATTGATTTGGACATCAATCCTTACAGGCATGTTGATACAAGAGTACTATTCCGATCTTTTCCTTGAAAGACCAATAGTTTGCTCTTTGCAGCATGTATATCAAATCTCGTCACTTTGATTTATGGGACTTTGGGAACATGATGAGGCACAGTGGGGACAAACCACGGCAATGCCAAGTCGTTCTACTTGAACAAACTTGTTCTTCTCTCCCCCTAACGACGGGGAGACTGGCTCATCAAAAAGTGACATAAACGAGATCGCCTGTTAAGGTTTATATATAGCGGACTATAGGTGGAAGCTGACGTCTTATTCAAAGACGTTATTCATAATCAAATAACCCATCATTGAGCGCTTGTGGTAGCGCAATATGGCACATAAAGTATGTGGACGGTATAGGGTATTGATCGTTAACACTTATACGTTAACAAGATGCATTCCGTTACAAAATGTAACATGCATGTATGCTTCCTGAAACGTTTCACTATGTTCCGGAACACCAAATGCCACCAAATTTTAATAGTAGGTAGGCACGTGTGTTAGGATTCCAACGCCACCGGGCTCATTGCCGGAACCGGTCGGAAACGTACCGAACCGGTCGGAATAGTCGCCGGAGGTCAGTGAACGTTTGTGTCGAATGGTTCAGCACCTTCCAGGTGTCCAATGGCTCTGAAATTTTATGAGCAGGTAGCCATGGATGTTAGGAATCGGTGGACCAAATTTCACCTCAAGAACCGGCCTAAAAGTAGGTAAACCGGTCCTCACAATGACGAGTCCGCGAGCTGAAAAACCAGAAATTTTAGGTTTTTGCTACTTTTCAATCATTGTGAAGGTGCTTCATAACATCTAAGTGTTATGGCTTGAGTTTAACCATGAGGTATATCACCATAGTATCATTGTATCTCAAATTGAACTATGAGAAGGCATCAAAGCCATCATCTTATGTATCATTGCCTTTAGCGTAGGAGGGCGTTACTCCAAAACTTTGCTAAAGATTAAGCTTCCATATGTTGAGCATAGCTAATGAAGGATCATAAGGGGGGATCATATGCACGTTTAAATGCATAGATGGTGCTTCCATTGACTTGGAGGAAGACTTGGGTGACGTTAATGTCATCCTTGAGCCTTGAGCATTGCTCATGACGCTACCAAATTCTTTTGGTAATCTTTGATCCCAATAGCTTCTTTGCTCAAAAGAAACGATGTCCATAGCTTTCTTGCATATATGGATCATCAAAACATGTCCAAAATTCCGGACTATGTATGGAAGAGTCTACATGAGTCGTCGATTCAAAGAATCCGAATCATAGTATACGTGAAATACATTCACAATATTGACTCATAAGTTGTGCGCATTCATTAGAAGCGATACATAAGAAATCAATTCAATTTTCACAATGAGTTTCAAGGTGATAAACGTTGGCACCAATATCTTTAAGTGGTGAGCAAGGTTCGATGTAGATTAGCTACACACTCAATGTCTCTATGATACATTCATAAGAGTGTAGAGACAAGGGTTTTATGCCAAGACATATAAACCGGAATATATACTCAATTCCTATAGAGTGTGCAACATGGCGTGTAGTATCACAAGATAAAACATAGGCATGCTTAAAGGCGTACTAGACACATCCGTTAACGCTCAAAAATAGAGCCGGAAAACAACCAGAATGAGCCAACATCGATACTATAGAGACATAAATGTCTAAACCAAGTATCCAGGACCGAGGCCATGAGCTAGCTATCCGAGGCCGAAGCCAAGCTAGAATGGGAGCCAAGCCGAAACAAGGCAAGGAAGGGCCATGGTCAAGCATAGGCGCGTGCTAGGCTAGCCAAGGCCGAAGCCGAGGTGGTGCACGGGCAGGCCGAGGCCGAGCAAATGTCAAGGCATGCCAAGGCCGAAACCAAGGCGTGTCGAGGCAAAAGCAAAGGCTTTTGGGGCCGAGGCTTGATGTTGGAGTCAAGGTCATGCGAGTTGCCGATGGACAGCCTAGGCCGAAGCGAAGGCTTACCGAGGCATAAAACAAGGACCTGACGAGGCCGATGCCATGCTAAAGAGCCAAAGGCATGCCGAGGCCGAAGCCAAGACGTGCCGGAGTGAGTGCATGGGCTTATAAGGCCGAGATGGCTGCTGGCCGGGCCGTGTTCAGGCCAACGCCGAGGCCGAGGCCGGGGCGCTGCTAGGCGGGCCGTGTGCGTGCCAAGGTCCGGAGACCGAGGGGGCGGCAGCATGTGGTTGTGGCGGAGCTGTAGTCCAAGCAACGCGCAAGCTAAGCCAAGGCCGAAACCGAGGCTAGGCAAGGCGGGCTTTGGTGGGCGCAAGAGTGCCGAGGCCGAGGCCGGGCAATGCGCATGCATCCGCTTATGTACGCAAGCATGTCAATTTGTTTCTTGACGAGTGAGGCCTGGCGGATCGCGACCAAGTTGGCGGATGGCCATGGCGAGCGAGGCCTGGCGGATCGCAGCCAAGTTGGCGGATGGCCATGGCGAGCGAGGCCTGGCGGATCGCGGCCAAGTTGGCGGATGGCCATGGCGAGCGAGGCCTGGCGGATCGCAGCCAAGTTGGCGGATGGCCATGGCGAGCGATGCCTGGCGGATCGCGGCCAAGTTGGCGGATCGCAGAGTTGGCGGATCGCGGCCAAGTTGGCGGATCGCAGAGTTGGCGGATCACGGCCAAGTTGGCGGATCGCAATTTCTCGCGAGTCACTCATTTTGTCTCTTGTGATTTTTCGAGTTAACATCACCAATTAGGTTGGTGAACTCAATCAACATGCCATGTAAATGTGTAATGCGATTCATTGCATTCACATATAGCTTTTTTTTTTTTTTAGGGAATCGAACCATATATGCATCAAAATGCCAACGGTTATATCGAGATCTTGACCATAAAGAGTGTATCGACTAAGTAGCATTAGTCACACATGTGAGGTCTATGCCTGCACAAAATCAACGGATTTGTAGTCACTTTGACTATGAAATTGAAGTCATATGCTTCATATTTATTGCAAATTATCTTTTGCTGTTGAAATCCGTAATCATGAGGATATACTCTCATCTTCTTCCATGTATCTCTTGTATACATTGACCATATGATTGCAATTTTGCAATTAGTGAACCGATAGAACCATATCCATGACATGATTCTCTCTTTTTTCAATGGCCATTCTCTAGGCGCATTTTATGGTCAATTGTTTCTTTATATCAAAAGAACAAGAGGGAAGGAATTGAATGGTCGAGACCAAGATTCTGGTTACTCAATTCAATTGGTTGTGACAATTTCCGTCACATATCGATGTTACAGTGACAATTTCCGTCACACATCATGAGTTTGTCCCCTTTGTGACTCCCTTAGGATCGTCACAAGCATCGACAATATTATGTCGGAATCGTGATTAAATATTCACGAAGAGTTGTGGTTCACAGTGACATCACAGCCACAAGCACAACTTTGGACGGTAACATCACAGTTACCCCATAAATACTGTGATACGCAGGGGTGGGTGGGGCCCCTTTGTATCGTCCTGAAAAACACACAAGTTCCAACACATATACACAAGTTCAAGTAATTGAAATTGCGAAAGAACGGGAACTTTTATTAAATCATACATGCTAGTTCGCCAAATGAACTGCGTTTAAAAATTGCGCTGAAGGACTCGGTTCTGATCCTTGTGCAAATTAAGATGCTCTTCCATGTACGTGCAACGAAATAATCCTCGCAATTACATCGCGATGCGTCGTGCAATAAGTTTCATGGAAAAGAAAAACATATGGTTAGTCATATTCACCATATATGGAGCAGTAAAACTAATAAAAAGAATTACTGCAGTAACTGTTTTTAACCCGTAGGGTAAAAACTTTTTAACTGAGGTAAGTACAATTACCGTTTTGCCCCTTGCACAGTAGAATTCGTTTAACAGCCGAATCGGGTCGGGTTGGACACGCGTCGGGTCAGGCCCAAGGGTCCGGGTCGAGATCTGGAGATCCGGATCTGACTGAAACGGTGACGAATCGGGGCAGCAGGACTGGGTCGGCGGCGCTAAGCTGCGTACAGGCGTGCAAATCCGGGCATCGACGTCGTTTGGGCTGCGTCGACAGAGGCGGCGACGTCAGAGGCTGCGACGACTAGGTTGGAGCGCGCTAGGGCTTCGTCGAAGCATCGAGGTGGGCCGCCGGATTGGAGCGGCTTCGGGCTGAGGCGTCGACCGAGCAGGCGTCGTCTCTGGATTGCATCGCGGCGGGGAGGCGATGAGAGAGGACGCCGTCGAACCATCGGAGGGTGCCCAGAGCAAATTACTGGGTGCCCTGAGCTTCTTCAGCCTCTGCCGACAAAGATGTCGTCGGCAGTTCAATAGTATATGATGTACCGACGAATTGGTTGTCGGCAAAAGGTTCCTGGGGGCTTCTTAGCTTTTCCGACAAAGAGTTGTCGGTAGAACCTGGTGCCCTGGGATTGTTTTCTTTCTTCCGACGAAGGGGTTGCCGGCAGAAAGTGATTTCTGGGGAGGGCCTTCTTTGCCGACAAGCAGTTGCCGGCAGAAAAGCTAGGGTTGCTGAAAAAAAATTTTTTTTCGGCAAAAAGCTAGGGTTTTTGCTATCAAGCACAGGGTTAGAAACTACGTGCTGATAACGTGTTGTAGGAGAAACAATATAGATGCAAAGCGTTACTTTATTGATAGATAAGGAGGCCTTTATATAGGCATTACATCAAGTATCCCAAGTAATCAGGGATTCCCTATCTACTAAGGTAACTACTATTCTAGTCTAATTAGGTCAAGACACACAACGGAAGTTACGGAATTAACCTTCCTTGAACAGTTTGACTATTGCATATGTTTTTTTATATTTTTTTTTTTTGGAAACTATTGCATCCGTTTAAATTTTTTGAATCAATGGATAATAATACTGCTAAAATAATGGCTAGAAAACACATTAAATCATATGCCGAACTCTACAAAATTTATTTATCAGATACTAATACGGACCAAGACCAGCACCTCTACTGTATGCAATATTGGCTCGTATAATGAAACTGCAACAATAGAACTAAAAAATTAGCTACTTGATTCCCTAATAAAAGATAACAACATGCATAGAGACCCCAATTGATGTACAGTCCAATAACCTAAGAATCAAGCAACAAATTTCAAAACTATTGCTCAATTAGAGAGCGTCTTGCCCTTTGCCGATGCATTAGGGCAAGCCATCTCCCCAGCTACACCACGTAGCCCATTCTGAAGCTTGTAAGGGCATCTCCACCAAGGGTCTCTAAACCCATACAAAAAAAAATTCATCTCCAACAATCAAAACCCATACCCAAATTTGGGTTACTCCCCAAAACTTGACCCAAATCAGGAAGGAAATGAAGGAGGAAACTCATTACTGTGCAGTGGGCCCCGCCTGGATCTGACGGCCCAGATTCGTCTGGGTTTGAATTCCAACCGTAGGATTAGTAGGAAAAAAGGGGAAAAAAGAAAAATAGGTTAAAAACAGAAAATAAATAGAAAAAAATACTGAAAAATATAGGAAATTTTTTAAAAAATATATTATATAATTAATATATATAGTTTATATAATTCATTTATTGTTAAATAATTATATAAAATTATTAAAATTTGGGTATGAGTATGGGTTTTGACAAAATAGTTGGACATGAAATATGAGTTTGAATAGTAATGGGTTTGTGTGAGTCAAAAAATGGGTTTGAGTATGGGTTTTGGGTGTCATTGTTGGAGATGCCCTAAAGCAGTTCGTTTTGAGCCGACCCCCAGGTCCTAAAACTCAAGCCCACACAAGAAAAAATCATTTCAACCTACTTGGGCCCTCCATGAACACTAGCCTATAGGCCCATACCCAACCCCAAAACTAAGTAACTTATGCAGCCACCAACTGCCATGACCGCCAGCTACGAGCCCCAACCAGCCTCTGATCGCCGACCAACTCATCGACGCATCAAACCAACATTCTAGTTACACCTCCGCTCTAGCCGACCACAAGCAACCAGGATCTCCGTCCAAAACCCAAGCGGCCTTCTCAGTAGCTTCAACTCCACCCCAAACCGAATCTTCGACCAAACGCAAGGCGTCCGCCTCCACACCGACGACTTCACCTCGAACTTGGACAGCCGGCGCCTCGCTGAACGTTGCAGCAATGACCCTTGCCACACCCACAACACCATCACCGTCAAACATATCGCACGAATCAGCCGCAGCCAGCCTACTACAATCACCACAATTAACACAAAATCAAGGAGGGTCTCTTCAACGGCTGCCGCGAAAACACGAACAATGCCCAATTAGCGCAGCCGCCAAGTAAACCTAGGTTCGCTACGAGAAGCTCGGGAGCACCCCATTCCTTAATAAGGCTGTTGCATACGCTTATGCACGTTATATATTTAAATAATAATTACCGAAAGTCATAAAACATAATCGCAATAGCTCATTAACACCTTCAATAATTTCGCCACTAAGTAACAGTAACTAAAACTCAACTTGTATGTATGTTGTCCATCACTTAAAATACCCATTGTTCTAAAACGTGGACTAGGCGGCGCATCACTGCGTAGAGGAATGACTAAACGTTAGGCGTTTGGGGAGTTAGGCGGCCTTAGGAGGTTTGAATTCAAAATAATTTTTTAATTTAAATATTTTATTCTAGTATTATTATTATAACTATTTTGATTGAATTTTAGATTTTGGACTATTTTGATTTGGTTGGACTTTAGACTAATTTGAAATTTAATGTCGAGTATTCTATATGTTGAGTATTATAATTTATAATTAATATAAATAGTTAAGTATAAATATCAAAATAAATAAATATTAAATTATACAAATCCGACTACAAGACCGTCTAGGCGCGCCGAGGTAGCCGTCCGCCCTCCTAGTGCCTATTGAATTTTACAACCTTTGAAAATATGGAAAATGACAATTTGCACAAAATTAGGGAAAAAATTACCGAATTCCAATGTTTATAACCCAAATCAATGAAGCTTGAGAAAAACACAATTTTGCCCCTATACTTAATTAACATCAGCCACATCTTTCCTCCCCTTCTCAATTCCCGATATATATATATATATATATATATAGTCCTTTTCCTGTGCGGACGTCCGCACGCACTGTTCACGGTGCGGATGCGGCGTTTCCGGCCACCGGCGAGGCGGCGACGCCGTATCCGGCCACTGGGGTTTGCTCCCCAGTGGCCGGCGACCCCGTCTGTGCCGGCCTGAGCTCCATCGCCGGCCGGAAAACCCAAAAATGCAGAAAAATGAACAGTACTTGTCATTTTTCTGCATTTTCGAGTTTTCCGGCCGGCTGCCGGCCGGCGATGGAGCTCGGGCCGGCGCAGACGGGGTCGCCGGCCACTGGGGAGCAAAGCCCAGTGGCCGGATACGGCGTCGCCGCCTCGCCGGTGGCCGGAAACGCCGCATCCGCACCGTACGGACGTCCGCACCTGAAAAAAACTTTATACATATATATATATATATATATATATATATATATCTCTCTCTCTCCTTATGCAGTCCGGCCTCTCTCTCTCTCTCTCTCTGCAGTCCGGCCTCGATGAAGATTGACGTCGCCACCAAGCTTCGACGACAACGACGCCCTCGTTCTTAATTCCTTGACGATGCCAAGACCTTTTTCTCATCCTCGACGCGCCACCAAGCCTCGACAACGACACCAGCGCCGACGAAGACGACGACACCTCCTCGATAAAGACTACGTCTCTCTCTCTCTCTCTCTCTCTCTCTCTCTCTCTCTCTCTCTCTCTCTCTCTCTCTCTCTCTCTCTCTCTCTCTCTCTAATAAGCTATTCAATCAGCTATTTTATGATTAGATCTAACGTCAAGAAGCCCTCGCAATTCCGCTCTTGTTGGGTCAATAATTTTCTTATCGGGTGTTACTGGGTGTCAGTAATATAATATTTGGAGTTAATGGGGGTCAGTATTTGGGTTAGTAGGGATCAGTATTTGGGGTCATTAAAGGTTATTAATTTATTATCGGGTGTTACTGTGTGTCAGTAGTATAATATTAGGAGTTACTGAGTGTCGGTATTTGGGTCACTAGGAGTCAGTATTTTGGGTCAGTAATTTATTATCGAGTGTTACTGGGAGTCGGTAAATCATATAATACAGTGTACTGCCCCTAATAAAACGGCGAGGGTTGAGTTTTGTTAGATACCGATGAAATCTGAAAAGTAAATAAATAAATTAACAAAAAAAATCCGGCAAGATTCCGGTGATCGGAGTCCGACGGCCAATGACAGAATTCTGACGAGTTTCCGGCGACCGGATTCCAGCTACTGGTGACCGGAGATTGGTGATTATGCTGGTGATTATAAGGATTAGGGGTAAAATAGTCCTAATTTGTTAGGTTTTAGTGCAGATGTGTTCAATTGGGCAATAGGTGTGGTTACCTTGTGTTCAATTGGGCAATATCTTAGAGTTGTCATTGGTTTAGACAAAAAGGCCTCCAAATTTGTATTAATGGTCATTTTCCTTTGAAAATACTAGTAAAGAGTTTTGTCATCTTAACCCTAATTAATCTCTTTGATACACAGCCGCTTATTTCATTAGTTAATCTTTAATAGGTTTTTTAATGAACTTCACCTATTTGCTGTGGAATTGCCATGTTATGATTTATAACCTCATCAAAAGAGCTTACAATGATCATTATAGACCATGCCTTAGTTTTGAAAAACAATGGGAGGTACATGGTGTTGGCGTGAGTCATTAGGGTTATGTATTTTGTGTATCATTAAAAATATTTCTAGGGGAGTGACATTTGGGGAGTGAAATTTGGGGAGTCCCCTTAAATAGGATTGGTGTAATCATTTTAAATCTCTTTGGTCTACTTTACTCCTGATTTTTTTTTTATCGGAAAATTAATACTGGTGGATATTACATCCAAGAGGTTAATGTGGCCTCATTAAAAACCCTACCCGATCTAGCAACTTTACTCGTGATTTTGAGTAAGAAAAACCGGTATAAAGATAGGATTTAATTCCGATCTAATTATTTTTTGCTAGAAATTAAATATAAACAGATGAGCTAAGATGTACACATTTTGACCAAACAATGTTTTCCTTTATTTTTCAATTTTTCTTACAATATTTACTTAAAAAATGCAAATAGTAAAAGTTCATATAGTTTTTATTATCAAATTACACTACGAGAATGAGTAACCTTTATATATGCATATAGTTTTTAGAAAATGTCCATTTGATACATTTTTGGGGGTCTCTTTGCCCAAACCAATGATCACTTTTAAAAATTGCCTAAGCCAATACAAGGTAAACAAGCTATTTCCTAAGCCAATACAAGGTAAACAAGCTATTGCCCAAGTGATACAAAAAAGTTTTCTTTTCTATATTTGTTAGACTTTTTGCCATCACCCCTTATACACTCATATGAAGAGAAAGTTGAAGATAGAGAAGACTTTGCCGGAAGGTCACCAAATTTCGCCGGCGTCCAATGGTTGGTCGCCAGATTCTATTCACCGGATTTCGGATGCCGGATTCCGGTCACCAAATTTTTTTCGCCGGAATATTATTTTTCCAATATTAAATTACTGACTATGACTTTGAGCATGTTACTGACTCTTAGTAATCAGATTACTCACCTCCAGTAAGCAACTTACAGATTTCAATAAGCATGTTACTGACTCTAAGTAATCAGGTTACTGACCCCCAGTAAGCAACTTACAGATTCCAGTAATCAAGTTACTGACTCTTAGTAATCAGGTTACTGACCCCCAATAAGCAACTTACAGATTCCAGTAAGCTTGTTTCTGACTCCCAGTAACCAGATTACTGACCCCCAGCTCGAGACGGAGATTCTACTCTCCCGAGACGGAGATTGACATCCAATTCCTCGCTGATGAAGTTGAGACCGATGAAGTGCAAGCGCGTCGCGATAAGCAACTTACTGGCCCGAGACGGAGATTCTACTCCCCCGAGACGGAGGTTGAGATCCAATTCCTCGCCGATGAAGCTGAGCCCGATGAAGTGCAAGCGCGTCGCTATTGCCTTTGTCGCGGAATTGCGCAGCGGCGAAGTCGAATCACAAAAAAGAGTCGAGGAGGTTGGAGGATGCAGCGGTGGTGATTTGACTCCTCAGAAACGGAAGTTGAGGTCCGATTCGTCGTTGCCAATGAAACTGTTGGAAAATGGTGAAAATCACCGTTTACTTTAACCAATTTAATTTGAAGAATTTAAATGGACGCACTTAATATTCTTTAATGATAAAATATGAATTTGTATTCTCTGGTATGAGGGTTACAAATTCATGTAATCATCTGCTTAAATTGGTTATGGTGTGAATAAGAAATTGTCACCCAAAACGTGCACATTACTTGAATTTTGGAATGTGTAACAACAGAACCGCTTTGAATTTTGTAACAGCATATTCAATGAGATTAAATACTATAACGACATATTTAATGAGATTGAATTCTGTAACTACCGAATTCATTGTATAACTGTTGTAACGTATGAAATGGAATTCATTGAGGAAATAGTTATGACATATGAATTAGAATTTATTTATGAATTCATTATGTAATGGCTATAACTTATGATATGAAATTCATTTATGAATTCATGGCAATTAAAGTAGTAGCTTGATTTTCCTCTATATAAAGAGCGACGTATTCTTTTGTTCAGAGAGTATCGAAGTATCATCTAAAAGACATATCGAGAAATACAAACATACCGAGAGCACTCGGCATTCTCATCTTCTCAAAATCGTTCTCTTTCTCTCTCGTGTCATTTTTTCTGGTGGATAGATAGAAGATACTAGCAGTTCGTAGGTGTTCTTGTAGTAGTGCAGCCACAAGAGCTCGAAAGAGCGTTGTATCCTGGGAGACGAACGCTAAAGAGTCCTTTTGCACCGATAGAGGCGGCGTAATTGTCTTAAGGAAAGTGTGTGATACACACGACTCGACTTCAACAATTTCAACTTTCCTTATCTTTTTAACATCAGTCGGTAACTGTTAGTATCATATATTTATGATTATTATTTTAATTATAAATCAATTATGGGTAATCATATTTGCAAAATCAAAACCCCTCTTTTTTATTTACAAGCTTAAGACAATTATTAATAGTAATGGTCAAGATTTTTTTACAGAAACCAAGGCCAGTCTCGTCACCGATGAAGATGAAGCCGTAGTCCTTGCGTTAGGCGGCGTCACCGGAGAAGAGAGAGAGAGGCGGCGGCATTGGCGTCGGAACTTGAACCTTCTCGTCGGAGTCGAACTCTACCTTGATGCTTTTGCTTTTGGGATGGAGGTGGAGGTGGAGGTGGAGGTGGGGAGAGAGAGAGAGAGAGAGGTTTTAGATCGGGGAGGGGGTGGAGGTGAGAATGAGTTGAGGGTTACATTTGTCTTTTTATTTAGATTTGATGGAATGCGCATGTAACATTGGTTTGGGCAACTTTTCTCCTATTTTTGATTAAATTGTCATTCCCCCTATTGTTTTTATTAGGAAGAGAATGAATTGAGGGTTACATTTGTCTTTTTATTTAGATTTGATGAAATGCGCATGTAACATTGGTTTGGGCAACTTTTCTCCTATTTTTGACTAAATTGTCATTCCCCCTATTGTTTTTATTAGGAAGCTATTATTTGATCGAGTATATTGCAGATGAATGCGATAATGTTCCACGTTAATCAAATCAAAACCATCGAGCAAAACATTATCAAATTACAGTACGAGAAAAGAGCCAACCATCTTCAATTAGGAACAATAACCTAATTCAAAATGCATGCAACTATTGGATCTCCCATCACTTTGATATACCCATCTTCTTGTAATATGCCACTTTCTCTCGGGTCTCGCACCATCATGGTAACAACAACAAATTAAACTTTACCCTTCACCAGCTCAGGGGCCTCACACTACTAGATCGGACAGAATAGCCGACGAAAAAAATTTCGTCTACTATTCAAAATTTTCGTCGGGTATTACTTCTATCGACGAAAATTTCATCGGCTATTATTCGTCGATAAAACGGCGTTGGTAAAAATATACTCGACGACAATAACGAAATCGTCAGTCATTCCAAAGTTATCACCGACGAAAATACATTTCGTCGACCAAAACTTGGCATAATGCCCGATGAAATTCGTCGGATATTTTCACATATGGCCGACGATATCGTAAAATATAGCCGACGATCTCTTCTGTTTCGTCGGTTATTTGTTCTGAAATATATAATATTAATTAGTTATAGCCGACGAAACCGTCACTATTTAACATATACCACCGACGAAATACTGTCATTTTGGTCGGTTATAACAGTTATAGCCGACGAAATTTGGTAAAAATCGTCGGCTATAGCAGTGATAGCCGACGAAATAATGTCAATATCGTCGGCTGTTCTTACATTTTGGGGAAAAAAAATTAAATTAATTTCTAAATTACCATTCCAAGCAACCTGCAATTCACGATGACAATCCAACAAGAAACACGTTTTTCATTAATTATTTAATTTGTTCCATCCTGGCCACCATCCTGCTGTCCATCGTGCTCGTCATCCTGCCGAATGAACTTGGGAGCTCTCGGCATTCGAGGTTCATCTAACGATTCAAACGGGGGTGGGGGTTCAAGGCCTTGTTGTTGTGCCGCGAACATAGCATACCACCATTTTTGTTGGCCGGCGTAGTTCTGTCACCGAATTCTCTCGCATTCAGCATGCTAACGCTCCATTTCCATCTGATACTGCTGTGTTCTGCGTTGTTGCTCCTGTGATCTCTGGAACTGGGCCGCCAATTTTGCATTTTCTTCTGCCAATCTCTGCATTTCCCCCTTCACCTGTTGGGTGTCCCCGCCTCCCCTCTTTTGAGCTCCCTTAGTGGTCTTCAGGACCCCTATTCCAGAATTTTCCAAACCCCGGCAGTAGTAGTCGTTTGACCGTTTTGGGAAGGCTGCGTTGAATATCCTCGCTGCAGTTTGGACATTCGATCGGTCGACCTGGCTCAGGGCTTCTTACAGATCTTCCTCTGAAATGTTCGGTTGTGTCTCCCGAACTACTGCCTGCAACACTTCTTCTTCGGCCCGGTTCACCCTCTCCTAATTGAACGGGAAAAAAAAAAAATTAATATTCTAACAAATATATAATTAAGTAAAATTAATAATTAAAATTTTTAAATCATAATCAACGACTTACAAGCTCTTCTGTCGCTAATGGATAAGCTTTCTTAAACGTCTGTACGTACGGGTTACTTAAAGGATGATCTCTAAGCGCCTCCTCCTGATATTGTGAAAATGGCCTAGAACCACCATGATAGGGGGTTGTGTTACGGCGGCGGTTCGCAGAGTTCTGCCGAGACCGTTCCTTCAAACAAATAATAAAATATTAGAAAAATACATAAAAAAATATTAGTGTAATTTAATAATTAAAATATTAACAAAATATACATTTATAGTTAAGTTTAGTATTTACCTGCATAACTGGGTTGTTGAAGTCTACTGTCTTCAACCAACGGCACTCGTACTCCCTGAACATGAACTCTCTTGGAGTACCCATACGACCATATTTGTCGTATTCGGTAAAGTGAGTACGGAGCTCGTTCTTCCACTCTTTGAACCTACGGAAAAAACAAAAGTGCATTAGAAATATTATTAATATCATAAAATATTTCAAATTATAAGATGAGGAATTCCCAACGTACCGATAAAAGGGTACATGAATTGCTCAACGGCCGCCCCGCCGATAAAAGGGTCTGGTGCCGGTTGCTTACACTCCTCCGCGGCTGGGATGAATCGATCCTCTGAGGCTGGCTGGTGGTCCTCTCAGGCTGACTAGGGGTCCTCTCGGAGTCTCCGATCCGGATCCGCCAGAACTTCCAAAACCCCTAGATCTGGAACGACGACCTCCGAATAGCTGTCTAAATGCATCGATCATCTGGAAACAAATAAATTAATACATTAATTAATATTAAATTATATTACATTAAATAAAAAATTCTAATTAATATAATAACCAATAATACTAGCATATTTTAAAACATACTAACAAATTAATATTTATAATTTAACTAATTTTAAATAATACTAACCATTAATATAAATATAACCATTTATATACAAATATAACTATATTTCATCATTAACATATATATACATACAAATAACCATTTATATATTAACATAAATATAACCATTTATATAATTAGGCTACCAATTTATATATATATATATAATTAATTTAACAATTTATATATAACAATTAAAATATACATTAACATATATATATATACACAAATATGTATATATATTAACAAATATATAACAATTTATATAATTAATCTACAAATTTATATATATAATTAATCTAACAATTTATATATAAAACCAATATATATAACAATTTAACACACACTTAAATATCTAAATTATATACCTAAATTATACAATTAAAATAAATTGTAAAAAAAAAAAATAATAATTACCTAGCGGAGGAGGAGAATGAGGAGGAGGAGGCCGGAGGAGGAGGAGGAGGGGAAGGAGGAGGAGGAGGAGGAGGAGAAGGAGGAGAGAAAAAGTCGGGCTGAAAGCAAGTTTCAACTTTTATAGCAGAGAGAATAGCCGACGATTTAAAAGATTTCGTCGGCTATTCTTTGAATGTCGTCGGCTATACTTTGGAAGATCAACAGTCGTCGGATCTGAGCCATCCAACGGCGGACAATAAAAAGGCGCGGGCAAGAGTTTAGCCGACGATTTACAAGATTTCGTCGGCTATTCTTTGAATGTCGTCGGCTATACTTTGGAAGATCAACATCCGTCGGATCTGAGTCATCCAACGGCGGACAATAAAAAGGCGCGGATCGCAAGAGTTTAGCCGACGAAATATAATTTTCGTCGGCTAAACTACAGGTCAAACAACTAAGTCAAACCTCTAAACGCTTAAAAACGGAAATTAGTCTAGTTAAACGACGGTTTCTGGCCTCACCTTCAACAGATAATAGTTTCAAATCAATGAGACGCAACTAATCATATAAAAATTTTACAAAATTGATTTAACGAACGTCAGGCTATCCATAGGAAAACGAAAGTAAAAAACAGTTAACCGCAACATTCGGCACACAGATTTTATCAGAACCTTGTCATTTTTCAACTGTAAATGTATTTCATTATTTCGGTCATATCTTATTTCACAACATTTTTGCATTTGAAGAGTCTACGTATAGTAACTATTTGAAACTATACATTCACTTAAACACTTAGTAAACAAGTTAAGAAACATTAGTGCATATGTTCTGATTTTGAATCTAAAAGTTTAGAAAATCTATTCCAACTGTCAGATATCACCGTTAAGATTAAATACATGTATGAAAAAAAAATCCAACTTCAGCTGACAACGTTAAAGGCTCGATCGGAACGGTTAACCGGGTAAGGCAAACCTCTAAACGCTTAGAAATGGTAATTGGACTGTCTAAATGACGTTTTTTGGCCTGAACTTCAATAGATAATAGTTTCCAATCGATGAGATGCAACTAATCGTATAAAAAATTTCCTCAAAATATTTACCGAAGGTAACGCTACCATTAAGCAAACAAAGGAATAAAACCTTTGATCGCATCTTTCGATACTCAGATTTTATCGGAATCTTGTCATTTTTCAACCGTAAACGTATTTTATCATTTTGGTCATATCTTATTTCACGACTTTTTTCTGTTTGAAGGATGAAGCAATGGTTTATCGTTAGTGATAGAAAATGGAATCTGGTCATTTTTTGTTTTTTTTTTTTGTTTTAAATCATAGCCGACGAGAGACATACTCGTCGGCTATTCTTTTGTCGTTTTCTGTCTAAAATAAAATATGTATTTTTCAATATAGTTATGGCCGACAAGAAAATGTCAATTTCGTCGGCCAAAATTTCAAAAGTTTTCGTCGGCTAATGTTTCAGAGAAAGGCCGACGAAAATCCAAATCGTCGACTGAAATATGAATATAGCCGACGTTTTTTGTTTATACCAACGAAAAAACAGTATCGTCGGCTATGGTTAAACTATGGCCGACGATTTTGTTTTTCCACTGACAAAAAATAAAATCGTCGGCTATTCGTTGGAAGTACCGACGAAAATTAATTCGTCGGCCGTTTTTTTTTAATTTCGTCGGGCAAAGCCTTTTTTCTGGTAGTGTCACCATCATAATTTATAAAGTCTTATGTTCATTAGCCCGATACCTTATGTGCATGGGCTTGCCATAAGTTATTTTATAGATGGAAAAAGATTTACCATTTGAATCACATCCAAATAGATAACCTTTTTTTTTTTGGGTATGTATGAGAATGACTAAACCATCGTCCCCTCACGATAATTTATTGAATAACAAAAGAAGGTATGTAGCTGGAGGGCTAGATCAATGGCAACAGAGGAACAAAGTTAAGGCTCTACTACAAACCAGTAAGAACTGGTATGATACCAACACCAGAAATAAAAAACTAAAACTGTTAACGTAATCTTGAAAGCACATATATTTGGATCACCAGAGCAGTCCTACCATTATTAATTACCAAAAAAAAAAAAAAAGACTTCGTAATAGTTTAAGGTTTCAAGCTAGATGAACTGAATTTCAAGTGTGCCATTCAACATAAACAGTCTAAAAAGTGGATCATTGATTCTTCTTCATTCGACATAACGCGGGGGTTGCAGCAGCAGGTGGAGTATTAGTCGCGTTTCAGTAGGCAGTTTTTCTAGTTTTTGGCGATTCTATCTTCACAACACCTTATTTTAACCTGAAAATCAATAAAGAAGAAATTATGATAATCCTTCAACATTTCCGTGAGAAGGTTCATGTCTAAAAATACACAGAGGAACTGAAATTTCAGTAAATATAGATATTAGAACACTGGTTCACTGTAAAACACATTGAATGTATCTTTGAATTTCAATCAACACACAATGAAATACAAAGTTGTTCTAGCTCTTTAACACAGCTAGAATTACACAACTCAACAACTCTAAAACACAGTTGCTTAACTACCAAAACTAGTTCTTCAACACAATTATATTTACAAGATAATTAACCTACTCTAAACACAGTAGGGTTTTCTGGAGATTCTTCAACACAATCTCAACCTCTTTAAGAGACAAGGACTCTTTGTCACAGCCTTGATCTATACACAGGTTCACACACTCTTTGGACTGATCTCTCTTCTCACAGAATGTCCAATACAAGCACAACTTCTCTCAAGCAGTACAAGATGTAGGAGGAGACATTTCTTGCAGACTGGGACTTGTTTTCTTTTTCTCTCAGTGAAAAACCAGTATCTGCAACCATGAACAAACATCAATATATATAGGGCAGAGTCCAAGAGACGAATCTCTTTATACTCCCCCATAAACTAAAATCCTCACGTTATTATGATTCACTGATCTTATCCCTAATACAGAAGTCCATTTCTAAACCATTTAGATATATAGGAAATCAGATAAATTCTAGAGGGAGGAAATACCTTTGAGAATCAGGTATGATATCAAATCTAAAATTAAAAGATCTGAAATCTACCTTTGAGGATTACTGAAGATTCTGCATTGAAGGATCTGATATTCCTATCTCGAATAGGAAGTTCTGTATTTGAAAGACTCGACATTCCTATCTCGACTAGGAAGACCTAGTTTGAATAGGAAAGATAATACCTTCAATGTCTGCCAGCTTTCTCTCACTTACCATCTCCTTCCGACCATCACAATGTACAAAGATAGCTTTTAGGTCCTCCAAGTGAGACGAACTCTTCAAACGAAATTCTTGAAATTCTTTGGCTTAGTTTGGGACAGCTGTGCTGTGAGCAAAATGGCTTTTGAATCAGCTGTGAGCAAAATGGTTTTTGAACCTATTGTGAGAGGAAACAATTTAGGTGTTTGGTAAACTGTTTTCAAAAGTGTTGTGACAATGAAAAGTAATTTTTTGTGTTTGGTAAGTTCTAAGTAAAAAGTGCTTTGAGTAGGTGTAATTACCAAAATAATCATATATGTTTAAAGTTTTATTAAAATGGATATTACTTCCTTAAATTATAGACTATGGTTTTCTGCAAAATATATTGGAGTCTGTTTCTACACAAACCCTGGGGCCTGGTAGAGACAGGTGAATCTTCGTGCTATCTCCTGCAAACCTACTTACTAAGGGGAATACCGGGCGGGCCGGTCTTCTCCTCTCCGATGCCTAAGTTAGTATAGTTGGAATAGATATAACTTAAGCACGTATATAAGCGGTAGGAAGGATTAGTTACCTATTAATGAGGGTAGTTGGGGCCCTTATATAGGTGGCCAGGAGTGAGGTCTGGCCTTACCCTTCGATGTGGGACTGGTTCCCTTCTGTTTGTACACCAAAGGGCAGCTTTGGTGACCTCTTAGGCAGGCAGGAGCCCCCGGACCCCGGGCCCCTGGTAGCAGGATGGACTGCTGGACCCCGAGGCCGGGTTCTGGTGATCCGGTCCCGGGCCCTGGGCCGGCCCCTGGTGCACTAGCTGCGGGTCTGCGGGCCTGCTGTAGCCCCTCTGTGGCTACTGTCAACAAGTCCCCCAAGTTCCCGATCAAGTGCAATCTTGAATGGGGACTTAAAACTGTCTTGCCCTTGTCCCGCAAACCCGCAGGGTTACCAACCCAACGGTGCCCAGTCCCCCAAGTCCGCGTTGAAGATTGGGCGTGACCGGGGTGAGTACCTATTAACGATGAAGTGCAACAGTTTGAGTATGTTTGCAATATAAGTAGTACTGTGCTCAAGTGTTGTAGTGCTATGAGCATGGAGATGATAGTGGGGTGTTGAAATCCGCCATGCAATAGATGTGTGCATGGAATGATAATGGGGCGTTGAAATCCGCCATGCAATAGATGTGTGCATGGAATGATAATGGGGCGTTGAAATCCGCCATGCAATAGATTTGTGCATGGAACCTGGACCCCGCGTTCTGCCATATCAGAGCGAGCCGGAGAGCATGGGATCTCGACCGGGCGTTCTGCCATATCGAGACGAGTCCATATTGCTAGGCTGCGACCTCGACCGGGCGTTCTGCCAAATCGGTACGAGTCGGAGTATGGGACCTCGACCGGGCGTTCTGCCATATCGAGACGAGTCCATATTGCTAGGCTGCGACCTCGACCGGGCGTTCTGCCAAATCGGTACGAGTCGGAGTATGGGACCTCGACCGGGCGTTCTACCATATCGAGACGAGTCCATATTGCTAGGCTGCGGGGAGGTGGCCCCGGTGTTGCGGTCTGCTGAGGCACCGGTTAACACTTGCTAGTTCTTCTCAGCTTGTGTTGGAATAAGCGTTGAGGAAATGGGGTGGCGTTGAGGTGACAAGGCTCGTTGTAGAGCCCCATATTGACCGCAGTTCAGTGCGATGCAGGGTTTTTACCCTGCTGAACAAGAGTACATGTGTTAGATGTAAACTCACCCGGGTATATAAAGCCCATACCGGTCGAATGTTCTTATAACCGGGGTCATGCATGGACCGGGCGGACCTCGACCGGGCGTTCTGCCATATCGAGACGAGTCGCCCAGTGAGATGTCATGGGGCTGGGTGGATCTCGTTCCTGGAAGAATGCTCTCGAGCCGGTTGGATGATCATAACCGGTGAGATGGTCTCGGGGCGGTTGAATGTTACCTAACCGGTGAGATGCCATAGAGCCGGTTGAATGATACCTAACCGTGAACTGCCATGGTACCGGATGGATGGCTCATACCCGAAACAATGCTCTCGAAGCGGTTGAAAAACTCATAGCGGTGAGAGATGCCATGCAGCCGGTTGAATGATACCTAACCGTGAACTGCCATGGAACCGGATGGATGGCTCATACCCGGGACAATGCTCTCGAAGCGGTTGAAAAACTCATAGCGGTGAGAGATGCCATGCAGCCGGTTGAATGATACCTAACTGTGAACTGCCATGGAACCGGATGGATGGCTCATACCCGGAACAATGCTCTCGAAGCGGTTGAAAAACTCATAGCGGTGAGAGATGCCATGCAGCCGGTTGAATGATACCTAACCGTGAACTGCCATGGAACCGGATGGATGGCTCATACCCGGGACAATGCTCTCGAAGCGGTTGAAAAACTCATAGCAGTGAGAGATGCCATGCAGCCGGTTGAATGATACCTAACCGTGAACTGCCATGGAACCGGATGGATGGCTCATACCCGGGACAATGCTCTCGAAGCGGTTGAAAAACTCATAGCGGTGAGAGATGCCATGCAGCCGGTTGAATGATACCTAATCGTGAACTGCCATGGAAGCGGATGGATGGCTCATACCCGGAACAATGCTCTCGAAGCGGTTGAAAAACTCATAGCGGTGAGAGATGCCATGCAGCCGGTTGAATGATACCTAACCGTGAACTGCCATAGAACCGGATGGATGGCTCATACCCGGGACAATGATCTCGAAGCGGTTGAAAAAATCATAGCGGTGAGAGATGCCATGCAGCCGTAGAACCTGGGGAAGTGGGGGGGCCTGACGCCTCGGTTCCCGCTCCTAACTCCCTTACATGTCGCCAGCAGGCGGGACGAGTGGCTGACATGCATTTAAGGAGGAAGTCCATTAGTCCCATCAGTTATGATGGCGTGGGCAGTTTACTGATGCTGGGACACGTGCTGGTAGGGAGCGGTCTGAGATGGAGGGTCTGGATTCGCGGGCGTTTGAGTTGCTCTGATTGCGTGTTTTGGGGGGATTAGAAGCGCCTAGGGCACCGGACCTCTCTATAAAAAGGTCTCCTCTGCCTTCTCAAGTTCTGTTTTGCTGCTTGATCAGAGAGAATAAGAGAGAGAAATCCGGCGAAAACTTTGTGGAGGTGCCCCGCGACATCCGCTGCCTCAAGTGCTCTTTTACTCTCCTCCTATCATTGCTCGCTGCTTTCGCAGGGCGGAATTTCCTCGGTTGAGCATACTAATCGGTAAGATCTTGCTTTCTTTGCCTGGTGTTTTTCTTGTTTTTCTTTTCGGTGTTTTTGCGGTGGAGGGGGGGGGGGGGGGGTCTCTGTCGCCGACTGAGTTGTTTTAAGCGGAGCGTCTGCGGTAAACTTGGGGAGGGGCCACAGAGGGCGCTGTTCTAGCATGTTGCTGACCAGCGCTAGGGTTTTGTTTTTTCTTCCCCTTAGGTTAAAAATGTCTTCTGCAAGTTCTGATGGGGCTTCCAAATCGACCGTCAGGCGTCCCGTTGTGGATGATGAGGAGAGACTGGAGGACTGGCTCGGTTCGGAATCCCCGGTGTTTGAAGCCGCTGACCGCTCCCGGAGCGGGGCTTCGTCTTCCGGGTCCTCAGGATCTTAGGAAATACCGCACGGTGTGCGCCTTGTTGGTGCTCCGGCCGGGGGCTATACCATCGGTAGAGGGAAGGGTGTCGTGGTGTGCGATGAGCCGGAGGGTAGCATGAACCCCGGAGAGATTGCTGCGTTCCGGGAGACGTGGAGTATCCCGGATGAGGTGGCGCTACGGCCACTGAATCCCGGGGAGTCAGCCTGTAACCCGGAGGCAGGTTGGGTTGCCATGCATCTAGACCAGTTTTGCCACGGGTTCTCACTCCCGCTGCCAGACTTCGTGCAGTGCATGCTCAGTGCGCTGTAAGTATCTCCCGCGCAGCTTCCAGGGCTCCAGTGGAGGCGACTGTTGAGCCTCGGCTGCCTGTACGAGTTTTCCGGGATGAGTATGCCAACGGTAAACGAATTTCGAGCACTGTACAGGTTGTCCTACTCGAAGAAGCGAGGGTCCCGGGGTTGTCTGTCCTTCAACGCCCGGTGCTTTCAACCTATTATCACCAATATGCCTTCTTGGGTGGATAACAACTAGAGGAAGAAGGTGGTGATGGCGGGCGGTAAGTGGCAGAAGAGGAGTAAGATGTACCGGGTTCCCGGTACCTTCCAGCCCCCTGGGGATCAATCGTTCGAACTGTCCGAGTTGGAGCAGGAGAGGATCACGACCATACTCGGATGTTGGGATGATCTCGAACGGAGCTCTTACAACTTCATCTGGAGAGAAGTGTTGGAGTATTGCTGTCTCGGGCGAGATCCCGGTGCGTAGCGAGTGCTAGTGGTGACACTTTTACTAACTTTTAAATACTAACCTTTGCTCGTCCTGCAGGTACATCTTCCCGGGCGGTCATCAAACCGGAAAAAACCCTATCCATGGACGGTGAAGACCTTCTCGCGAGGCTGAAGGAGAAAGGCGAGGCCGTTTCAGGGACCTCGGTGGACGAGGAGTCCGGTCGGCTTACTGTTCATCCCGAACCGCGGGCCATGGATGTTGAGGACGAGGGCTACGTCCTGGCGCGTGTGAAGAGCCATCCTGCTGCGCCCAAGGCGGGACCCGGTAAGGGCAAGACAACCGGGGGGCCACTGAAGATTCCCGGTGGAGTGAGCCGGATTCCATACCGGTCGGGGTCAGTCCCGCTCGTCACCCGGGTAACCCGATTAAGAGCGCAATCTTCTTCGCCTGACGGCCAGGGTGAGAAGAGGCGGAGGATCATGGACGTTCCTCCCTCCACGCTGGTGACGCTGACCGGTGGGTCGTCCGGTGAGAATCTGGCCAAACGGCTCAAGGTAACCAGCGGTGCATCGAGTTCCGCTGGGGAGAAGGCTGCCGCTACCCGGCAGAGTAGCCCCGCGCCTGCGGAGGCACGGAGGGGAAGCCCGGAGAGTGCACTCGCCCGGCAGCTGGTGGCAGACTTGGCCGGCCTTGGTCTGGACAGGGCTGAGGTCACCGGAGCCTTAGCGGGCGGGAAGCGCCAAAAGTTCAAGGAGTCGGTCCTGCAGGTAAGAATAGCCCGGTGCTATTGTACCGCTCGTAACTTATTTCCTTTGCTGCTTGCTTAATTGCGCCTCTGTTGTTACGCAGGTGCTGTACAATCTGTACCAGCCCGATCCGAGCGAGGAGCTGAAGAGGCAGGTGGCTGAGCTGACAGAAGCCCGAGAGCGTCTAGAAGCAGAGAGGTCCCGGCTGGAGCGGGAGAAGGCCAAATTGGAGGAGAGGGCCAAGAAGCAGGTGGCTAAGCTGGAGGAGCAGGTTCGGAGCCTGGAGAGGGAGAAGGAGCTGGCTGAGGAGGAGAAGGCCGAACTGGAGGCCAAGGTGGACGAGCTCCAGGTGGGAGCTGCCGCTGTGCGCGCCGCCTCTGCCGCTGCGGCCGGGGAAGAGGACCCGGAACTGTACGAGCAGGTTGTTCTCAAATACCATGGGAGCGATCAGCTCCTTCAGTTCCTGGAGAAGGCCAGGGAATCGGGCATCGCGGATGCGTACACGGAATGGGAGCAGAAGGGGTACCTGTATACTTCCCGGATGTCGAAGGCCGCTGATGAAGATATTCATGAGTAGTCGGATATCCATGAGCAGTCGGCGGAAGAGCAACCGAAAGGGGAGGGTGGACCTCAGATTGCTGAAGGCGTGGCTGCTTCATCCTGAGAGGCTGGTGGATTGCCCGCTGAGGGTGGAGGCGTAGCTCCTTAGGATTTTGCCCTTGCTCTTTTTTGTAAACTTTCCGGAATGGCCTATGCTTGTATTATCCCTTGACTATGAATGTACTTGAATTGTTGGAACCGGTGGAATTTTTCTTGAAAGTAGTTTGTATATACATCTTGATGTTACAGCGGTTGAACCGGTGACATGCCAAACTAACCGCTTGGAGGCTCGGCGAGTCTACCAGCCCCGGTCTTGCTCCCGGTCGGGATCTGCTCTCCTTTCCCTATATACCGTTGGAGCTTGCCGTTACTAATCAAACCCTCCACCGCTGTTTTGAGAGCACATCACTGGCTCGTTCGATGAGTAGCCTCATCATGATAAGAGCAGTACTTGCCCGTTTGCACCGTGGTAAGCTTCCCCTTTGGTTACTTTCTCCTGGGCGGTGGTGGAATGATGTTCCCGTTCTCAAGCAAAATGTCCTCGTATGAAGAGGTGAGAGCGGTGAAGACCTCTTGACCGGCCGGTTGTGCTGGCATGATTGCCAGGGGGAGTTCTTGCCGGTACTGCGCCGGCTTGTGCTCATTCTGGGGTCTGTCATGATAGGGCTTCTGCTGCCGTTGCCCCCAATTTCTGTTAGGCCGGCTTGGCCGGGCGGGTCGGTTCTCGGTCCGCTGGCTGGTCTTGTCTTCTTGTCGGTGTGGGGGGTGCTCTTCCCGGGGGTGGTCTTCCTGCTGCTCTTCCCGCTTCCTCTTCAGCATGTGCTGCCCGTACGTCTCGTGATCGGCATGGGCGTGCCGGATGGTCATTGCCATCAACTCGTCATACCCGTGCGGGAGTTCCACCCGCACGGCATATGAAAACTTTCCTGGCCGGAGCCCTTACTTAAACGCCATCTCGACGATACCTTTGTCAAGGTTCCGGACCCCGGCCGTCGCCGTCTGCCAACGGTTGACGAAAGTCCTCAATTCCTCGCCAGGCGCTTGCATGCAGTTAAAGAAGATGGTTGACGTGCGGGCTCCTTCGACCCGGAGGATGAAGCGGCCTACAAACCGGTCGCTCATAAAACCAGCTGAGCGCCTCCCCAGACAGAGTTTCCTGGAAGATGTTGCAGCATACTGCATCAGAGTATCCTTTGGCGCACGTCTGGGACCGAAAACTATCCAGGTGCTGGTACGGGCAGCCGGACCCCGAGTAGGTGAGCTTGAGGGACTTCTGGTTACCGGACCTCCCCGATTCCATAACCCGGTGCGAGAAGGGGCCCATGCGCTCGTTGAACCGTGCGCCTTCCATCGGCCGTGCCGCTCTTCTCTCGTTGGCCTCCATTTGGGCCTTCAAATCTGACACGGTGTCGGCGAGCATCTGCAATGCCCGTGCAGTCGGAGTCACGGCTTCATCCTCGAACGAAGTGTGGGGCTGGCGAGGCATCAGCGTGCTCTTTGGCGGGGCAGTGCCGGCCGGTGAATCCGTTCGCCCGGGATCACTGGGCCTACCGCCCAATGACTGCCCCGCTTCAAACTGCTGAGATCGAACTGGCGGGGGCTACTAGGGCAGCGTTTACCGCCTCCATTTCTCCATACCGGGCGTTGGACTTGGCTCTTTCCCGGTCGCCCTCATCACGCAGGCGACTGACCTCTACGGCCATTGCCCGTATCTCTCCCGCCATACTGCTCTGGTCGGGGTTGTACGTGGTGTCTCGGTCACTGTTGCAGCGCGGGCTCTCCTCTCGGTCACTCAGATCATCCGAGAACATCAGAGAAAAGCCCCGGTGCACAGGCCTGTCTTCAGTTGTCGGGCCATTGCCGCGCGAGCTGTCGTGGTTTGGCCCCGGCGTGTCGGTCGGCCTCCCACAGCTCCCTGGTCGCCGCGCTGCTCTCGCATAACGACCGGGGTGGAGACAAGCGTTTGCACTGGTGCAACACGCTGCTCCTCGGTGGTATTTCTTTCCTGTCTTGCTTCCGAACTCTCTGCCATCGATAGTGCTTACGTGGTTTCTTGTCCAAACTTCCCACAGACGGCGCCAATTGTTTCTGCACAAACCCTGGGGCCTGGTAGAGACAGGTGAATCTTCGTGCTATCTCCTACAAACCTGCTTACTAAGGGGAATACCGGGCGGGCCGGTCTTCTCCTCTCCGATGCCTAAGTTAGTATAGTTGGAATAGATATAACTTAAGCACGTATATAAGCGGTGGGAAGGATCAGTTACCTATTAATGAGGGTAGTTGGGGCCCTTATATAGGTGGCCAGGAGTGAGGTCTGGCCTTACCCTTCAATGTGGGACTGGTTCCCTTCTGTTTGCACACCAAAGGGTAGCTTTGGTGACCTCTTAGGCAGGCAGGAGCCCCCGGACCCCGGTCCCCTGGTAGCAGGATGGACTGCTGGACCCCGAGGCCGGGTTCTGGTGATCCGGTCCCGGGCCCTGGGCCGGCCCCTGGTGCACTAGCTGCGGGTCTGCGGGCCTGCTGTAGCCCCTCTGTGGCTACTGTCAACAGAGTCTATTAATATTGCAACTACAATGCATTTTTTTTTTGTAGTCAAAAACAAAAAGGATCTTAATATTAATAAGCGTTGACAACTATGCTCGATGGGAGTTCTGCATGAGGTCGCATCTAAAGCAGTCTTATTCTTCAAGCAACGGTTGCAGACAAGAAAGCTTTTCCAGCTTGACGATTAGCTAAAGCACCATGGCACCCATACAGCTTAGCATTGACACCATCATGTTGAATTTTGGCCTGAGATTATTTTAGTTGTATTCATCTTTATATATATATATATATATATATATATATATATATATACAATCCTTCTTAGCTAAAGACGTATGCACCATTCTTTATGGTGCGGATTTGGTATTTTGGCTAACTTTTCGATTAAATTTTTACATCTCCACAGTCTGGTATTTAGGTACTCATGTATAAATCATCTCTGCAAATTTTTACCCAATTTGATAACCATTAGCATATCAAACTAGATTAAAACAAATGGACAGACTGCATTTTGTCAAAACTGAATCGTTCATGTTTATGATAGAAAATCACACTTTTGAATGCCTTAACGATTATGAAATTGGCTGAAAATTTACAGAGATAATCTATACATGAGTACCTAAATACTAGACGGTGGAGATGTAAAAATTCAATCGAGAAGTTAGTCAAAATGTCAAATCCGCACCATAAGATTTTGTGCGGACGTTCTTAACCAAGAAAAATCATATATATATATATATATATATCAGTCCCTATCCAGAGCGGGGCTCCGCTATGATATTTAAGAGCGGGGCTCCGCTCTGAAATTAAAGAGCGGGACTCCTTATTTGACCCACTTTCCGTTCAAATTTCTACATCTCCACTGTTCAGTATTTAGGTATATGTGTTTAGATCACTTCTGCAAAGTTACATCAAATTTGATAATCGTTTAAACATTCTTAGTCGTGATTAATACGAATGGTTCATACTGAACAAATTCAGTTTTTTCATTGATGTTTTATCGTTTTGATACATTAACGATTACCAAATGAGTTGAAAATTTATAAAAATGATCTACACGCATATACATAAATACTGAACGGTGGAGATGTAGAAATTTGACCGGAAAGTGGGTCAAATAAGGAGTCCCGCTCTTTAATTTCAGAGCGGAGCCCCGCTCTCGATAGGTACTATATATATATATATATATATATTTAGTAGTATATTCTAATGATTCTTTCTACCACATTTACGACAAATTTGTTGTCATATATGTGAAATTGTGAATGTAGGTATCACATACGAGGAATTTTTCAGTGTGATGGGAGAACCACGCGGCAGTATCTAGTGGTCCTCCCTACCAATAAAATTGTGACACACGTGAGATTTTGTGACAGAAAATTATTTCAGTTATTTTGTCAAACACCATTTTAGATTTATTATTGTTTTTCTAAACCCTATACCTTAAACCCTAAAACCCTAAACTCTAAAAGATTGATTAAAGTCATTTTACAAAAAGTAAAATAAATAAATTTATAATTTCTGTGATAAAATTTCACGAGTTGAAATTTCATTAGTAGGGAGGACCACTAGGCACTACCACGTGGTTCTCCCATCACACTAAAAAATTTCTCCTCACATACAAGTGGGTACTTAAGACTTTCCTTATACTTATTTATTTTCTTTAACAATTCAATTGTAGTACGTGTTGCCTCTTTTAATGAAATGTTTTTTAACAGGGGAATATAAGATAAAAGATTTTTTTTAAAGAAATTATAAAATTATAGGAGAGTTTTAGTTGCACCTCAAAAAAATCTATGTGTACATCCATTTTTATTATACATCTTTTTTACTTTTTAACTATTATAAAAGAGTGTTGCTATTGAGACCTCCACATTTGCTCATTAGACCTCTAATACTTTCTACACTTTCATTAGACTTTTGAATATAAGCATTTACTCACTAGACCTCCATTCAAATTACCGAAATAACCTTACATATGTTATTCAAATATATTTCAATAAATTACTCATTCAACCTCCTATTCACTTACTAGACCTCTCTTTCTTAATATTTTTTTTCTTTCGTGTAAAATCTAATGAGATAAATCAAAACATATGATATACAAATATTTCAAAACACACTAGCATATGTCTTTTGTACTATTTTAATAGTTACTAGTGTGTTGCAAATATATTTAAGGTCTAATAAGATATATAAAAATATTCAATATATATATATATATATATATATATATATCAAAACTCTTGACCCTTTTTATTTTTCATGTTGCAAAACTTATTAAAATATATGCGCTTAGTTTTATACACTTACTCTTGACCTTATATTTTGTATATGCACTTAAACATGTATAATTATAGTAACTTTATGTCACATTAACAATCTTATATTTTGTAAATTTGCTTAGTTTCAACACTTACTGAAATTGGAAAAGAAATTTGATAAGGAAAATAATAAATAACATTATTATTGAATTGAAAAGTCTATAAACAATAAATATAACACTTTTTTTATGCACTTATTGTCCTCAATAGTCTTTATATAAGAGGATATAAATATAATTTAATAATTAAAAATAGAGAGATGTCAAGTAAACAAATGTGGAGGTTCCAATAGCAACACTCTTATAAAATCTATGTACACCTCTTCTTACTTACTAAAATGCCCCCAACTTTTTAACTACTATGCACAACTGACTAAACTTCTCTTTTTTGCTCTAACCCTCAATGGCTACCCGAACCATTGGGGCTCGTATGGCGCTGGTTTTTGTCGGATTTGAATGGACCACGAATCGATACAATTGAAGCTATCTTTGATTGAATCGAGTAGGTATATCATCTTTAATTGAAATATAGAAATCCAACTACCTTTGATTCTCCCTATGGCTATCAGCCCGTTATCAATTTCTTCTAACCCATTAATTTTTTCTTCTCTTTAAAACACAAGCCCAGATGATTGACTACAATTGACATAAGTATTTCAGGTTTTTAGCAAATCATAAATTCATATGCTTTTTTGATTAACAAAATCATTTTAAAGTCCTTTAATCATCATACCCTTACGCATAAGGGTGACATGACATAGGGACAATGTATAATCGGAAGAGGAGAAGAAGATGACAGGAAATTAGCAGAAGGATGAATCATCTATACTATTATTAAAAAAATGGCTTGCTAGCTAAAAACATATTTTTTTACTTTTATACTCTTTAAATATTAAATAACTTTATAAATGTATTTAATTATTAGAGATAAGAATTATTAGAGATAAGAACGTAAAAGTCAGAAATAATTTTCCTCTTATTTTTCAGAAATTAACTCCCCACTTCTAAGTTGTTAACTTCCCACTTCTCCGAGCAATTTCTAGTAAGATTGAGGAGAAGTGAGAAAAATGAAATGACGACGAATTAACGTCGGGGCTTGCCAAAGATTAAATTTTTAATTTATGTTTAATTTATCTATTTATGTTTATTTATTATTTTATATGAGTTAATAAAGTCAAATAAAAGTCTCTGACCCTTTTTGCAAACTTTTCTCTCTGGAGGAAAACCCTAAAGGCCGACTTCTCTCCAACCTAAAATTTCAACCTCGTCCGGTGGCACCCGAACGCCTGGGCCGGCCTTTGGCTGTGCTGCCGTCTTGGGTCTGCTAGCGGACGAGATTTTGAGGTTATTGACTTGGTTTTCTCTCTCGGGTTTTTGGTTCTAGCTCTGGGATGGTGGTGTCGTTTGAAGCATTCGTACCCTGCAGTGGTGGTGGTTGTCTTCTGGGATTTACAAGTCCTGTGATGGCTGCGATGTTTAGGACTGTTTTGCGAATCGGCATGGCGGAGAAGCTTGGGTGGTCTGAGAGATTTCTGGGTGACGCTTTGTTTGATTTAGTAAGAACGTTGTAGTGGGGTGGCTGGTCAGGTTTTTGTGGGTTCATGAGAGTCGCGGCAACCGTGGGTTGGAGAGCAGATCGACGGCGTCGGAGGTTAGGAATGGTGGTGATGGGCCGAGTCAACCTTCTAATGTGCTTTGGACTGGGCCCTTTTTCTTAAGGCTAGGGCTAGGTGGTTTGTTGGGTTGGGTTTGGGCCCAATTCAATAATCACGTATACTAAGCTATGCTCATTAGTTTATGTTTTTGTCTAGTTTTTTTAGCTAGGGCTGCTTGCGGAGCTAGGGCAACTGATTTTAGCTAAGGCTATAGGTGCTCTTAGGGAAGCCACCTCGGCGTTGGGTGGTCCCGGTGGTGGCAAATAAAGTCGGGTTGGGCATGTCTTTCCCTTCTTTTGGTTACTTTTGGGGAGCATATTATGGTTCACAATATAGAGATTGCCCAGGATTAATTATGTCTTCTTGTTGAAAATATACATCCCACATGGGAAAATGAGACCTAGCATATGGGTTTATAAGGGTTTGAGTTACTCTATCCATTGCCAATTCGTTTTGAATTGGAACTGCAGACTAGTTTATCATAATATCATAGGCACGTTACCCACGTCTACGTGTTAAACCCAAATGGCCAGACGAACGGTGACATGTTGAGAATATACATCCCACATGAGCTACGTTGCACGGACACGTGCCAAATGTGTCGTATCGCGTATCGGACACGGATACGCATACGATACGTCTAAATACGGTGAAATACGGTCGGACACGATATGGATACGCACGTATTTGTGTTGGACACGTGCGTATCTGGGTGGACACGAAAATAAGAAGGATACGAGGGGTAGAATGGACATTTAGCAAAAAGAACACAAATTCCCAATACCTCACATGTTCTTCGTTCGCTGGAACAAGACAGCTTAGTTCTTCCTTCGCTCTAGATCAGAGACCATCGCATCGCCATCGCCGTCGCACCACCGCCGTCGCGCCATCGCCGTCCTGCCATCGCCATTGCCATTGCATCGGGTGTGTTCCGTTACTGGGTGTAACTCTATCTATGAATGCTTAAGGGTTTCAGTAACTCTATCTATGAATGCTTATGGGTTTTTGGTTCTTGATTTTTCTGAGTCAATTAAATGGGTGTGTGTGAAAGATATTAGGTGTTGTGTATTGAGTTCAATTCTTGTTGTGATAGATTTGCTGGTGTCAGTGGTGTGTATTGTTGCTGTCATACTATGTTTTAGACTCTACACTCTACAACAAAATGTTGTTGTCCCTGTTGATGATCATGTTTCTTATTTTTTCCTTCTTCTTTTTTGGGGTGCATTTGTAACTAGTCTTCTTGACATATGGTCAGACCATGCAGCTGAACTTGTTGTATAAGTGAGTATAACCTGTTTTGAAGCTTCAGTGGCTATGTTATATTTTTTAGCTTCAGTGGTTCTTCTTAGTTTGATCATATGTTATTTGTTTAAGAGTTTGTTTTTTTTATTTAAGGAACCATGAGTACTGGAGGATCCACTCCCATTAGTTCCAGCACCGACTCTGTTAATGCTGGTTCTAGTAGTGGAGGTGGAGCTACTGAATGTGATCATAGTCTAGGAGATGATAAAGCTCTGTTATGGATATATGTGAAGAAGATTAGCAAACCTCCACGGGGAGGTAATTGGAGGTGGTAATGCAGTTTTTGCAAGTTGTTCTACAATGGCTCATACACCAGAGTTCGTAGTCATTTGCTGAAAGAAGGAATAGGTGGAGTGGCATATTGCACTAAGGTTAATCCTGATGCATATGCTGCTAGGCAAGTTCCTCTACCATCATCAAGACAACAAAAAGGGAATCTTTCCACTAGCAGCATTAGGATGAGTACTTATCATGCCTATACACAAGAACCTACAACATCTAGTATGGAGAAGAAGAGGAAAACAAGTGGTGGTGTCCTTACAAAATCCTGGAATAACTCGGCTAGGGAGGAATGTGATGGTGAGGTTGCAAGGATGTTCTACACTGGTGGCCTATCATTCAATCTTGCAAGAAATTCACACTACCGGATGTCTTATGTTCGTGCTTCCACTCTTCCAGGCTATGTACCACCAGGTTACAATGCTTTAAAAACCACACTTCTTACAAAGGAAAGAAAGAACATTGAGAAGCATTTAGAGCCAATGAAGCTTATATGGAGGGATAAGGGTGTAAGTATATATAGTGATGGTTGGTCCGATGCACAAAGAAAGTCTTTGATTTATGTGATAGCTACATGTGAGCGTGGTCCAATGATGTTGAGAGCAATAAATTGTGAGGGAGAATACAATGACCATCAAATGATTGCAAATTTGATTATTGATTCCATCAAGGAAGTTGGCCATGAAAATGTTGTGCAAGTGATTACGGACAATGCTCCCGTTTGTTCAAAAGCGGGTAATGTGATAGCAAGTAAGTATCCTACTATCTTTTGGACACCATGTGTAGTTCATACTTTGAATCTTGCTTTGAAGAACATTTGCACACCTTCTAATATTGTGAGCAATATGGATGTGTATGATGCATGTTCTTGGATACAACCGATAGCGTAGGATGTAAGTTTTATTAAAAACTTCATTATGAATCATGGAATGAGATTGGTTATGTTTAATGATCATTGCCCTTTGAAGTTGCTTTCGGTTGCTCCAACAAGGTTTGCTTATACTGTTATTATGATGAAGAGATTTAAGACAATCAAGAATGGTTTACAACAAATGGTGATTAGTACAAAGTGGGATGACTATAGAGAAGATGACCATAAGAGGGCAGGTTCGGTGAAGGAGAAGTTGTTGAATGAGTTATTTTGGGATGATATCGACTACATCCTTTCTTTTACGGAGCCTATATATGAAATGATTAGGAGAGCGGATACGGATAAACCTTGTCTTCATTTGGTGTATGAGTGGTGGGATAGTATGATTCAAAAAGTAAAGAAGGCTGTCTATAGGAAGGAAAGAAAGCAACCGGCACTACCAGAAAAGGGGTTATAGCCGACGACGCCATCTCGTCGGCCGTTTTCATTAAATCGTCGGCTATTCTCATAGCCGACGAAGTATCGTCGGCTATTGTCTCGTCGGGACTGCTCCGTCGGCTATAGTATAGCCGACGACACTCAGGGTAAGTCGTCGGCTTATAAAACACGCGGTATAGCCGACGAATAAAGCGTCGTCGGCTATACTTCGAACATTGCCGACGAAAGAATCGTTGGCTTCAACAATTACGTAATTGCCCCTAACCCTGAAGTATAGCCGACGACACTATCGTCGGCTATACGTCCGGCATAGCCGACGAATTAATCGTCGGCCATAACAATCGCCGGTACCAGGAACGGCTATTTTTTGCCGGAAGCCGGGAGGGTATAGCCGACGAAATATGGTCCGTTTCGTCGGCTATAACCCCTAAATATTTAAAAAAAATTAAAAATTTAACTCGGGCCCAATTTCACTTCGTCTTCGGTTTGGCTGCAGAAAATCCACGAACAAACATCCAAATATCCAACAAATATCCACATCAATCCATCTCTAATATCCTACCTACTGTACAAATTAACCCCCTAACTAGTCATCTACTCATCATCACCCCCTAAACGCGTAGCGTCGTCGACGGGATCGTTCGAGTTCCGGTGGCTATGGCTACCCTGATCGCCTGGCGTACTCCGATGCGGAGGGGGAGTGGGGATGACGAACTGGGGCATCTGTGGCGGAGGCGGGGGCTGGAGTCCAGCCTGCTGGGCCTCCCAAGATTGCTGCATCCATCGGTACATCTCCGCCACAGATGCGTCTCTGGCCTGCTGCGCCGAAGCCTCCGCGGCCCTCGCCAACTCCGCCTGCTGGAGCGCCTCCACCGCCCTCGCCAACTCCGCCTGCGTCCTCTGCAGCTGTGTCTGCAAGTCTCCTCTCGTCGAAGCCGCACGCTGCGTGCTGGGATTGGCCGGCGTGTACTTGAGAACCCCATCTCCTGCCGCGCCTAGGCCTCTCTGGTAGAAGTAGTTGTTGCCCGTCCCTACCGCCGCGTGCATGATCTGAGAGGCCAAGCGCGGCTCAAGGGTGTCGATCGTGGAGGCAAACTCCGCGATCGCCTCGTCGGACGCCCCTTCCCCCAGGGTGTCTCGCGCGATCCCGAAGGTGATCGCGTTGGTCTCCGCATCTATTTCCGCCTAATTGACAAGAAAATATAATAAACGAATTAATAAAAAAAATATATAAATTAATTTAATGAAACACTTTTATTGAAGATGGGCGAATACTTACCACTTGGTCGGGACGCCCCGGATACATCTGCGCATGAATCCACGACAACGGCCTCAGCGGTCGGTCCCTCCTCGCAATCTCTGCCCATTGCCTCCAGGAGCGGGCGCCGCCGTGGTGGGGGTGCTCGTTCCTCTTGCGGTTGTCGCTGTTCGTCTTCGAGATTTTCTGTATTATAAGAACGAACATATAAACGCAAATATAAATTAGTAACTAAATTAAAATATTAGGAACTAACCAAAATAAAATTATTAACTAATTGTTACTAACTAATTTAATTTAATTAGTAACTACTTCACTAACTAATTTAATTTAGTAACTAACTAACTTACTAACTACCTAATTTAATTTAATTTAATTTAATTTAGTAACGAACTAACTAACTATGTAACTAACTAACTAACTTAATTTAATAACTAATAACTAACTAACTAATTAATTTAATTAAGTAACTACATAATTTAATTATTAAATAACAGTAAAAGGTTATATACTAGCAGGCTAAATTTTCTTACCGAGACCCTGTCGCTCCCGAAGTAGGCTACCAGCCATAGCCACTCATACTCCCTGTACCGGAACTCGTGGGGGGTTGCACCTCGCCCCAAGCCCTGCTCCACATGGTACGTCCTGTAGTGCGTCGACAACTCGTTCTTCCACTCGAAGTACCTATATTAACAAAACACAACTGTTAGATATATTCGTGCACTGCCAATAAATAGTATGATAGTAAAATAACGCGAAACACATAACATGTTCTTCAGCTGCTCGTCTCTCCACCAGTCCAAGGTAGGATGGACTCTAAACCATTGCTGCAATATTATAAATTAATTAGAAAATATTTTTATATAGTTATAAGGACTGAATTCATAAATGTTTATTTTCTATAATAAAAATACGATTTAACTCACCGACAGTGCATTGTACACTCGCGCCTTGATGTCATCGGGCACAGAGCCCCAGTCGGGCCACAACAGTGGGACCCTGTCCCGCACGAGCATGCCCGTCGCGTTGATATACTTGGTGGTGGTGTCTCTCCTCTCGATCGGGCGTCCATCCTCACCGGGACCGGGCAGGATCTCCCTGATCCCACCGGCGAGCTCCCTCTCCAGGGTCGACATGTTCGCTGGCCCTCTGGTCCGTCTCGTCCCCGAGGGTTTATTTACGAGGACGCCTGTATCATAATTAAAATGAATACATAGTTAAATAATTATTTAAACTAACTAATTAAATAATTAATTAAACAATCTAAATAATTAATTAAACTAACCAATTACCTGCGTCGTTGTACTGCTTGTCCTTCTCACGAACACACCATAGGCCGCGGCAGTCCTCTGAGTCGAAATGCCTGTAGACGTAGGCCTCCTCCCAGGGAATCTCGTGCGGCCGGTCGTGCCGCCAAATCTGCCTCCCCCTAGCGTCGTACTAGGGGATGGCAGGGAGAAACTGGACCATGTACATCCCCGATGGCGGAGACATACGGGGCGTGGACCCTGAGGGGCCTGATCCCCCTGACGGTGGGCCCTGTCGCTGTGGGGGGACAGGGAGCATGTCTGGAGGGGCCAGATCGGCGCGCGGTGAGGTCGGCTGCCGATCCTGGAACAGTGCTGAAGTGCACTGGGGTCTGGAGGATGCGGCTCTGCGTCCTCCTCCGACACTCGAGGTTGGGCCCGCTCCCGTCGACTCATACGAGGAGCCCCCACGTGGATCGCTCGGGGTCAATCCCATCAAGGTCTCCTCTCGTCGACTCATAGGCCGGCGTAGGCCCCGACGACCGCTGGATCCGCTCCCCCCACGGCTGGGTCCTGCCTGAGCGTCGGGGTCGCTCTCGGTCGGTCTGGCAAGCCATCGGTCTACAGCGCGGCGGTTTCCTGCACAATTAGTATATAAATTCCATAAATTTCACAAAAATTCCACAAAAAAATTAAAAACTTCATTCAATGTATATATACTTAATTATATATATACCTAAATATATTTATACCTAATTATATATATATATATATATATATTCCGAAATATATATATATATAGATATATATATATATATATGTATATCCTCCTAAAAAATCTTGTTAATTCCACAAAATTAAAAAAAATTCCACAAAATTCCTTAAATTCCACAAAAAAATAAAAAACTTCATTAAATATATATATACCTAATTATATATATACCTAAATATATTTATACCTAATTATATATATATATATATATATATATATATATATTCCAAAATATGTATATATAGATATATATATCCTCCTAAAAATTCTTGTTAATTCCACAAAATTAAACAAAATTCCACAAAATTCCATAAATTTCACACAAAAATAAAAAACTTCATTAAATATATATATACCTAATTATATATATACCTAAATATATTTATACGTAATTATATATAAATTAGTATATAAATTAGTATACTAGTATATAAATTCCACAATTAGTATATAAAAACCCTAAATTTAACAAAAAATCCACAAAATTAGTATATAAATTCCACAAAATTCCACAAAATTAACAAAAAATCCACACAATTCCATAAATTTCACAAAAACCCTAAATTCCACAAAAAATTCACAAAAACCCTAAATTTCACAAAAACACAAAATTCCACAAAATTAATAAAAACCCTAAATGAGGCTCGATCGGGGCTACCTGACATGGTGGTGCAGGCTGGACGAGGACCGGTGGTGCGGTGCGGCGGCGACGGCGGCTAGGGGCGGCTGCTAGAGGGGATCGATCCGTATTCGGTTCGGGTCGGGGAAGGGTTGGGAAGCACGGGGACGGGGCGGGGAGGGGTCGGGTAGGGCCGGGGAGGGTCGGTCGGCGTCGGGGAGGCTAGGTGGTGGTCGGTCGGCGTCGGGGAGGGGTTTAGGCGATTAGGGATTTCGGTTGAACTCGGGAAAATGAGGGAGAGGCGCCTCTGTTTCGGTTTAAATCGAAGGACTATAGCCGACGATTTAATTTTAATTCGTCGGCTATAGTCATAGCCGACGAAATTCGTCGGCTATACTCTGACCCGAAATCCGGGCCGGGCCGAAGTTGGGCTTTGCGGGCCGGTTATAGCCGACGAAGTATGGATTTCGTCGCCTATAATATGAATCGCGTCGGCTATACTTCACGCTCTCAGCAGCCGTCAGATCTCGCCCATCCAACGGCGGACAATGAAACGGCGCGGATCGCAAGAGTTTAGCCGACGAAGTTAAGTATGTCGTCGGCTATTCTTTGGTCAAACTACAAAGTCAAACCTCTAAACAATTTAAAACGGCAATTGGCCCGTCTAAATGACGTTTTTTTGCCTGACCTTCAACAGAGAATAGTTTCAGATCGATGAGACGCAACTAATCGTATAAAAATTTTCCTCAAAATTTTTACCGACCGTCAGGCTACCCATAGGAAAACGGAAGTAAAAAACAGCTAACCGCAACATTCGGCACACAGATTTTGTC
Organism: Potentilla sterilis; assembly: GCA_963682095.1. Classification (NCBI taxonomy): domain Eukaryota; kingdom Viridiplantae; phylum Streptophyta; class Magnoliopsida; order Rosales; family Rosaceae; genus Potentilla; species Potentilla sterilis. The sequence continues at coordinate 32,002,057 of OY821754.1, forward strand.
GGAATCTTCCCATTTTTCAACCGTAGACGTATTTCAATATTTCGGTCGTATCTTATTTCACGACACTTTTGCATTTGAAGGGTCTACGTATAGTAACTATTTGAAACTATACATTCACTTAAACACTTAGTAAACAAGTTAAGGAACATTAGTGCATATGTTCCGATTTCGAATCTAAAAGTTTGGAAAATCTATTCCAACCGTCAGATATCACCGTTAAGATTAAATACATGTATGAAAAAAATTCCAACTACATCTGACAACGTTAAAGGCTCGATCGGTACGGTCAAACCTCTAAACGCTTTAAAACGGAAATTGGCCCGTCTAAATGACGTTTTTTGGCCTGACCTTCAACAGAGAATAGTTTCAGATCGATGAGACGCAACTAATCGTATAAAAATTTTCCTCAAAATTTTTACCGACCGTCAGGCTACCCATAGGAAAACGGAAGTAAAAAACAGCTAACCGCAACATTCGGCACACAGATTTTGTCGGAATCTTCCCATTTTTCAACCGTAGACGTATTTCAATATTTCGGTCGTATCTTATTTCACGACACTTTTGCATTTGAAGGATCAAGCAATGGTTTCGGTCAACATCCGGGCCAGGGGTTATAGCCGACGAATTACAGGTCGTCGGCTATACTTTAGCCGACGACCTTCAACATTTTGTCGTTAGCCGACGCCGGCAACATTTAGGGCCTGAAAATTGCCTATTTCACCTGATAAATTCATGAACATCGCACAAACAATTCAATACAATTTCCCATAAACTCGGAAAACGGTAATTAAGGACGAAAAATGTATTCATACATGCATGCACCATCGTACACAAATACATACATAAATAGTATACTAAGGATGATAGTCAGAATCATCCTCATCACTTGAGTCAGACGTAGTATAGTAGTTAATATCTGGCAACCGGTGCTCGTACTCGTCGTCTGAGTCATCGTCTGCCTGATATAGACGATTCGGATTAACATCATACATGGGCACCTGACCCCTAGGAAGTCGAACCACTCTGCCCGGCGTCACATTATTATCGCGGATGGTGGAGGATTCCGGAATGTCGCCGGCGTCCGGCTCTTGGTATGCGGTCGCTTCTTGACACTCTGTGCTCACACCAAGTGTGGTAGCACTGTATATGTCTCGCTGAGACACATGGTTAACTACCTTCCACGTGCCTTTGTTCGATGGATCGTCAAGATAAAAGACCTTTTTGGCCGCTGTGGCGAAAACAAAGGGGTCATCTTCATACACACTAGTGGCGGTATTCACCGAAAGTATGCCGTACTGATCGATCCGTATGCGGTGCGGCCTAGTATCAAACCATCGACAGACTTTCATGCGGTTCCCATAAATGAGTTCAACAACTGACTGTAGGACACCGTAAAAATCCACGCCCCCCTCTGCACCATCGACCATCACCCCACAATTCTGTGTTTTGCGTTCCCCGTCTCTAGCTTCACATATATACTTAACGCCGTTGACATCACACATTGGGCGGATTGTGGAAGATATCGGCTTCATCGACAACAGCCTCAATTCCTCTGAGTAATTTGTATGACCACCCCTCGCAGCCACTTGCATCAGCTGAAAAATATAACTCAAATCAGTTGGTGTGTTTATGATTAAAGAATAGGGAACTGTAAAAGAAAGCCATCTAATATATATATTTATACACTTACCCATTGTGGAAAATAGTCTGCAAACGTCGTGTTGTGGTACTCGACATCACCGCGAACTTCCTTGCAGTGAAGATGGGTTCGTTTCCAATATTGTACCTCCGGACAGTTTATTAGAACCCACCAGTGGGCAATCCCTACCTCATGGTCAGGCAACTTGTCCACACCCTTCTTCTTGAAGCTTCCGTATGGTTCAACAGAGTTGGCGACGATAGATAGGTTGAAGTCGGGGTCATCTCGACTTGGATGTTGTGGGGGGTCCTCCATCGCTCCCAAGTACAACTTGGCGTACGTTACACACTCATGCGCAATGTAAGCTTCAGCAATACACCCCTCAGGCGCAGATTTATTGTGCATATATTTCTTGTAGTCTCCAAGTTGTCTGCAAGGTTAACAAGTGCATGTTAAGAGCATGCAACTTTTATTTAAAAACATGTATAAATCAAATTTATGAATAACATGTACCTTTCGATGGGATACATCCAAGTGTAGTGTACGGGACCGGTAAGCAACAATTGTTGGGGAAGATGGATCATCAGGTGAGGCATGATGTCAAAGAAGTTTGGGGGAAATATCCTCTCGAACTTGCACAAGATAAAAACGATTTCCTCATGCATTCTCATGAGGTCTGATTTTCTAACTTCTCTAGCGCATAACTTCTGGAAGAATCTTGACAACGCCACCAACGGCTCAACCACTTCATCCTCCAAGTACCCTCGAATGAAAATAGGGAAGAGGCGTTGAAGCAGTACATGGCAGTCGTGACTCTTTAATCCGTACATCTTGTTGTCTCGGTAGTTAACACACTTGCTTATGTTACCCGCATAGCCATAAGGATACCTGCATAGCCATTAACAACAATTAGATTTCATGCATATATAGTCGTCCAACAACAGATGGATTCTTTAGGGAATACATGCCTAATAAAAAGTTACCTGACATTACTCAGCCATCCAAAGATTTCATGTTTCTGGTCCCTGGTGACTGTGTAAGGAGCTTGGGGCATTTTGCTCCTGCCCTCTCTCAACCACAAATGGTCCCGCAGTCCCATATTTCTCAGATCAACGCGTGCCTTGGGGGTGTCTTTTGTTTTCTTCTCCCAATTCAAAACTGTGCCAACCACGGCTTCACCCACGTTCTTCTCTATATGCATGACATCCAGGTAGTATCTGGTAGCCAACCTGGCCCAATAAGGAAGTTCCCATAAGATGCTCTTGTGTGACCAGAACCTATACCGATCCGGCCTCTCTGGAATCGTGCGCAACACATCGGGATGATTGCTAAGCGGACCAAAGTCATACTCATTCAACACTGCCAATATTTCCTCCCCTGTCCATTGCTCGGGTGCCCAGCCCCTTTCTTCAGTCCCATCAAAAGCCTGTGCATCGTCCCTAAATGGATGGTCATGCGGAAGCCAACGACGGTGACGCATCTGGACAATCTTGCTGCAATGAGGACTGGAGCAATCAACAGTCATGCACTCTGAACAAGCCCTGTAACCCCTGGTGACGCTGCCCGACAACATACCCCTCCCAGGAAAGTCACTGATCGTGCCAACAAGCATGGCATGCATCCGGAACATCTCATTTTTGAACCGGTCGTAGACCAGGTGGCCGTTCAGACTCAAGTACCGAAGCTCCTCAATTACGGGTCTCAAATACACATCGAGAAACTTTCCCGGATAACCTGGGCCTGGAATCAACAATGTGAGCATGTTATATTCCTTCTTCATGCACATCCACGGTGGAAAGTTGTACGGAATCAAAATAACTGGCCACACACTGTACTGAAGCTCTTTCTTGCCAAAAGGGTTGAAACCGTCGGATGATAGCCCTAGCCAAACATTTCGATCCTCTGATGCAAATTCAGGAAACTCCAACACATTCTTCTTCCAACCCTCTCCGTCGGCGGGATGTCTAAGGGTGTCATCGTCAGGCACATTCCTCTCAGCCCACCATCTCATAGCTTTGGCCGTGAAAGCACACATGAACAACCGCTGAAGCCTATCAATCAGCGGGAAGTACCGAAGTATCTTCACAGCTTTCTTGTTCCCTTTAGGAGTGAACTTATACCGCTCTGTATTGCATACTGGGCAGTATTCAAGATCTGCAAGTCCTTCCCCGTAAAACAGAACGCAATCGTATCTGCATGCCTGAATCTTGATGTAGGAAAGGCCGAGATCTTTAAGGATATGTCGCACCTTATGATGACTGGTAGGAAGCCGATGTCCGGGGGGCATCGCCCCACCCCATATCTTCAGCCAATCATCAACCGATTTGACAGTGCCTTTGTTCTCCGTTTTGATCTTCATCACTCCCATGACAGATTCAAGGACAGTCTTACTGCATCCGGGGTACAACGGAGTCTGTTGCAATGCGATCAGGTTGTTGTACTTTTCCATACCACTTGTGTTGACCGGAGATCGGGGTAATGGCTCGAGTGGCTCAATATCAGGGAAACACTCCATCTCCGGAGGAGGGAGTTGCACATCTGGTGCTTCATCAAAGACACCGCTCTCACGAGGAAACATATCGTTGATCCAGTTCGTTGTTGGATCATTGGAGGAACTCCCCCTCTCGGCAAATTGTCCATGAGGACCCGCAAACTCTGGTTCACCGTGATAAATCCAATTAGTGTATAGGACCCAAAATCCATATCTAGCCAGGTGTTGCTCCACTGTCTCTATGGAAAACCGGTGTCGTGGGGTGGCACACTTGCACTTTTTACACGGACAATAATGAAGTGTAGTGTCTCCACAGTTAGCCATCACAAAATCCAGGAAACTCCTAACTCCATCATGATACGCCTGATCCCATCTTCCAAGGGTAATCCAACTCTTGTCCATCCTGTAAATTCAAGAAATAAATATAGCTATATATAGATATGTATATATGCACGTACTACGTACGTACGTACGTACTAATTAATTAAAAAATTCATCATTACACACACACACACACATATATATATATATACACATGCATCCCTAAATTAATTAAAACATCGTCAATCTCCCTAATTAATTAAACACAATGTATTTTTTATATATACCAACAATATATTTTTAATTACAATTAAATTAATTAATATATATATACATTTTTTCATCAAATTCATCTAAAATCACCTATAAATCAACAATCAATCACTAATCTTCAACAAAACTTCAATTCTATCTAACCAACATATCAACCCATTAATAATCTCATCTCAACACATATATATATATATATATATATATATATCAAATTAATCACACATTTATTCTAATTAAACTCTAAATTAACACACCTCTGCATATAACCAACTAAATCAACACACACAGCAATATACGTACCTTTCAAGCTTATGGCCGAGGTTTTGGACGATTTCAGAGCGTTTTCGAAATATTTTCAACGAATGAGCTCGCTGCTGCAGAATAGATCTGATATAAGAGTTATAGCCGACGAATACCCTCCTCGTCGGCTATAACCAAAAACTTTTCGTCGGCTATAGTTATAGCCGACGACGTCCGAAAACTCGTCGGCTATAATATTATAGCCGACGATGTGGCCGACGAAATAGTAATTCGTCGGCTATGACCCCTTATAGCCGACGAAGTACTATTTCGTAGGCCGTTTTTTCCCATATCGTCGGCTATAACCCCCTTTTCTGGTAGTGCGGATCAAGAATCTCTATTTTGGAATGCGGTATATAAAGTTTTAATGTCTCGTTGGACCAAGAGCAATAAGGCCCTCCATTGCTTGGCACATTCTTTGAATCCCAAGTAAGTGTTTCTTTTATTTCCATCAATTGCTTTATTATATTGGTTAGTAAATCTAATTGAATATATTTATATTTATTTCATAGAAACCATACTTATGCATATATATGAATTTACTTACTTAATTAGGTACTATAGTGTGGAATGACTTAATGAAGAACCTAGTCGTGTTGCTCCTCATAAAGATAAAGACATTACAAATGAAAGGAAAAATTGTCTCATTCGGTACTTTGCCAATGAAGATGAAAGAAGAAATGTTAACATAGAATTTGCCAATTTTTCTATGTGTATGGCTCAATTTGGAAATGGAGATGCAATCAAGGATAGGTCTTTATTAGAGCCACTTACGTGGTGGGCGGTCCATGGATCTTCGACACCAATTCTTCAAGGCATAGCCTTCAAGCTTTTAGGTCAACCGTGTTCTTCCTCATGTTGTGAAAGAAATTAGAGTACTTACAATTTCATTGTGAAGAGAAACAAGATGACACCACAAAGAGAGGAAGATTTGGTATTTGTGCATACCAATCTTCGTCTCTTAGCAAGGCAAAGCCCCAAGTACAATGAAGGTGGAACTAAAATGTGGGATGTTGGAGGTGATGAATTTGATTCATTGGAGGACTCTAATGTTGGATGACTTGAGATTGCCGAACTCTCACTTATGAACCACAATTGGAGGAAGTTTTGTTTGATGATGATGATATTGAAGTGGAAGACCTTGGAGAGGATGGTATGGATGAAGATGAATGAAATCATTTAGTTTTTTTTTATTTGTATTGTAATTTAATTATGAAACTTTGTTTGGATTTAGATTGACTAGGTTTTAATTTTATAAACTATTTTGTTTGCATTTCACATATTTTTATTATACATATATATAATATTTAAAATAAAATTTAGTTAACGTGTCCACCATGTGTCCGTATTAAAAAAAATAAAATTTGGCGTGTCCGCGTATCGTATTGTGTCAAATACGAACACACGTATTTGTATTCGTACTTCTTAGCACATGAGATAATGAGACGTAACATGTGGATTTATAAGGATTTGGACTACTTTATTCATTGTCAATTGATTTTGAATTGAAACAGCATATTACTGTATCACTTCTTAATAGTTTTGCATGATTCAGTTCTTTCGTAGCCTGCGAGGGCGGATATATACCGTAAATAACCCAAAAAAATATTCAGCGCGTAACAAAAAAATTTCAATGTCAAGAGGGCCTCAATAGACGGCACTGCTATTTCGCGCCTCTTTCATCAGTTTCGAAGAGACGAACTGAAAAGCTTCAAGCACGAAGAATTCACTCAGGTATGTATCATATATAAATTGATTACCTTTTTTTTTTTTTTGATTGGTGTATGATTTGTTTATCCTTGTTGATCAGCTTTCATTTGGCTCACTCTTCCTCCACAATTCGCCCTCTTCTCCAAGTAATCAAAGGTCAGGCTCCTGCTCTCTAATCTTGTTGATAATATAATTGGGCTCTCGTAGTTTACTTGGTGTGTTTCTATATGTTTATGAATTGAGAATTGATTGAAATTCCGTCAGTGTGTTTGTAATTTGAGTGAAATTCAGCTTCTTACATTTGGGTCATGCTATAATTGCAGATGATATTGTTTTATTTGAAGTTTGGAATTAGTTGAAGGAAAAAGTTTGGGATCTTTTTATCTTTTTTTTTTTTTTTTTTGTGATGAGACATGTACTTGATAAAAGTGAACTGTTGGAAGCAATTACTAGGAATAGACAAGAATTGAACATTTTGATTCTTGATTCTCTACGATATTGTTGTGTTCTAAGCTGGAAGCCACTTGAAATAGCACATCTGTTACAAGATCGTGATATGTGGAAATGGTACACTCTAAACTTTCTGGTTGACATTTCGCAATATCACACTTAGCAGCAAACTGATTCAAGAGCATTCATATTAATGTACATATAGCACAATGCTACTGACACTCATAAAAGGCATTTTAGACTCATCTGTAATCTTTTGTCAGCTAATGATTACTATTTTAATAATCTGGAGTCCACAATGACTTTCTGGAAGTGCAAATGTTTCATCTGCATTCTATTTTCTTGACAAAGAACTTGCTGAGGCACTTTGGTCACCATGAAAATAAAACTGGTTAGTAGGTTATGTCACTGAGCACAATCATGTATTGCTAATCATTGTGTTTTTGATTGTTTTCTCTTTTGCTCCCCCTTCATGGCATTCACTTTTTTTCAGTCTCAGTTCAGTATATTTCATTTTCATAACATCTCTACTATGTCAGGCTAACAGATTTTGCATATTGAGGATCTGTGCTTTTCTGGTTATTAAACTTATAAAAATTCTCTAACAAATCAGAGCTTTGCTTCTTATCATTCTTCCAATCTTTAACTGATTATCATATGCCAGTTCTTCAACTTGGGATGTCCTAGGTCATACTTATCTTAGCTTATAGTGGTCATTGTACGAATAACCATCATCCACTCAACTTAATTGTCATAGTCGCATATGTTTTGGTGGGAAGAGCACAATAGTGCTACCAATCATCGTCATCATTTATATTTGATTATAGGTTCCTGCAAGAGGAAAGAATAAACACTACATGGAAAGGTCATTCTAGCATGGATTTGTTTGGCTATGGTTTCTGCTTTATTATGAGAGTACCAGTAATATAGTTCAGATTGTTTTTTTTGTTTTTTTTTTTTGAGAATATAGTTCTGATGGGTTTAACCTCCATAACTGGTATCATTTTTGACATAGCATATACTGTATACATACTATGTGTTTATACTAGTTTGTCGTTGTAAAGTTTCAGTTTTATCAGAATCATGTATTAATCATCACCTATGATGAATGGCGACTTGTTGCTTAAGAGATGCTAATTGGAACTCGCATAATCTAGCTATGTTTGTCTAGTGAGGATACCACTTTCAAATCCAACTGGCTACTTGTTCTTCTCCATTACAATGAAGAATGTAAGAGATCCTATGCTATTTGAAAGATATATTTCTCAGTCGTCATAATTTATAATTAAATGACAAAAGCATCTGAATTTTTGTACAGAAGTTACAATGTTGATGCTAATCGTCGTCTAGGGTAGTCCACGAGATTCCTAATGAAGAGGCAAATGTTGCAGTAGTATCCCCACCGAGATATCTCTTCAGCCGATCCAAATCATCTGCTGCATCGACCATTGTAGGTCTAGTGGAAGGGGATTCCTGAGTGCAGAGTATACCCAATTCTATCATTTCTCCTATGGCAACATCCCACATCTTTTTTACCTCAGGTGACTGATCTCTAGAAGCTCTCACTAAGGAAGAGTCGACCACTTTTTCAATCCTTCCTTGATAATGGTTCTTTACCCAGCTGTGCAGGCTTAGTCCCCCAGCAAACATGTCATCTATTGGCCTTTTTCTTGTCACCATCTCTAGAACCAGAATGCCGAAGCTATAAACATCACCTTTTGTAGATGTGTTTGATCCAAACCCATACTCTGCATATATACAAGGAATTGAGTATATGATAACTTTATCCATGAGAAATGGGATGTGACTATCACAGAGCTTCATTTTGGACCCCATTTAGTAGTTGGATTAAAAACTCTAACTTGGTTAGAAACTTGCATTGCCTGCTTAAACAGAGGAAGGATAGATATTTACCTGGTGCTATGTACCCAATAGATCCACATAATATATTTACAGTAGAGTTTCCCATGTTCTCAAGACCTGCATTTCCCCCTCCTCCTCCGGCTATTACTAATCTCGCAATCCCAAAGTCAGAAACTAAAGCAGTCATGTCATCGTTGAGAAGAACATTGCTTGGTTTCAGGTCACAGTGTATAACTCTGATAGGAGAGTAGTGATGAAGATAGGCCATTCCTTCTGCAATGTCACTACAAATATTGACCCTCTGAATGAGACTCAGATCAGAAGAGCCTGAACCTAGACCGGCCTGTGAATGTGGATAGAGACGGCTATCCAAGCTACCATTTGCCATATAAGGAAGAACAATAGCCTTGAAATCTGGTAGACTGCAAGCTGTTATGATCCTTATAAGGTTCCTGTGCCTTATTCTCCTTAAGACTTGGCATTCTCTGTTAAAACTCTTTGTTGAATTTCCAGATTGTAACTGTAATACCTTGACTGCTATGGTTGTCCCATCTGGAAGAACTCCCCTGTAGACACGTCCATAGCTCCCCGTCCCAATTAGTCTCTGATCATCAAATCCACTGGTGGCCTCTGACAGATCACGGTATGTAACTCTTGGGAAATTCAGAATCACTTCAGGCTGTGTTGGTTTCCTTACAGTTACAGCCTTCTGGGATGAAACCAATACCTTAATCCGGCGGAATGCAATCACACAACATATGATAGACAAGGAAGTTGAAATGAATATCATTATGATGAACATTATTATGAATATGTGAGAACGAAACAAATGACTTGTCCGAGGGCACCCATGTTTAGCAGCATTTTTTCCACAAAGATGCTTATTGCCCAAGAAAGAGGTAATTGACACTGATTCAAAGATGCCACCAGCAGGAACCTTTCCTTCGAAGTCATTATAAGAAAGATTTAGATATGTGAGTGTCCGACTCTTGTTGAGGCTTACCGGAATCCTTCCAGACAAGTGGTTATCTGAAACATCAAAAGACACAAGGTTCTTTAGCTCACCTATGGAATCTGGAAGGCTCCCTTCCAAAGAATTGTGTGAGAAGTTTATCAGCGTCAGTGCGATGCAGCTTGATATCTGTGGAAAGATACTCCCTCTCAGGTTATTTGATGAGAGATCTATCTCTTGAACATCTTCTAGCTTGCTGAGCTCAATTGGTATAGACCCTTCAAGATGATTGTGTGAGAGGTTTATGAAAATTCTGATCTCACTCAAACCTGATAATTCCGGGGGGATGGCTCCTGCCAATCTGTTGAATGATAAGTCAAGTCTGTACAGTTCTGAGCAGCGTCCTAATGATGGAGGAATGGTTCCAGATAGGAGGTTGTTGTTGAGGAACAGATAATTCAGCCTGGCCAAATTTCCTAGACTGCTTGGGATTTCCCCGAAAAACGAATTATGAGACAGATCAAGCAGGCCCAACTGAGTAAGATGGCCAAGTGCTTCAGGTATGGTGCTGGTGAAAAAGTTGTGAGATACGAAAAGCTGTTCCAAGTGTGACAACTGACTGATGTTCGCTGAAATTGTTCCATTCATAAGATTGGATGTCAAATTCAGGACCACAAGCTTAGATATATTACCTAGATTTGAAGGAACAGATCCAAACAATTGGTTTTCTTGCAGCAACATATTTGTAAAGTTGACACCAAGTCCTCCAATGGAACTAGGTAATATTCCTCCAAGTCCCATACTCGCCAGTTCAAGCTCCTCTAGACTAGTGCAATTTGCAAGGGCAGTGAAGAATGGATCGAGATTGGTGTTTCCATCATGGCTTACCATGTTATTATTTGATAAGTGGAGATATAGAATATCAGGCAAGTTTTCCACAAGCTTGACAGGCAATTCACCAGAAAGATGATTGAACTCAACATCTAAATTGACCAGTGAGGTATTAGTCAAAGAGAAAGGAATTTCTCCAGTGAATTGATTGTTGTATAAATTGAGGGTCCATAGGTTTGGACAATTTCCAATTTCCCTTGGAATTTTGCCCGAAAGGAAGTTGTTGGAAATGTCCAACACCCTTAACATAGAGCAGTTGGAGAAGAGTACAGGTGGAACTGCACCAGAGAAATTGTTTTGCAAAAGAGTAACAACAGTGAGTTGTGAAGGAAGGACTAAGGAATCTGGTATAGAACCATGAAAGTTGTTCCCCTCAATCCGTAGATGATGTAGGCGTCTGAGTAAGGAAATTTCAGGTGGGATAGTTCTGTAAAAGTGATTGCCTACCAGCTCCAAGTAACGAAGGCCGGTTAGATTTGAAATGATAGGTGAAAGCTGCCCTACAAGGTTATGATCATGCAGAGAGAGTTCTGTTACACGATGACGGCGTTTGTTGCAGCCAACACCGGTGAAGTTGCAAACATCAGTAGCTTCATTCCAGTTAGCTAGAGTGGAATTTGGATCATATGTAATGGCCTTCTTGAACTGTAGAAGAGCAGCCTTATCACTTAGCAAAGAGTGATGAGGATATTGGTGATGACCTGTAACTGCATTACAAGATGTTACAACAAAATGCTGGAATAGAAGAAAGAAAATGGTTTTGATGCAGACCATACTGATTTTTCTTCTGACAATATTTTTCTTCTGTTCTACTCTCATTGTGATTCAGAACAAGAACTCGGGCAATATTAGAAAACTCGAGAACATTTTTACAGTGTTTCACAGAGTCATTGGAGATCAGAGACAGAGAAATTTTGTTGGATAGTGAAGGTTGAAGATGATAATTTCGAAGGAGAATTCCAGGGGGTTGATTTGAAAATCTCTATACTTTGCTTAAAGGGGTAACATGACAACCATGATGGTAGATAATCAACTGGACATATATAAATTGGTAGCCATACATAGAGCCATTTAGTACGATAGTGCTAGATTCATGGAAGATTTTTTTATATTGGTAGGGCGTGCGCTGAAAAAAATGTTAGAAGGTGAAACACACATGCATGAAAGCATAATAGAGAGGAGATAGAGGGGAGTTGACATAAAATATAATCTCTTGCTATAGTGGCTGTTTTGTATGCCACTGAGTTTCAGGATTAGGGAGCTCTCATTACTAGTTTGAATAGATTGGAAGTGAAAGAAGATAGATGTCAGCATAGATTCCACTTCCACTTTGTGGCTCCAATTGCTGATCAAGCTAAACATTAAATTATTTTCAGATACAAATTGGGTTTGGTAAATGAACAGATTCAAATTGAGAAAAGTTTGGGGAAACACTTGAAGGGAGCCATATAACTGAAGTTCGATTTTGTACTTTAAACTGCAGTGGTTAAAACCATTCCACGACACAGTAGTAGGCAACTGTATGTCATTGACTCATTGGTATTTGACCATTACAAAATGCCACTTTTCATTACTCAATTTGATCACTTGAAGAGTTGCAATGAATTTAGAAAATGTTCCATGGTGGTCTCCTTTCCGATGGATACAAAGAGCAGTGGAGATCTCCCAGCACCTACTTGTTCTAAAAAAAAGGGCACAAATTGTTGCATGTTTTCTTTCACATTTCCATTTGAGGAAGCTCCTAGAAGCCTTATGATCCAAAATTAATTATGTAAAACTATCTTTTGGTATCTAGTTGATCTCAGCGCACTCAAAATTACCTTTACTCAAAAAGAAAAAAGTTGAGCATGCTTTCTTTATCTAATTAATTATAAAGAATTATGTATATAATCATTATCGTGGATAAAGGACCAAGAGTTGAATCCTACATAGGTGCCTACATCTATCTAGACCAGCAACTTGTAGATTTTCATACATGTACATTATGATAAGAACCTTCAATCATGTTGTATAAGTTTGTGTTCATTGTACTAGAACGATTAGGCTCACGTAATCGAATTTCTAATCTATTGATAACTACAGGTTTCACATCCTTAATCATACTGAAAATTCACTGAAGCAGGTACATGTACATTAGGGATTGCAGAAACTATTGGATTAAATATTAAACTATTATATATGTAGGGTTCAAGAACCTTTAAACAAAATCTCCATAATTATCTTTGACTCAACCCAAATAATTATCTTAGAGTTTAGAGTTTAGAGTTTATAGTTTAGATTTTCAACTTGTAGACTTCATAATTTCTCTCAAATTATTCCCTAAATATATATCAAGTTATTAGAATATAAAGGACCATCTCACTTTGAAAATAAGAAAAAAAGCCCCTTATTTTCCACTTTATAAAAAAGGACATCATTTTAATATCTTTATCATAAAATGGGCCATTTCTATTTCACTAATTAAAAAAATGGGCTGCTTTTGGTTTTCAGATTGACGATTTTACTCTTCCTTTCTAACAAACTTCCCGTTCTGTTGAATTTGTTTTCCCTCTTGCAAAACTCTGATCCCTCCTGCTTTCTCTTTGAGCTTGGTTTTCTTTTTCTTCGTCTCAGTGCCGGCCCTCTCTCTCTCTCTCTCACTTCCGCCGATCTCTCTGTCTCTATCTCATTTCCGCCGATCTGTAATTGCTTAGTTACATTCTTCATTCTGCGATTCCGATTTGCCTTGGAAGCTTTGCATCTGCGATTCCTCAATTTAATTCTTCTGTATCGGTTTTGATTCATTGAAATAAAGTATCTTAAGGTTTTGCAGTTGTTCATATCTCCTCTTTACCTTTGAATCAATTCGTGTTGTTTTTTGATGTTATAGTTATTCAGTTGTTTTTGATTTGAATGGTTAAAATTTGTGATTGCTTGATTTGAATGGTTAAAATTTGTGATTGCCTATTCAACCTCCTGATTTTTCATTCTTGATTTAGTTCCTTTCGATTTTAATTCATTGTTTTTCTGTCCTGCATTTTTTTATTTTTTATAGTTACTTTGCTAGTTACTTCATCTACTTACTTGTGTACTGCATTGTGTCCTGCATTTTTTATCATGATAGTTACTTGTATAGTTACTTCTATATTTCGCTATTTTGAACTCACAAGAACTGTTAAATGGATAGTTACTTTGATAGTTATTTGGATAGTTACTAGTTACTTTGATAGTTACTCCTATATTTCTCAGTTTTGAACTCACAGGAACTGTTAATTGGATAGGTATTTTGATAGTTACTTGGATAGTTACTAGTTACTTTGATAGTTACTCCTATATTTCTCAGTTTTGAACTCACAAGAATGGTTAATTGGATAGTTACTTTGATAGTTATTAATTACTTTAATAGTTAATTGGATAGTTGCTGAGGGTAGCACTATTTTTTTTGTTGTTGTCAAATTTGATAGTTACACTCATTGATGTTAGCCACATGGATCAATGAGTGTAACTAATGTTAATATGGATATGCTCAGTTAATAATGTAGCCACATGGATATGCTCATTGATGTTAGCTAGGATGATTTTCTCTGTAGGTGCAATGGACAGTTGCTATACTGCTAAGTTTGTGTATTCTGGTGAAAGAGCAGCACTTTCCTTTGGTCATAATTGTACTTTTGTTGATTTTTGTCATCGGATACGAGATCGTTTTCCGGAGTTGGACATATTGGTTTTCAAACTCAAATATAATGTTTATCCGGATCCTACTGTTTACCATCTTGAAAATGAGATTGATATGAGCATGATGTTTAGAGTTTTAGGACGGTATAAATCTGATTTTGTTGATGTGGATGTTTATTGTTTGGATGCCAGTTGTTCTGTTTCGGAAAGTGTAGTTAGTAATAATTTCAGCGAGGAGATTAGTGTTTTGGTTGAAAATAATGAATTTTTGGGTTGTTATAGGCGTGAGGATCCGAAAATGTATCTTTATAAAGGATGGAAGTCTCTCATTCATTCTAAGGGTCAGATTTTTGAGGGTGGGGTAAAAGAGTTTAGGCTGAAGTTGCGGATGTATGCCGTGGAGGTTGGTTTTGAGTATGATTTTGAGAGAAATAAGCCAGAACGTGTTGTTGTTTTCTGCAAGAAAAAGCATGCTGAAGGTTGTAATTGGTGTGTGAAGGCATCTTTATGTAGGTATAGTTACATTAGCTAGTTACTTATATAGTTACTTATATATTTCTCTATTTTGAACTCATAGGAACTGTTAAATAGATAGTTACTTTAATAGTTACTCATATATTTCTCAGTTTTGAACTCACAGAAGTTGTTTATTGGATAGTTACTTTGATAGTTAGTAGTTAATTTGATAGTTACTTGGATAATTAGTAGTTACTTTGATAGTTACTATGATAGTTACTAGTTACTTTGATAGTTACTATGAAAAAGTATATATGCTGATTGATTTTTGCACCTTTTATTCAGGTATAATGGTTTCTTTGTGATTAATGAATTGGTGAACAAACATAAATGTCGTTGTGTCATCCGACTTCAAAAGACTAAGATGATGTGCAGTAACATTATAAGGGAGGTGATGCTCGACAAGGTTCGTGAGAATCTCAATAAGAATGCTATTGATGTACTGCAAGACATAAAGCTAAACTACGGCTTAAATGTCCCTTATCATACTGCTTGGTATGGCAAAGAGCTCGCGAGGGAAGCTGTGCTTGGTGTTGAGTATGAATCTTACCATAATTTATCATGGTTTTGCCAGCGTACATATAAATCCAACCCATATTCTAGGCTAGCTGTAGAATAGGAATCTAAAACAAGAAGGTTCCAGCTTATGTTTGTTACGTATTCTGCTTGGATGAATGGTTTTCAGTCTTGCAGACAAATTCTCTGTATTGATGCTACATTCATTAAGAATAAATACAAAGACATGCTTCTTGTTGCTTCGACAAAGGACGCAAATTGTGGTACATCTCTTTCTTCATTTTTATTATTAATTACTGTCATTTCTGTTTGTTTTTTCTTCATTGCTGTTGTTTTTCAATTTCATTTACATGACTTCCAGACCAACAGTTATTTTGGATAGATACTACTGTAGTTACTAAGATAGTTACTAAGATGATAGTTACTAAAATAGTTACAAAGATGATGTTATTACTCATATGATAGTTACTACGGTGGTTACTAAGATGATAGTTACTAAGATAATTACCAAAATAGTTACTAGCAAAACTACTTTGAAATTGAAACACATTATAATTGCCTTTGAGTTTTTCTTTTTCTCTTGCAGACCAAATAGTTACTTTGATAGATACTAGTAGAAATACTTTTACAGT
Organism: Potentilla sterilis; assembly: GCA_963682095.1. NCBI lineage: Eukaryota > Viridiplantae > Streptophyta > Magnoliopsida > Rosales > Rosaceae > Potentilla > Potentilla sterilis. Next base: position 32,018,265 of record OY821754.1, read on the forward strand.
TACAGGAACTTCCAAAGCAAATAATTACTTTGATAGATACTAGTGCAGTTACTTTTATATTTATATGAAACTGACATTATTTTTTGTTTTCTTTTGTTTAGGATTATATCCAGTTGCTTATGCTATTGTCGATTCTGAAAATGAGAGCAACTGGACCTTCTTTCTTAAGATGTTGTCTAAAGAGCTGTCAAGATATTCTACAAGGCAAACTACTTTCATATCTGATCGTAATATTGGTCTTCTAAATGCAGTTCGTGCAGTTTTCCCAATAGTCCACATGGATTTTGTTATAGGCATCTTCAGGCTAATCTGAGTAACAAGTTTTCATGTGGTTCTTACATGATCAAAATGATTCCATTGTTGTTTATGATGTGTGCTTATTCTCGCACTCGTGAATACTTTGAGATTAATTTCCAGAAGTTGAAGAATGAAGGGGGTGAGGTTGTTGATCTGTTTTTGAAGGATCTTCCTTTGGAAACATGGGCTTCTTGTTTTTTTAATGGTGAAAGGTTTGGAAAAATGACAAATAATTTGGCTGAGTGTTTCAACAATTAGGTGAAGAAGTTGAAGAACCTTCCCATTATTGAATTAAACGAAGGTATTCGTCTTAAGTCTATGGCTTTAATCGCTTCTCGGAAGGAAGAATCAGCTGGATGAGTTACTGAGCTGTGTCCAAAGTTTCAAAAGAAGCTGGTTGACAACTTGGATTTGGGAAGACACTAGTTAGTCAGTAGATCTGATACATACATTTATGAAGTTCAGTGCCAAAAGTATTCTGTGATGGTAAACTTGGAAGAATTCTACTGTTCATGTGGAGAATGGCAAGTTCACGGATTTCCTTGCTCGCATGCCCTTGTCGTGATTCTGAAACACGGTTATGATGTGTACTCATTTGTCAACCCAATTTTCAAGGTGCACAACTTCTCCTAAATCTAACATTACTTAGACAGTTATCCAGGTAGTTACTTAGATAGTTACTTCAAATTAAATAGTTACATTGACAGATACTAGTGAAGTTACTTGTATAGTTACATGAAAAAGCTGTAACATATTTTTTTTTTCCCTTTTTATAGGTGGATAAATATCGTGAAATATATTCTTTCTCAATTAAACCGGTTCTTACTATTTCAAAACCGGTGGATCTAGCTCAGCCTGCATTGTTGGTGCAGCCACCTTTAACAAAGAGACCACCTGTAAGGCTAAAATTACAGAGGTATAGAAGTAAAAATGAAGTTAAAATGACTATCAGGTGCAGCAGGTGTAACAAATATGCTGGTCACAACAAAACAAGCTGTAGAGAAATTATATAGTTCCTTAGATAGCTATTCAGGCTGTGCTACTTTGTTTTGAAAGTCACACTGAAAGTTATATTGGAATGTACATTGATTGTTTTGTGGTTTTACTGTTATTGAAATGTTACTTTTTTATTATTGTTCATGTTTATTTCGGCAGCGGAAGGCTGCTGTGGTGCGGTGCAGCGGCACACTGCATTGCCGCTGCATTGTGTCCTTCATTTTTCATTCTTGCTTCAGTTGCTTTCGATTTTAAGCTCTTGCTTTTCTGTCCTCCATTTTTTTTTCATAGTTACTTAGATAGTTAGTAAATTGATAGTTACTAAGATAGTTAGTAAGATGATAGTTACTCAGATAATAGTTACTAAGCTAGTTAGTAAGATGATAGTTACTAAGATGATAGTTACAGAAAATGTTACTTTGATATTTACGCTGCCGTAGTGCGGTGCAGCTGCACACTGCATTGTGTTCTTCATTTTTCATTCTTGCTTCAGTTGCTTTCGATTTTCAGCTCTTGCTTTTCTGTCCTCCATTTATTTTTTCATAGTTACTTAGATAGTTAGTAAGATAGTTAGTAAATTGATAGTTACTTAGATAGTTAGTAAGATAGTTACTAAGATAGTTAGTAAGATGATAGTTACTCAGATGATAGTTACTTAGATAGTTAGTAAGATAGTTACAGAAAATGTTACTTTGATATTTACGTTGCCGTGGAGCGGTGCAGCGGCACGCTGCATTGTGTTCTGCATTTTCATTTTTGGTTCAGTTTCTTTCTATTTTAAATTCTAACTTTTCTGTCCTACATATTTACTTAGATAGTTAATAAGATAGTTACTAAGATGACAGTTAGTAAGTTATTTACTAATATGATAGTTAGTTTAATAGTTAGTAAGATAGTATTTTTTGGAAGCAGAATTTCCACTGAAGTCTATTCAATTATAAACCATTTTATCACTGTAAGAACAATCTGTTTCAATCAGCCTCTTCCTTCCGAAACTTCTTGAACAATAAAAGAAAAAAGATTGAAACTTTAACATGTTTTGGATTGAAAAATGGAAAGAAAGCGATCAGAACCACAACCAATTCAGCTTAACACCATTCATTAATTCATTAGATTACAAAAAAGATTCAAGAAAAACATAAAAATAAACAGATTACAGATACACAGAAACATCTACTTCTGATTTTTCATGATGATTGCTTGGAGAGAGATCGATTTTTCTTGAACAAGAACTTGTTGCGTAGTAAGATTGTCCAACCGGTCCAGAACATCTTTCACCCATCCTCTCATGTTTTTTTCCAACCCCACGAGATACGCTCCAAAATATTCCATGGTGTCTTGTTCATCAGGAATTGGAGGACGCCATGGCTCCCCCTCAAACTTTGCTGGAGGGATAGATCCAGTGTATCCTTCCATTTTAGGAGGGGGAGGAATGCGAGGCTCACCTGGAGGTAGAGGAAAGCCCTAAGGAAATATGGGTAGATCCTCATAAGAGTGAGGCGGAGGACGAGAAGGATAGTCGGATGAATCAGATGATGAAGAGGAGGAAGAAGAGGAAGAAGAGGAAGAAGAGGAAGAGAGACGAGGACGCTTGCTAGCAGATGATTCAACAGTAGTCATTCTCGTGGTCTTTAACGTTCTCATAAATAAGCTTGTAGACACAGAGAGAAGAGAAAATTACAGAGAATATGAGCAGTTAGTGTTAGACTTCATGCGAGAAGGATGAGCTATTTAAAGAGAAGCACAGATAACCAACCGTGATGTATTAGATTCGGAGCAGGGAAAAGAAACAGTCATCTATTGGGACAATCAACCGTCAATTATCAAGTTCAAAGACGCAAAAACCAACTGTCATGAACAGTTGTTTTGATAGTTACTAGGCTAGTTACTGAATTTTTTTTTTTTTTTTTTATAGTTATTAGTTTTGAAGAAACAAGATGTCACATCCCGTATTTTCGAATAACAAAAATTCAAATTTGGGAAATGTGATCTCTCAAAATAAACCCGAATACTTAAGTTAAATACAACATAACTAAGTATCAAAAGGTGAGTTCAAAAGTATGACTCAATTAGCCTAATATTACATCACCAAATGTTTACATGTCTGTAACATAAATTGTGAGTATGTATTTGGGTGCATTATTGATTATGAAATTGTCACAATTGAGATGTGTGAGTTGTGCGATGTGTGAGTGGGTTGGTATGGAAACCAACGGCCAATGTAAGATCTTGCCAGTAGTGGTTGAATTGAGATCTTACATGCGTGGCGTAAGGATCTCGCCAGATGGGTGAAAGGGATCCTTATGGAATTATATGGTTAGGATCTCGCCTAAGTGGTGAAAGGGATCCTATGACAATTATATCGGGAACCAAGCTTTTGGCCGGGTGATTGGTTACGATTAGTTAGAGCTCTAGTATGTCTACCTTTGTGTGAGTTAGAGGGGAATGACAATGGTCATCTTGCCTCGAGTTTATTTTATTTGTTTAGTTGTGCGTTGTTTTTCTTGAGTCAATATGGAATAATCCTGACTTGATTTTGGGGTTGACGTAATCGGGGGATGCTGTGCTATTTTGACAATTTGTAAATTTTTAGGGTTTCCACTTTTAACCCTTCTATTTATACTCCTTTTCAAAAGATTTGAAATCACTTTAACAGGTCGTAACTTCCTCATACGAAGTCCATTTCATGCGTGCCGCATGTCTACGAACACGTATCGCCGAGCCCTATAACTTTTGTGAAGGAAGCTTTCTGAAAATCATGACGGATAAAAAATTCAACTTTTAACCCATTGAAACTTAAACGTTTTTTGAATTTTAACTCTCGGAATCACTAACTTCCTATCTAATAATTTCCAAATAACATTAGAAATTATTAAGGAATTTCCGGGTTATTACATTCTACCCTCCTTAAAGGAATTTCGCCCCGAAATTCAAGCACACTACTCCACAAACAACTGAGGGTACTCAGCCCTCATATCCGACTCTAATTCCCAAGATGCATCACCCTCAACATGGTGACTCCACAACACCTTGAACGAAACAACCTTGTTCCTTGGACACCTCTCGTTGACCTATTTAAAATATAAATAGGGTCAACCACAAGGTGACAGTAGCCCCATAATCGATTCCATGACTCATACTCCGTAAACCTTCACCACATAGACAAATGGACGACATTATGGGCACGAACAAACAAGCGAGTAAGACAAATCGACATCCAACTCTGCCACAAATTCTAAGATAAGGTCCAATACATAGCAATGCTGACCTTCCCTTTCCCCGAAACTAAACACACCAGACATGGTTGGGACCACCAGCAAAATAGGGTCGCCAATTACAAACTCATATGTCTCCATATCAAATCAACAAAGACTTGAGTGAGAATACCAAATGACTGGACACTTAAAAGATAAGATAGACGTAATCGTCAATAACTCAAGCTTTCACAAATCATTCCAAACTAAAGAGAAACACCCAAAGGTGATATGACACACAAAGATCCAGTAAGAGGCGTAGGGATCAATCCTAGTACCTCTACCACAGAACTAGATATGAATGAATGAGATGCTCCCGTATCAAACAATACTCTAGTAAGGTAATTTAAAACAGAAAAAGTACATTCCACCTCCGTGCCTCACTGGCCAATGGCATACACTCTGGCCTGCCCTGCCGGCAATTGTCTCTGCTGATCCACTGCCCTCTAGGCTGAGCTCGAGGACACACTCTAGCAATGTGCCCTAGCTGGTTGCAAGTAAAGCATACCTTAGGATTCGGCTGCGTGCATGCTGTAGACATGTGACCTAACTCGCCACATCTGAAACATCGCAAGGGCGCAACCTGCCTAATAGGTGCGGCTCTGATGGACGCACCTGTCTCCAAAGATGGAGCATGCTGAGCGGTCCACTGTTTCTTCCAAGGTTCCTCTATGTGACCTGAACCACCGCTCACTGCAACCGCCTTCCCCTTCCCTTGGGGATCTCTCAAGATCGCCAACTCATCCTGATGCACATGGGCATCCAACTCCACAGTCATAGCCTTCCTCGCAACCTGCTCAGCGGTAGGTAGCTCCCAAGAAGCCACCAATCTCCTCAATGAAGCCTTCAACCCCCGTTCAAACTTCCTGGCCAAACTCAACTCATCCCAAGGTCTCACAAACCGATACAGTCTAAAGAATTCTGCCTCATACTCTCTGACCTCCATAGTTCCCTAGACTAGGCAAGGAACTCCATCTCCAACCGCTCAAGCACTGCAGACGGAAAGTACTTGTCCCGGAAGTGCCTCTCAAACTCCCCCTAAGTCACGGTGGTCACATCTACGTCCCGCTTCTCTGGGGATATGCCCGGCATGTCTTCGTAGGACCATGCGAAGACCGAACTGTGGTCCCGGAGAAAGGCGATGAGTTCTTCCCTGACGACCGGGTCGAGTTGTGTCCCTATCACTATACTTCGGTCCGGGTGGTCTTTGGAAATACAGATGGCTTCGGTTTCCTCCATGGCCGAAGGTCGCTCTGGTTTCTCGGTGAATGTGAATCGCCTAACTCTACCTGGAGCGATGTCATCACGGGGGTCAAGACTCAGATCCGGCGCTGGTACTTGCTGAGCGGTTGTAAAGACCTCGGCCCGCTTCCTCCCGTGGGTCAGGGCTTCTGCGTAGTACTTACGGGCGATTCTCTGGTCCCCACGTATAGTTATAACTCCGGCTGGTGAAGGCATCTTCAACATCAGCATATGGCCGGCAATGAACGTTTTGAGCCTCCATAACCCTGGCCGACCGATTATACCATTGTACGATGACAGGCAGTCGACGATGATGAATTCCAAATGTTCTGTTTTCGTTCTGTCTCCCTTGCCGAAAATGATTGGTAGGTAATCGGATCCTAGAGGCTGGACTACCTCACCGGAGAAGCTTATCAGCGGCTCGTTATCCTGGGATAACTTGTTCCTCCCTCTTTGCAGCCCTCGGTACGCGTCTCGGAACATTACGTTGACAGAGGCTCCAGTATCGATCAGCATACGACTGGTTATCCAGTGGTCTATTTGGACCGTGATAAGGAAGGGGTCGGTGTGCGGTTGGATCACATCCTCCGGCTCTTCATCCTCATAGAAAGTGACCGAGTTCCATCCGGTTTTAGCGGCTTGGACGCTTCGTTCTCTGAAGGCGTAAACCTCCCTCCCCCGGATTGATCTCAGGCACCGCTTCTTGGAGCTCCGGGTGAGCTGACCGATATGGTCCCCACCGTGGATCATGTTAATGCTCCCGTGTACCTCGATCCACCCGGGGGTTCGTGTGCATATAGTCCCTATCGGCCGAGCTCGCGGTCGGTCCGCGCTGGGGCTACCGGGGCGGGCTTGGTCTTGTACGACCGCCTTCTGTGGTTTCCGATCTGGGATCCGAAGGTCCGGTTCGTGGGGTTTTCTTGCTGGCGAAGGAACCGGGGCCCGTGGTGTCCGCTCTGCTGACACAGCTACCTGGATCCGAGCTGGGTGCCCAAAAGGTGGTCCTCTTCCTGGTCGGGGATCATTGTCACTGCTTCGCCGGGGTTGCCACTCCTTTCGCGCCTCTATCCCCCTGGCGGCTACAGGTACCCGGCTGATATGTAGCCGCCCGGCTTTGCTTCCGTGAGGGGATGGCGGTATGCCATCTGAGATCCGCTTGGGCGCCTTGTTCCCATATGTCTCTTGTTCTGCCTGAGCATGCCTAACGGCCACGGTCATCAGCTCGTCGTACGCCAGCGGCCCCTGCGCTTGTAAGTTGTATGAAAGTTCCCCAGCTCTTAATCCTTGCTTGAAGGCCATTCCCGCAATCCTCTTATCCAAGTTTCTTACCCCGGACGTGGCGACCTGCCACCGGTTAACGAAGGCGCGTAATGGTTCGTGGTTAGCCTGCATGCAATCGAAGAGGACCGTCGATGGCTGGGCTGCCGTGGCTTTAAGGACGAACTGGCCGACAAACCTATCGGCCAACTGTGCGAAAGTTTCGACCGAGTCCACCGGTAGCTCGTAGAACCAACCCAATGCCTCCCCTGCGAGCGTTTCTCGGAATATGTTGCAGCTCACGGCATCCGAATAGCCCCTAGCGCTTGTCTTCGACTTGAAGCTATCCAAGTGACGGTACGGGCAGCTCGTTCCCGAGTATGTCAACTTCAGAGGCCTTTGGTCGCCAGATCCCCCCGTTTCCCGGATCCGGCGTGGGAAGGGTCCAATGCGCTCGGTAAACCGTGCGCCATCCTGCGGTCGTCCCGCCTTCCGCTCGCTGGTCTCCATGCGGCTCTTTATGTCCGATACCGAAGCGGAAAGTGCCTCGATCGTTCGCGCGGTGGAGCTATCCCGCTCTCCTGATGCCTGATCTGTGCGGTACGGGAGCTTGACTGGGCCGGAATCTTTCAGAGCCTCTGAGAAGAGAGGTACGGGCACATGGACGGTCTTCCTCCTGCCCGTAGGCAGCCCTATCTCGAGATGCGAGAATTCGCTAGCCTTGCTCGCCGTGTGCGAGGCCGCCCGAGGGGTACCCGGCTGGCCTTCTCGCTCCAGGGTTGCTAACAGGGCGGTGGTTACTGCCTTCAGTTCCCGACTTCGGGCCTCTGCTCTTAACCGATCCTGATCGCCCTCCTTCCGCAATCGCTCAATTTCTGCCTTCATCTTTCTTATTTCCCCTGCTCCAACCGGGTCGGGATTCTCTGAGACTTGACGATCGTGAGCCTTGTTTCGAACAGGAGGAAGTGCGAACCTCGCACCGACCTCGGCCTTTATGCTACGGGCCGGGCCGGGGAACTGAATTCGCGCTTCCGGACTTCCTTTGCGGTCGGGGGAAAGAACGAACCTCGCACCGATCGCGGCCCCTGCGTGTGGGGCCCGGTCGGGGAACTGAATTCGTCCTTTCGATCCTTCCGTGCTGGTCTTTATCTTTCTTCCTTCCATGGCTTCCGGACTACGGTTTTAGCGATCTCTTAAAGGGTCACTAGGGCCCTACTTTCCGGCACAGCGACACTGACTTTTTGAACGATGTTCCCACAGACGGCGCCAATTGTTTCTGCCTAAACCCGGGGGTCTTGGTAGATACTTGATGAATCCAACTCGATCTCCTGCAATCCTGCTTACTAAGGGGAATACCGGGCGGGCCGGCCTTCACCTCTCCGATGCCTAAGTTAGTATAGTTGGAATATATATAACCTGGGCACGTATGTAAGCAGGGAGAGAGACAAGTTACCTATTTATGGTGGTAGCTGAGGCCTATATATAGGTGGTTGGGGGTGAGGGCTGGCCTCATTCTTCGATGTGGGACTAGTTCTCTTCTGTTTGGACATTCTGGTGCCCTCTTTGGCAGGCGGGCGTCCCTGGTCCCAGGATCCCTGGAGGCAGGATAGACCACTGGGGCCCGAGGCCTGGTGCTGGTGGTCCGATCCTGGGTCCTGGTCCGGGCCCTGGTGCGCTTGCTGCGGGTCTGTGGGCCCTGGTGTAGCCTCTCTGGCTACTGTCAACAGTATCAAAGTATCTGTCTGCAGGTAAAGGATCAACTTGATCTGTACTATGCACATAATCACTTCACTAAAGCATAAACAACAATCTTTTGAAATAAAGCATTATCAATCTGTTCAAATAACAATATGCTTGAACTACAATCTGTTCAAATAACAATCTCTTCAAACTACTTGACATGTTTCCTATACATAAAACTTCCTAAATTTTTCCAACATTCTGTTCAAAAAACTATATGTTCTAGTAGTCTCTCCAACTATGCCGATTTTCCGCAAACCTCTTTAGAATGTGAACTCTATACCTGTCAGCCTCTTCCTTCCCAAACTTCTTGCTTATATCGCCTTGTGACATGATAACCCTCATAAAGTACATTACATATATCCTACAGTCCACGCTGTTTTGTCACAATAAATAGATTATTTAAAGTCAGACAGTTAGAAACATAGTTACAAATAGGATAGTTACTAAAATGATAGTTACTAAAATGGTAGTTACTCAGATAGTTACTAACATAGTTCCACAGGCAGTTAGTTACAAACATGATAGTTACTTAAATAGTTACTAACATAGTTACAGATAATTACTAAGATGTTGGGTTTAGAACTTACGTATCATCTTTTTGTTGAGGTAATTTCCCAGAGAATGAATTGATAGGCATCTTGGTCCTATAGTTGTCCTTGATCCACCTTATGGTTTGAATTTCAGCTTCTGTAAGAGCCTCTTCTACAATATTCAATTATGTGCTGGAGCTCTTGTTTGTGTCGATTTTATATCGGCAACCTTGATCCAGCATATATCATCTGTTTGATCAAGGACAGCTCTCATCCATATATCAATCATTTCAACCTGTTAATAACATAGTTAGTCAGATAGTTACAAAAAATAATAGTTACTAACATAGTTACACAGATAGTTACGAAGATGACATTTACTCAGACAATTACTAATATAATTTTTTCTTTTTAATTAGTATCTTACCCAAGAGTGAGTCTGTATAATTTCAATTCTAGGTGCATCTGCATCGTCCTTGTCAATCATTTCTCCATGTAACAGAGCTGCAAATGCATCTATCATATTGTTTGCCACTTCAATTCCAAACACCACTTGTTCTATTTCATCTTTTGAAATTTCCGTTCCGACTTCTTTTCCCTCCCAGAAAAACACTATGCACACATAATAGTAAATCAGATGATAGTTACACTCAGATGATATTTACTAAAATAGTTACTAAGATGATAGTTTTGGGCTTTTAAATGCCCTAAACCCTTTAAAAATCCTAAACCCTAATTTTGGGATTTTAAATGCCCTAAATTATAAAAACTCCAATACATATAGATTTATTTATTTATTATTATTATTATTTTTTGAATCAAGATGTCAACCAATTTTATTGCTTAGTGAACAGTATAAGGAATAACACTCTTTAGGGCCGGTATAAAGAATTACTCCATATAACAACTAAAACACCTAACAGCTGCTAGAAATCAAATGACCACAAATACATCCACCCTTTATAGCACTTTTATTTCACATACTTAATCACTCACGTAGAAGCGGGTTTTAAATTGTAACAACCACGTGAGTTGAGTATGCCCTTGATCCAAAATTAGATCTGACGCTGTGCCATAAATGCCCAATCCTTCCAAGCCCATCCCGAAAGAAGAGCCCACACCAACCAACTAACACATTTGGACTTAGTACTCATCAGCCCAACCATACCAAACCCTAGGGGCAAGGACGTCAACCACCACGCCGTCACCATCTCCGAGCCTTCGACGTAGCCGCCGTCCGACCAAAATCCCACTTGCAGAAACCAGTTTCTTCTGACTCCATAGGTCGTTGGAAACCAGTCCAAAAACCTGCCCAAACTCAAAAAGAAATCCTTCAAAACCGAACACAACTCCGGCTGAAATCCATACTGCTGATGCACCACCGCATAAGGTAGATCAAGCCTTGAAGTTGCCGACCCATTCCATGCCGTCGGAGCCATAGTGTAGGAAGACAAGAAGGCCTCCGATCCCAATGACGGTAGCACCCAGCCCCTCCCTCAACCCAACCTCCACCCGCGCTCACAATAACCCGGTCAAGAAGAAAGATTAGCTGAAGACAAGCTCTGCCCCCTACACTCAGATCCACCAGAGAAAGAGAAGGGAAAAAGCCCTTCCCTCTTAGCCGGAGGTGCACTGTTTCCAGTCATGCTCGAAGGAGTCGCCACCATCGAAAGATTTGTTATTTTCAAACCCTAGCAGAGAAGGCTAGAGAGAAAAGATAGTTGGATCACTAAAATAAATATATATAGATCTCTTTTCTCTCTTATCCACTATCCATATTTTTAAGAATATTTATAGTGAATCTGTTGGAGCACACAACAGTCAAATTTTTGAGAAAATCTAAGATATATAAAATCTGTTGGAGTTGGTCTAAGTGAGTACTCATACGCATGCATATTATAGGGTATAGGGTTATGAACTAATATCTTGGTCTCTTTGGGCCTAGTTTGGGATTTACAGATTATGAGCTGATATGGAGTTCTCGCTCGAGATTAGTAGGCTGGATCAAGGACTAAAATTTCGAAACTTTCAGCGAAATTTCGTCGAAAGTTTCGTTTTTTTGAGTGTGCGATATTTCGGATGCAAACTGGAAACTATCGAAATATTCTCTGAGGACAGAGGCTGACGCACATAGAGGCCTGACACTGAGGCTGTAACACGTGCTACACAATGCCACAATTTGCCAAAAAACCTTTAATTTTGGCACAGTTGAGATTCGAACTCAGCCCCTCTCAACTGCACCTTTTAGCAACAAGTGTTTGCCAATCATGCTGAACACCACTATTGTACATTTTATTCATCTTATAATTTATATAAGATGTTTACAGTAATTTTTTTAAAAATGAAAATGTTAAATTATGTCCAATCAAATATCAAATTTTTTGATTCGGTAAGATACGACACCTCCTTTCCATACTACCAATTATGGACTTGGTTGAAATTTTATAACTACAAAACAAATTCTTTTTCCTATAAAATTCTCAATTGCAGTCTTATAGATCATCTCTTGCACTTTATTTTTTCTTCCTCTCCGCTTGCTTCAATTCACCACTTCTAAATTTCATTCTCTCCTTCGTATTTAGCTCATAGTATTACAAAGAGATGATGAGGATAGTCATGATACTGAAGATTTTGTACCGCATAGATCTTCTATGTGGTTCTAAATTATTCATGCAATGTCATGTCCAATGTATTATATGTGTATAAGGCGTGATGACCTAGCCTTCCTTTGGGTTCCTAGCCATAAAAAAAAAATCAGATGTTAGTATATATTTTTATTAGAATTTTCAACGATTTAGTATTTATATATTTCACCTTATATCACTACAACTCATTATAGACCAATGTCCATATAAGATTTTCTTATGAAATATGGTAGATAATAGATTAAATAAACATCTTAGAAAATTTCATTTAGAATTTTCATGTATTTCTTAAAATTTCCGTCAATTTTATCAATTTTTTTCTGCTATCGATATTTCCTCGAAATTTCCATCGAAATTTCCATTTTTTGGACCTTCGAAATTTCTGTAATCGTCGAAATTTTAGTCATTGAGCTGGATGCCAATTTTCGCGGTAGCTGTGACAAACTGACAATGAGCAAGAGATGAGACAAGTAAGCACATATTCAAATCAGCATGCAAGATCATTAACGTGCAACAATAACTGGATGAGCATCAATCGCCAACGATCTTACTATCATTTTGTATATTGAAAACGTAAAACAATAATTACTTGATAAGATCTGCACGCACTAGCTAGAGTCGACAAATAAAACTTTTATCGTAGATTTGAACCATGACTACATTACATCAACACTAAATTACAAAATTGAGATGCAATAAACGTTTAGTGTACGATGGTGATCTATAAGATGCAGTACATCACTCTCAATGACCACAACGAGCAGTCAAGATGTCGGTTGGGTATGTAGCTTATTACAAATGTTTGCCTAAGCAATATATTTTTTGCCTGAACGTTATTCATGCCTTGATTAAGAATTTGACCATTTGTGATCAATATGGTTTTGAATATTTCTACAATATTGCCCATCTTCTTTTCTCGTGGCTACGTTCTTGAATCTTTTCTAGCTAACTTTCCAGCAATTATCAGTGTTATTAACCATAACAACTAGACGAGGGGTAGCAACTGCTGATCAAACTGTATCCAAACCTTCTCTTTTGGTCTGGACCGATCAAACAAATTATTAACTGCACTGAATTATTATAATTGCACACTAAATATATATTTGCTTGAAAATATATATAGCTAACAACTCTGCTATTAAATTAGAACTTACCTACTAATCGTAATGAGATGTGAGTCTTTCTATTGTTTATTTACTTTCGATCAATTTTTAATTTTTATAATTAATTTATTGTGCATCATTGAGCCATTAGTTTGAGTAATACTAGGTGAATCACAGTTTTTAATATTACGTACATCTCACTTATGTAACAGCTAATTACCATTATTGGCTTTCATTACTTGATATATATCATAGTCCATATTTTTTTATTTTTTTTTGAAAACCATGGGGGACGTCACATCCATTAATGTATGAAATGTATGTTACATTACAAGCATGACTCACCGAGATTCTCGGCTACGTCAAAACCGAGCCATGAAAGGCAAATCTAAGTAAATTTTAACTTCACTTAAAGCAATACAACCTTAAAAAATAAGTCCGAATCAGAAACCAAGAACCAAACGACGTTGTTAAGATAGACCCTGAATTTACGTCAAACACCTCTCTCGACTTATTTTTATGGACTAAAATAAACTACGGACTACCCGCAAAAGACCACCCAAGCTAGCCCAATAAAAAGAGCAGCCATATAAGATGAAATACATGTAGTACATAAGGCTGAAAAATTTAAGCCTTTAAAATGGTCCTTTAACATTGCCTAAACAAAATAAGGAAAACAAATGTGCTTAAAAAAAAAAAAAACACTATAGAATATTACAGCCACATGCTTCAGGCACATTAAAAAATCAAGATTCCAGACTTTACAGCCAATGTTACTATGTGTAAAGTCAATCGCAATTTGCCTTAGGAGATCATTTAAAAAAAACCATGACTACATGAACATATATATAATGCATATCTCTCGACAGTCCGGCCAGGCGGCCAGTATCATGCCAAAGAAGATGAAGATGCTCAAATCAATTTTCATAAATGTTCTCATCAGCTCGTTACAAATTTCCTTGGGTGCTAATTTGGTTGAATCAAGGAGAAGTTCACAAGGTCATGAGTCACTTGGTGGTTTTCCTATATATTATCTATGTCCGCAGTTGAGTGAATGAAGTATCATATTGTTCTTGTAAGCCTCTTTTTAAGATTTTCAAATGCAGATCCATCTATCCTAAAAATACATGCATCCTTTGATTTTGTCCAAACTTCTTCGTAATTTCTGATTCGACCTCTGGTGCATCAGCATCAGATTGTCATAATGTATATTACAGATAGATAGAGCCTCTACCTTAATTATAGTTTTCATGTATCTACTTCAACGTGTATGCTTAGAGTAACAGTGCCTTAGAAAATGGCAGTAATATTAACACAACCTAAGAGAGCACAATGCGACTGGTGGATCAACTCACATCTACATTATCACTGTCAACCTAACTTCATATATAAGTTTACCAAGTCTTCCTCACGAATTAAAATAAACGAGAAAAGAAAGACCAAGATTCATAACACCAAAAGATAATTTTTGTCAGACAATATATATATACGTATGGTTTTCTTGTTGCATTGGTTCTACGAGCATCTAGCGAGCGCGAATATGTATGAGACTCAATTGCATAATAGAAGATCAAAACGGAAAACTTGGTTTTATTGCCCAAAAAATATTGTTCTCGTCCGACAGAAAAGAGAAGAAAAAAAAATTTGGGTAAAAACCTAAAATGGTACCTGAACTATTGTGAAATCTCATTTTTGGTACCTACAAATTTTTTCTACCTGAAATGGTACCTCAAGTATTGCACCGTTACCTAATATGGTACCTCCGTTAATTTTTCCGTTAAAATTACCTACGTGGCATGAATAAATACCCAAAATGGTACCCAACCTATTTTAAAAACATTTTTTGGTACCTATTTTTTTCTAATACTTCAAATAAAATCTCTGAATTTAGTTTATGATACCAAAACATAGGGGTCGTCTAGAGTACCTTGAGGTATGCAATACCCTTATTTTTTTAAATTTCTTTTAATAATATAGTGGAAAATTATTGAATAGGTTAATACGTTAACCAATTAAAGTTTGACATGTGTCAATTTTGAAAATAAAATTTATCATATTTACAACAAATTAATTCTTAATAAGTAAATCGTTCAAAATTATGTAACCAATATGGTCAGAATAATAAATTACACCTCGTAAAGTTACACTTAAAACTTATGACAACACTTGTTGCGATAGGTGTAATTGAGTTGTCAAAAATGTAAATATCATATTTGGACAACTTTTATCAAATGGAGAACCTTGATTATCAAGTGGAGAACCATATTACAACAATGAGATTTTTATATATCTTTTGGTCAAATTTCAATTTTACAATGTACACAACGCAAATGTTGTCGGAATTGTAAAATTGTTGATAATTGTTGTAAATGATAAAGTTTTAAAATAATTACCACAAATAGAACAAAAATTACCCTTTTCACATCAATAAGTGTAAATTGTGTTAAAAGTCATTGTAGTAATCATTTCATTAGTGATAAAAGCATAAAGATTTACTAGTGTGACAACAAATTTGTTCTCGCACTTGTTAAAATGTTTATAAACTAGTACATTAGTTTATGTCGAGTATTTATTACGACTAGAACAAGATTTACCACTTTAGTATCAATTGTTCTGGGTTGTGGTAAAATATCTAGTCGTTATAGTAACCATTTGATTAATGATAAAAACATAAAGATTTACCACTTTGATAACTAATGTGTTGTCACACTTGTAAATTGTGCATAAATTAGTAAATACACTACAACACTGAATACCTTAGGCGACGAAAATTTTTCGTCACCTAAGAAGGATTTTCGTCGTCTAAGCTTTTAGGTGACGAAAGTTTTATCGCCTAAGTTTCGTCGTTTAAAGTTTGTGGTCTAAGTAAGTAGGCGACGAAAATAAAATAATTTCGTCGCCTAAGATAATTCTTAGACGACGAATAAATTTCGTCGTCTAAGAAAAATGGTGACGAAAAAAAAACTCTGAGAGGACGAATTTTTTCGTCAGCTAAATTCTAGCTTAGACGACGAAAAAAATATTTCGTGGCCTAAGATAATTACTTAGACCACGAAACTCAACATTTTTCGTAGTCTAAGTATTTATCTTAGGCGACGACAAATAAAATTTCGTGGCCTAAGATGGATACTTAGTCGACGAAACTAAATTTTTTCGTCGCCTAAGTTATATACTAAGGCGACGAAATAATTTATTTCGTGGTCTAAGATAGTTTCTTAGGCCACGAAACAATATTTTTTCGTGGCCTAAGAGGTTCTCTTAGGCGACGAAATTATTATTTTTCGTGGCTTAAGCAGATAGCTTAGACCACGAAACAATTTTTTCGTCGACTTAGTATCCATCTTAGGCGACGAAAACATTTAGTTTCGTCGACTAAGTATGTATTAAATTTAAAAAAAAATTAAAAAAAATTCAGATACTGAATATTCAAATAAATTAAAAAAATTATCCATAAAAATTAAATAGCGAATATTAATAAGTTTATTCATACATTTGTTCAATAAAAATATTACATCAAACAATATCGTAGGGAGAGTGAGGAGCCTGCAAGCTACTGTGGTCGGTTCCTAAACAATTGGAACTGTTCCTCCAACCAACTAAGACGGTTTTCACTATTCTGGTACTTCTCATTTGCCAATCGTGTCTGCTCCTCTGCAAGTCTGATACGCTGTCGGGCCTCCTCCTCTGCAAGTGTGATACGCTGTCGGGCCTCCTCCTCTGCAAGTGCTATACGATGTCGGGCCTCCTCCTCCAGTCGTCTCATACGCTCCGCATTTGACGACCGACTGCGTCTAGTGGAATTTTCCCCTTGCGATGATTGGGAGCCGACACCGAAAGTGACTCCTCCTAACCCCCAGATCTCACCGCTGTTTCGCGGTCCCAGTGCGTTGACAAGCACTTGGGCTTGAGTCGGCTCGTCAAAATAGTGAACGATCTGATCTTCCGGAACGTCGGGGTGCTCCTCCCTCACAGTGGTCATCACCCTCTCGAGCTCGACATTGATACGGCGCTGCAGCAAAGACCAAGTAAGTAACATGCATATGAATAATGCATTCTAAATAATCCAAACATAATCGGCAGATACTCTTCATCAAACCACAACGGTTAAACATAATCCAAACATAATGCATTCACTAGGAGTAGTGAGATCGCATGATTAGAATGGTTTTAACTTGAGTAAATACACAAAGTTAGATAACTTAAGGGAAATATTAAAGAGCTTATGCATATGCTTATGAATTTCTTTTGATAACTTGTGTATTGATCATATTGGTGATGGATTTCCAAATTCGTAACATTTTATCCTTCTTGGTCTATTTTCTTATAACCGGCCATGTCTAGTTATGGGATAAGAGAAACTTACTATATTTTCTGCCGAGTAGGAATATTTCCTCGTTTTGTCATGTGTGGTAGTGCAAACCCTAGCTGAGGTCATGCAAATTATTATTATTGATTTGTACTAAAACATTATGAATTCATTTCCAACTTATGTATGATTATAACACGCAGATGAGAATGGAGACCTACGACATTACTAGTAATAATGCACTAGTGTGTCCCTAGCTATATATATATAGCTAGCTTTGTTCGTTGTCGAATTTTCCTATGATTTGGGTACGGTGCAATATGATATAATCTTGCTTTGTGGAATGTGGCCGGGTAGTTAGTATATCCAAATCACCAATTTAATATACGCGTTCAAATGCATCATATTAGAGTTATTTTGTTCGTTCAAATAGTGAAAATATACTCCAACTTCAGCTATATATTTTGTGGTAGTGATAGTGGTGTATAATGCAAAATGCCATCATGGATTGAAATTCTCTTAGGATGCCCTAATCTAATAATGCTCTTTATGTGCCCATGTCCCACTAATTGAACATGTCAAATAAATAGAAAAGGGTGCAGATTTGATTTCATTTTCTCCTTTATATCCCTTTCAAATACTATCAATGACATAAATATAGATAGACAAGTAGGTTAAAGACATTAGAGATTTATAATATATGTTGTGTTTGTAATACAAATTTGTGTTTCTTTATAGGAAAAATATGCCGCCGACTGGATTTCTCAAGAAGAAGAGGCAGGAGTTATTTGACCGCTTCTACAGGTCAAATAACTCTGAAGGGAGTGGTTCGCAGCCACGTACGGAATCATCTGCGAACGTATCAGCACCTCCCCCCCCCGCTCCCGTTGCCGGTGGAAGATACTGCAACCCCTTCAGTAGCAGACACCACACCTGACGTCGAAGACAGCGATGGTGATTGTGAGATCAGCTGTCGGCGCACATTTCGTCCTCGGCCTGATGGAGGTAAACATAATCCAACACTTTTAATTAAGTCATTTAGTTATAAATGCGTGTTATTACTCTCTAATTGAATTTAAATTTGTTTTGGCAGCACCTCCTCCCAAACACAAACGAGGGTTGGTAAAAGGCTTGAAGACCTACACGTCTTGGGTGCAGCACGGAGGAAGGTGAAGATCGTCATAGATGATGAGTTCTTGCACGGACCGCAGACCAGTGCACTGAACAGTTGGCTGACTCATGATATCGGGCATATCATTCGGGACAACATTCCCATGACTGCTGCAAGTTGGTGGGATCTGGAGGAGGATGATCAGATGAAGCTCAAAAATGAACTCGACGTAAGTTAACTACAATTTTAATATTTTAATTATCTATCAGCTTCCATATTAATTCCATTTTTTTTGTACTAGCTTGTTTATGACATCCCTTGGGATGATAAGAAGATGGTCAAGTGGATTTACAAGCATGCCGCCAAGACCTTCACAGCTTTTAAGAGCAAGCTCAACAGGCTTAGGATTGACAACCCTGGGAAAATTCCGAAAGAGTTCAAAGATAGGCAGGAGGAGTGGTCTTGGCTGCTTCACCACTTAGAGAGCGATGAGTTTCAGGTATATAATTTTTTAATAGTAGTCTGTGCTTTCAAATGTTAACATTTTTCATTTTAGTTTTATTTCAATGCTAACTATTTGTCTCATATTTAATCATATTTCTACAGAGACGATCGATCGCCAACGCCCTCAACCGGGGGAAGAAGACGTTGCACCATCGGTCCGGTTCAAAGCCTTTCATCTACGGGGCACTCGAATTGAAGCAAAAAGGTGAACCATTCCCGTTGGTAAAGAATTATGAGATGGTGTACCCTCCCGTAAATATATGATATGCCCCATACCATCTTCATTCGTGAACCCATGCTCATTAAGAAATATTAATCACGAACCCACAGTGAAAATTTACTATGTTAGACAGGCCATAGGGTCCATTTTGCTTAATAATTTATCGCTTTAGGACAATATATAGTTCTCGTTGTTTAGCAAAAGCTATATCTTAGATGGGTGCCAATGAGGAAAAAAAAAAAAGGAAATTGAAAAATACACTCTTGGAATTACAATTTGCACTCCTTACCTTGCAATCTTACCGGAATACCCTTTTGAATATATATATATATATATATATATATATATATATATATATATATATATATATTTTTTACTCACCCATTACTTATTCGTCTACTAGATCTTAATAACCTATCAATTTTAAGAACTAACCTTCTTCATGCCAATTTCACCTAACTACTTTCTGTCTTAACGGCTACTATTCTGGCGGAATCACTGTTGTCTTAATTTTGAAAAGTTTTTAAGATTTTAGTAAAACAAATAAATAATAAGCAGGAAGCAGAAAAATAATAATTTTATCTCAAATACCACTCCTACGAGGTAATCCTCCACCTGGGATTTGAGAAAATGAATACCTAAATAAAAACAGAAATTTAAGCTAAGACGGATAGGGGGGGATACCAACAGAAGTTTATTTACTCAAACATACTTTCATATACATAACCCAGAGCCTCACTCTTGGGTAAACAGCTAAAAGTTATTTAGCTACTCATGCTGGAATTGAAATACAAACTTACTTGTAAAATAAAGCACTCCACACCAGATGACTTAGCAAGAAATCACTTTCTCACTATTCACTCTTATTTTGCTATACTAAAACACTCACAAACACTCACAAACTTCTCTCAGGTCTTCAATCTTCAGACTCCTTCTTTCTTCTCTTGATTTTCTCCTTTGGCCAGAAGGGTGGCGTCATCATCTTTCTGGATCAGGTTCTGAATACGAATTATAGCCATTGCTTTCATCCAAGGGATGCTCTGATTAGGTCTTCCATTGCTTGATGACCATTTGTGTGCTTGAGAGGCACAACTCTGGATAATCCTGACATAATGATAAGGAGAAATATAACTCTTTCTCCCTTCTTCTCTAGTCCATTCAGGAGGGGTCGAAATGAACTTTAATCTAAGAATACAACCAGCTGGTCTAATGTTCTTGACTGCTTGGTAAATTGCTTCAGGGAAACCTTCTAGGTCTTCGTTGGTTTTTGTCCAAAGATTATGAACAAAGCCATTTTCAATTAACCACAACTTGTTCTTCTGCGGATGCTCTGCTTGAACATCAACTAAATATCTTCCATAATAAGGTCCTGCTACTACTAGTAAAGTTGATGGAAGAGCCTTTCTGTTTTTGGAATCTCCTAAAAGATTATGAAAGCTGAACCATTCTGATTCTGATAGTGTTAAAAGTGGGACTCTAGCACTTTCAGGGTTCTCAAGGTATTGAATCTCCAGCTTTTCCTTGGGCTGTTCGTAGCTGCAGAATTCTTCAGCTAGAGTTTCCAGGGCTTGTAAAACCAATGCTTCATTATTTTCTCGAGAAGCTGCTAAGATATTGTCCATGATAACTCTCTGATTGAACTGCAAATTTCTGCTGGTTCTGAACACCGGTCTTTCGTAAACTCTCATAGGATGATTAAAGATTTTTCTCAGGCATTTTACTGCTGGTAACCTGAAGGATGTTATCCTATCAGTGGTTCTTGCCTTATAAGGCTGTCTTCTTTGAAACCAGTCAGTTGTGACTGCAGCTCTAGGATATTCATTTACAGTTTCTTCTTCTGCGTTGGAAGACTGCTTATCTTCCGGATCATTTTCTTTTCTTATTGGGTCAGGCTGAATTTTTTCAGGGGCACTACTAGATCCAACAGGAGAGTAGGATACCAGATATTGGTAACCTGGTCCATCATGTAATAGTCCAACAGTCTTGTCTCCAGCCCTATATCTCTGTTGTAGGGCCTTGTCCTTTGATCCTTTGTTTTCAGGTCCAGCTTTTGTTCCCAAATTGGGCCTTCTTCTTTCTTCGATTTCTGGTTCTGGTTCGGGCCTTCTGCTTCTTGGGTTACGGCCTTCATCTCTTTCGAACATTGCCATTTCTCTAGTGAGAGCGTCAGGCAGATAATTCTTGTTTCCTGCAATTATTTCAACATCATATTCATATTGCAATAAAAACATCTGCCATCTAAGAACTCTTCCTCTATCAGCTGCATCTGTAAGCTTATAGTTCTTAAAGTTTTTTACTCTCTTATTATCTGTTCTAACCAGAAACTTATTTCCTAAAAAGGCTTCGGCTCCTTTAATAGATTTAATTAGGGCTAAAACTTCTTTATCTCCTGTGGAATAATTTAATTCTGCTGGATTAAATTTTCCTGAAAGGAATTTACAGATCTTTTCTTGATTTGTATTGGGTGCTATTGCTAAAACTACTCCTGCCCAATAATAATCATTTGCATCTGTTTGCAAAATAATCATGTCACCTTCTTCAGGTAACTGCAAAGGGGGAAGGTTTTTTGTAAGTTCTTTAATTTTCTTAACGGTGTTGCTATCATCCGCTGTAAATAACCATTTCTTTTTCGTGCTTGTCTTTAGGGAGAGAAGAGCAGTGAGGCAGCTCACTTGAGGGATAAAATCTCTTGCAAAGTTGACAACTCCCAAAAATCTTTGTAGAGACTTTGCATCTGGGATACTGTCAGGGAATTGGCTTGTTTTCTTTACTATATGTTCTTGAAGACGAATTTCTCCGTCTTTGACGTGTATGCCAAGGAAGTCAATTTCTCCTTTTATAAGATGAATTTTCTTCTGTCCAAGGATAATTCCTTTCTGAACTATGAGCTTGCAAATCTGCTCAAGATGCTTCAGATGTTCATTCATAGTTTTAGAGAAGACAAGAATGTCGTCAATATAAACTGTACAGAAATCTGAATATGGCTTAAAAATGTTATCCATCTTTCTTTGGAAGATAGACGGAGCTTGCTTAAGGCCGAACGGCATTACAAGCCATTCGTAATGTCCTTGAGGAGTTCCAAAGGCCGTTAAGGCTATGGAATCTTGATGCATTCTTACTTGCCAAAAGCCTGATTTTGCATCGAACTTTGAGAATATCTTTGCTCCTTTTAACCTATTTATCAAGACTCTTACTTGAGCAATCTGATAACCATCTTTGACGGTTTTCTTGTTGACATCTCTATAGTCTATGACCATTCTTGCTTTTCCTCTTAATTGTTCCGCATGGTTTCTAACCAAGAATGCTGGAGCATGATGAGGACTATCTGAGGGCCTAATTAATTTCTTTTCAAGCAATTCTTGAATTTGGCTCTCTATTTCTTTCCGATCTTCATTTCTATAATGGGGTATGGCTCTGACATGGCATATTGAATTGACATCATGCATTTTTAGTTGACAATATACCGGGTCTCTTTCCCAGTATAATTGAGGATCTTCACTGATTATAGGTTTCAGCAGATTTTCTATTTCGACTAGTTTTGGGATTTTCTTTTGCTCTATTTTATTTATTTATACTTTTAGATTGTGTTCTCGGATGAATTCTTCTTCACCATCTGAGCTATCTGAATCTTGAGGTTCTTCCTCTGATTCGGATTCTTCCGAAGTTGTTGCTTCGTTTTGCATAATTTCTTGGTGTTCTTGAAGTGCTAATACCGGTTGTATAACTGGTTCAAAAGGTGGTTGATCACCACGCTTGGCTCGTGACTTCTGATATTGCTCTATAAATCCTTTACTTGCAATGCTGACTGCATCTAGTAATCTGGATTCCCAATATAGTTTGCTATTCTTTTGAAATCCGATCATTTTGGGGGTTTGTACTATTCGTTGCTGAAGTAGGAAATCATTTCCTATTAGCATATCGGCCCCTTGGGCTTCACTTTGCCAAATTCTTTGGACCATAAATGATCCTCCACCTAGAGAGATTTTGACATTTCTGGCTACACAGCTCATTGTGAACTCGTTATCTCCCATTCCAATTCCGGTAGCTACTTTATCAGACTTTTCCCAGTATTCTTCAGGAATAGCATATTTCTTTGCTAGGCTATATCCTGAACCACTATCTACAAAAGCATGTAGATGATATTTCTTATATTTGGGAAATTTCAGACCTACAGTAATATAGTTGCTATAGATACTTGTCTGAACTTGTTTTACTGGTTGGATGGTATCTTCTTTTCTAATGAATTCTGTGAAAGGGTTTATATTTCTTTCCTCTTCTTGTAGAGTTTCAGGTACTACCTTCGTTTGACTACTTTCTTGTATCTCTATTGAGAGACTTGGTTCTTCTTTTATAATTTTTGAAGTTTCTAACTTCATTCTCTCGAGGTTTTTCTCAAGATCTTGGTTTTGGATCTGATCAAGAAATATATCATACTCTTGATTTACCAATGTATGTGCATCAGAGTCTTTTGTTTTTCTCCTTACTTCTGCTATGAAACATTCTTTATGATAAGTTTCTTTTGTTTCTTTACAGTACATGGGTATTGTACTATTATCTTCACACTTGCAGTAGTCACAAGTGAAAGCTCCAGGCTTTGGAGTAAACTGACTGATGCTATCAGTAGTTTTCTGATTCCAATTTTGGATTAACATGAATATAGGTCGGTAGTTATATTCACTTTCTTCTTCAGAGCTATTTGAAGTTCTTTCTGTATCACTTTCTGATGTATCTGCAAGAGAGTATACAGATTCATTCTCTTCATCAGAATAAGCTACCTCAAACCCTTTTATATTTGCGTATTCTATGGCTTCATCATATTCGGCTAGAAGGGCTTTAGAAGATCTTTTATCTCTTTTAGGACACTCGTTTGCATAATGACCTTCAGCCTTGCAAAGCCAATATCTACAGGGCTTTGTATCCCTAGAAATATTTTTCTTCTTTGGGTTTGGGTTTCTTTTCTTAAAAAATCTCTTTCTAGGAGATCTTTTTTCTTCATCTTGTTCAGAGCTTTTTCTGAACTTATACTTCTTTTTAGAAGTAAAATTATTGTATTTCTTGTTTCTAAACTTGCTCCTATTTTTTCTCTCATTGTAGAGATGACATCCCCATTGGGTTGGTGTGTCTAAAATTTTAGGGCACATGTTTTCAACTCCTCTGAGTTGTTTCTTAGCAGTTTTTGACTTTTGATTTTCTGTACACTGTTTTCTTAACAGGTCTCTAACTCTTTCTGCTATTCCTCCTATAGAAAAATATTCTAAAGGATTTTCTTCAAGAGACTGTGCTACAGCATTGTTCCAGGGTTCTGGTAACTTTCTGTAATATGTTCTTATAAGATCTATGTTTTCCAAATCTCCTATTGTACAATAGTAATTTTGGAACTCATTCGTGTATTCTTCAAAATACCTCATATTGCAGATGCTTAATTTCTGGATGTTTGCTTTAGCTCTTTCCTTGGTTTGTTCACTATGTCCCGTTATATCTCCACAAAATTGTGCGTATATAGGGATAGCGAAATCCATTGGGTCATTTGTCTTGGCTAATTTTGCTTCCCAATCTGCCCAACTACTACTTCTCTTAAAGGAATTGTACCATTTCTGGACTATTCCTGTTAAGGTTGCTTCGTAGTAAGCGTGTGCTTCTTTATAGTGGAATTTGGATAAAACTAGTGCTTGGGTTAGCTTTAAACTGGCTACCCAGTTGTCTATGGTTTTTCTTTTATCTCCTACTTTATCGAGGTCTAGATAAACTCCTCTTTCAGAGATTGCTTGTCCCCAGTGGGGTTCTGTAGGAATATATTTTTGGGAGCTTCTTTTTCCAATCTTTCCTGTAGGAGGCTGTCCTTTAGGAAGTTTGATTTTTTCTTTTCTAATGATTTTGGTAGGGTTATTCGTAATGTTATTGATGATAGTGTTTCCTGCCAATGGTGGCTGACTAGTGCTTGCTTCTGCATCCATGTTACTTGCTTCAGTATCCATGGTGCTTGCTTCTGTTTCTGCCGCTTGGTAAGGTAGAATTTTTCTTTTAGTTTGGACTAAGGAAATTTTCTTAACTATCTCTTCTAACCTTTCTAAGTTCTCACAAGTTTCTGCTTGCTTATAGAGTTCTTTTAACCCTTCTGCTCTAAGCATTCTTATAGGTCTTTTTGAATCTTCTTCCTCAAAAGATTCTTCAGGAATTGATCCTGAAGTACTTGCTTGCTCATAGTTAGCAAAAGAATGCCTATGGAACTGGAGACTAATTTTTCCTCCAGTATCTTCATAGATAGAAGCATTAGAGCTTTATATCTGCCTCTCAGGAGGTGCTAGGTTCCATTCTCTAGGGAATGATACTTCATCCCATTTGGTGATGTGCTTTTACTGAGTATTATTTCTAGGATTGGTAAGGACAGATGTGGTAAGACCAGGGCTGTTGACAAATCTAGTATTTGGTGTTACATTGGAGCTCATTAGCTTGTAATAGATCCTATAGTCAACGGCAAGTTCCATCATACCTTGTTTCATGGCAATCCCATCTGTTTTGATTCTCAGTCTTAGGCAGTGTGCTGCGTCTTTCAGATGAGTGGTGAAGTTTGGGAAGACATTGAAATATGCAATCTGGTTGCATAGTGAGGCTTCTACTGTTCCTAACAGGCTTTTCTTGAAATCTGTTATTCTGTCGTCTTGCAGAATACACAAGACCGAACAGTCTATACCATCTCTTGCTAAGAGTTTTATAGAAATTTGGACTGCACCAATGTGCATATAAGCATATTTTCTTTGAAATGCTTCACTCACTTCTCTAGAAGTGATTAGCCTGATATCCGTTTCTCCACCAGTTGCTGGTATTGTTAGTTCTAACATCTTGAATCTGTGAGAATCCATAACAAAGGATCCTTTCTTATAAATCTCATTGAATTTAAATTTTGGCGCTAGATTCGATTTCGTTATACTCAAATTCTTGAGCATTTACAAGCTGTACTGCTGGTACAGTGTATCTTTTGCTGAAGACTCTACTTAACATTTTTATATCCCTTTTGGATTCTTTCCATTTTAACAACTTAGGTTCACTGAAATTGAACCCACTTTCTGTCTTTGGTTGTGGTATAATAATTTTACTAGCTACTGTCTGTGCTAGTGCTTCTTCGTTGATTTTTTCAACGGTTGAATTTTCTTTCATTTTTTCTATACTTTTCTGTAGACCAGAAATTTTTATGCTTATTTCTTGGAACTGTTCTTCAATATCTTTCCCTATTTCTTGAAGATATGTATTGCTATAATTCTGTTGATGAATTATTGCTTCAACGGTCTCAGCAAGTTTTTCTGTTGGAAGATAATCACTTATGGCTTTTAAGTCTTCTTGTCTTACTTTTAGCTCCACTCTTTGCTTCATCCTATGCGGGATATAAGAGTTTCTAAGAGTTTCTTTAGATTTTCTTGAGTACCTTTTAGATCAACTGCTTGTTGATGAATATTATTTGCAAGGTTTTCAGTTCTTACTAATTTCTTTTCAATATCTACAAGATATTGCTTTTCTTTAAGATAATCAAGCTTGATTTCGAGTTTTGATATCTTTGCTTGAATTTCTTCTAATTGAGTTACTCTGAGATTAAATCTTTCAAGTTGTTCTTTTACTTTCTTAGTAGTCTTATCTCTAGATATATGGTCTAGAAATTCAACTATACTTGGCCTAGAGGGGTCAAGTTTTTCTATTCCTATTTCTTTCTGAAGATGAATATGCTCGTCGTATAGAGTGTTTAGCACTCTACAAGCGTATTCAATGGAGTATTGGTTTTCTTGGATATGCCTTGTGTGAAAACACAGGTTCCACTTTTCTTTTTCTATGCAATAAGATTGATAATTTTTTAGCTGCTTTGGATCTCTTTTATTTGTTAAGAGGATCCAACTTTGTGGCATAAGTCTTTGCTTTACCTGTTTTTGAGCAAAACAGGCTCTGATACCAACTGAGGCGGATCTAACCAATGGTTTCTAACCGCGGCTCAAAATTTCAAGAGGTGCTTGTTCTAGTTGCAGAAGTTGTTCAAGTTCTGCGATTTGTCTTTCTGCTATATGAATTCCTTGAGTAAATCTAAATATTATATCCCAATAACCTGGTCTACTTCTAGGAAGTCTTTCTCGAAAGTCTTTTAGGATTTTTAGTTTTGCCTTTTTATCTTTTATTTCTTTTTCGGTGATTCTAATATTTTCTAAATAAATTAAACGTTGAGAAGAAATACTGTAGAGTTGAAATTAACTGTCTACCTTTGAGTATAGAGGATGAATTACATATACGTAATATGCTGAGTAAACAAAATTATGGGCCCACCACGCTCTGTCAAAATGAAACTAAACATGAAATTGTTGTTTTTTGAAAGAAATAAAAAGAAAGGATAGTTTGGGCTTTTCATAGAGGAAGGAGTTAAAAGAGGAGTGTAGTTTGTAAAAGTGGGAGTATGGATTTCACACACCAAAAAAAAATCACAATTACTAAAACTAGTTCGGAAAGTTTAGCAAGAAATTTTGATGCCTCACTGACTTATCCAAAACGATCACCCTATGGATCGATCATGATCGATCGAGGTACTTTGAATACATGTATATATAGAACTAGCTAGGGTTGAGTATATCTGGTGTGCTGCTATTGCTTTTTGGTTAGTATGGGCTAGCCAAAGCTAGCTGTAACTTATGAGTCTGTTTGGCTAATTAATTAAGTTGCAGCAGCAAAGCTAGTTATATATATATATATATATATATATATATATATATATATATATTATTTCTGTAACTTAATTAATTATATCAAGAAGAGAGTGGCATGCAGTGAAACAAATATTAAAATTACTTCATCTTGATGTACTGAAAATAGAAATGGAAGCCATGATTCTCCATATATTTCACAAAAACTATCATTGCAACGGTGAAACCGTGAAAATAATCACTACGGGATTAATGTTTCTAGTTTCTTTATTACTTGGAATTGTCTGGTGTGTGCTTGCTGAGAAAGATAGCAGGAAGAGACCAACATCTCTTCCTTCAAAGAGAAGCTTGTGACTTGCTTCAATGAAAGATTATATTACTCGGTTTGGTTTAGTTTTTAAACTTGCTGTAACTGAGCTGCTGGATGCTTTAAATTTGAAGCCCTCCATGAAAGTCTGAGCAAAGTTGTTCGTTGCAGCAGAAGCACAATCAAAAGGACTAACGACAACTAGGGAAAGACAACATGTACCTACTATTAAGTCGGCTTTTTGCTGTTCTTGTTGGAGAAGTGCCTCGAGGTAAAACTGAACTTCGTTGATCCGACGAAACAAGATACAATTCCCAACCCACAACAAAGCTGCTGGAAAAATGAAATTATGTAGAGATTACAGCAGACGTTCAGCTATTATTAATAGATGCATAAAACATACTGATCTCACATCATTTCTGGCAAAGACAGTCAGAAACTTACAAGAACATAAATGGCAACTCTAGTGCAGTTGTTATTGAAAACTATATAAAGTAACATGATAAATTTCTGCACCCTTGGAGTAAGGAACACAAAGAACAACTACAGAAGCTTGATAACGTAAAACTCCTTACTAAATTAGGAACAGCCGGTGGTTCCAATCAATGATTCATTAAGCAAACATTTGAATCTTAATTAATGAAGGGTGCATAGATCAAACTATGCCATCAAACTATAACCAGCTTCCATATTCAACCCTGTTTTCCTTACTGAACCAAACTCATCAACTCATAAACAGCTTTCATATTGCAAATAAACTCATAAACTCAAAACATATACTGAACCCGAAAGTTACTGAACCAAATTCCATATTCAAGGAAAAACACATTTCACATATCTTCTTTGATGATTGATGAGAGAGAGAGAGATACCTGGGTCAGCAGAAGAATAAGAAGTTGTGATGTTTGATGAGAGAGAGACAGAGAGAGAGACGTCCAGAAAAAGCAGGAGGAGGTGGTTAGGCGGCGGCGAACTGAGGAGGTGGCTAGGGCGGAGGCTGGCTGAGGAGGTGGCTAGGGCGGTGGCCCGGGCTGGCTGAGGAGGTGGCTAGGGCGGCGGCCCGGGCTGGCTGAGGAGGTGGCTAGGGCGGAGGCGAGGGCTAGTAGAGGCTGAGGCGAGACCGGCGAGTGAGGCTGTGGAGGTTGGGGCGGGGGCCACAAGGCGGAGGAGGGAGTGGAGGGTGAGGCGGCGTGAGGAAGAAAGGGAGAACGAAACAGACCAAAGATGAATTAGGGATTGCAGATCGGGTATATTTACCTGACTTAGGCGATGAAAATGCATCGTTCGTCTCCTAAGAGAAAACCTTACACGACGAAACTACACATTCGTCGCCTTAGAAGTAAAACTTAGGCGACGCAATATTTATTCGTCGCCTAAGTTAATTCCGATTTTTTTAATCAATTCAAATTAGGCTGCCAATTTATTAAAAATAATTTCCACTTAGGTGACGAAAATATCAGTTTCGTCGTCTACGTATATACTTAGTCGACGAAACTGATGTTTTCGTCGACTAAGTAAATACTAAGACGACGAAACAGATGTTTTCGTCGACTAAGTTTAGTTCAAATTTTCGCAAAATTTATTAGCGGAAAATAAAGCCAATTTTAAAAAAATAATTACCACTTAGTCGATGAAACAAACATTTTCGTCGTCTAAGTATATACTTACTCGACGACAATGATTTTTTCGTCGCCTAAGTAAATACTTAGACGACGAAAATGTTTGTTTCGTCGACTAAGCTTAGTTCAAATTTTCGCAAAATTTATTGGCGGAAAATAAAGCCAATTTTTATAAAAATAATTTCCGCTTAGTCGATGAAATTTGCAGTTTCGTCTTCTAAGGAAATACTTAGACGACGAAATTATTCTTAGACGACGAAACTGATAATTTCGTCGACTAAGAGGAAATAATTTTTATAAAAAATTGACTTTTTAATTTTGGAATTTTGGGCCATGTTCATAGGTGCATTTGGTCGACGAAAGACCCCAATATACACATTTTAATATATATATATATATATATATATATATTAATTAATTAATTAATTAATACAAAAACAAATTAATCATGTTTTTCCCATTTTAATTTTCTTGAGGAAATTATAATCCAACATAACATAACAGAACACAGTTGAAGATTCTGTACGTACGTACACATGCACCATTCATGTATTTTTAATTATACATCAAAAATAAATTTATTGAATTTAAAAACATAATTTAAATTTGATCATGGTTCTCCATCATAATCGTCATCGTCTGTATCGTCTGCATCTTCAATCGTATCAGTTAAGCCATCATTGGAATCGTCATCGTCGTATGTTTCCTCATCATCGTCTGAATCCTCATCATCTTCGTCATTAATGAAGTTGTGATTGGCTATGTTTTGAGATGTAGATGCATTTGGGACTGCAATGAATTCATCAAAAGTGACGAAATGTAAGCGGTTGTCGTCGCGAATAGCCTCTGCATTAGGGATTTGAGAAGCCGAATGCTCTTGATATGGTTCATCAGTATCGCCGTCATCTTCATCATCATGTTCTTCACCCCCTTCAATTGTAGACGCACTCCATATATTCCTATGTGACATCGGGTTAACCACTTTTCAAAATCCACCTGGCGTAGGATCATCGAGATAAAATACCTGTTTCGCCATGCTAGCAAGAATGAACGGCTCATCTTCATACCAACTTGTGTTTGTATTCACCGATAACATGCCGTAATCCATCTTTGTACTCCGAGGAACACTTTGATTAGTGTTAAACCATCTACACTTGAACAAGACAACGAGCATATTTCCATATACTAGTTCGACAACGGCGAGTAGCACTCCATAGTAGGTGAAGTCGTCACCATCTACCATGACCCCGTAATTTTGCGTTCTGCGGTTTACATCTCGTTGAAGTGTCACAAACTTGACGCCGTTGACAAAACACATCGCGCGCACCCTGTGGGAAATTGGCATTCTAGCCAAATGGTGCAATTCGGACGAGTACCAATCACTGTTCTGTATTTGGAGATTTTCCACCTGTCACATTGCGATAAGTTATTATTTAAATTGAACTGACTAGCTAGAATACTAATATTGAAATGGAGATATTGTAACATACAAAATATTGTGACGTACCCATTTGCGAAAGTAAACAGGAAATGTTCTTTTGTGCGTCTCTTTCGGCCTTCGGTCTCGACGATTTGCTTCAATCAGCTTCAAATGCTCACCCATGAAATATTGTGCTTCGTCACAGTGTTGTAGTACGCACCAATGAGCTTCAATTAGCTCAGCATCTGTCAGTCTTTCTGAAGTTGGTAAATTACCAAACGGACGTACAACACTTGAAAGGACTGAAAGTTTTAACTCTGGTACTGTAGAGGCTGCTGTAGAAGATTCTGCAATGTTTTCGTCACTGTTACGGAGATATAAGTTGCAGTATGTTACACATTCATGTGTAATGTACGACTCCGCTATCGATCCTTCAGGTTGACTCTTGCTTTTACATAACTTTTTGTATTGAAACAGTTGTCTGAAATTACACGTACAGTTATTAGTGAAGTATATATAAAAGAGAATATTATAATGAATGGGGAAATACGAATAATAAATAGTACCTTTCTTGCGGATACATCCAGGTGCAATGAACTGGACCAGTAAGCAGTGCTTGATCTGGAAGATGGATCATCAGATGAATCATATTGTCAAAGAAAGCAGGGGGGAAAATCCTTTCCAATTTGCACAAAATGTAGATGATGTCTTCTTTGAGAATGAGAACATTAGACTTCTTCAGCTTTTTAGCGCATAACTTCTGAAAGAACCTACACAAGGCTATTATAGGTTCGACCACATCTGGATGCAAATAGGGTCGGATAACCACTGCAATAAGACGTTGTAGCAATACATGACAGTCGTGGCTCTTCAATCCGTTAAATGTATTAAGCCCCAAGTTAATACACCGAGATATATTTCCTGCATACCCATGAGGATACTGTACTCCTTTAAACCATATGAAAATCTGCTTCTTGAAAGCCGGTTTAACTGTGTAAGGTGCAACAGGTATGAAAGTCCCTGACGCCGTCTTCACTGGCCACAAGTGTTTTCGTATTTTCTTTTCCTCCATATATTGACGTGCTTTCAGAGTGTCCTTACTCTTTCCCTTAATATCAAGAATTGTTCCCACAAGACTGTTACTTACTCCCTTTTCTATGTGCATGACATCTAGGGTGTGCCTAAGAATGGATTTCGACCAGTAAGGCAAATCATAGAATCTACTCTTGTGTGTAAAACACTTGTACTCGTCAGGGCGTTCCAGAACTGGTATAGATAAATCACCGCTCAACACCCCGAAATCGAAAGAGTTCAGCTTCTCCAAAATTTCATCACCGCTCCAGGGACGGGGTTTAGGACGAAGCTCTACTGTTTTATCAAATGCTTTATGACGAAATCGCCACTGGTGGTCAGCTGGAAGCCATCTACGGTGACCCAAGTAACACACCTTCCCAGCGCACCAAACAGAATGGACTTCGTTCAAGCAAACATGACAAGTTTTATAACCTTTAGTCGCCTGAGACGACAACATCCCATAACCAGGAAAATCACTTATGGTAAACAGCAGCATTGCTCTCATTATAAATGATCTTCCACTGTGCCTGTCAAAAGTAAGAACTCCATTTTCTCATAAGTCTAACAGCTCGTCGATCAAAGGTTGCAGATACACATCCAAACACTTTCCTGGAGACCTTGGGCCGGGAATTAACAGAGACATCATACTAAATTCCTTCTTCATACACATCCAAGGAGGCAGGTTGTACGGCACAAGAATAACAGGCCATGTAATATGACTCAAACTCATATTTCCATGGGGATTGAATCCATCTGAGGCAAGGCCGAGTCTGACATTTCTAACATCTCTTGCAAAATCAGGGAATAATCTGTCAAAGGACTTCCACGCCTCGCCATCTGCAGGGTGTCTGAGAGTATCATCATCTGTCCTTCTCTCTCCATGCCATCTCATTTCTTTTGTTGTGTGTAAAGACATGTAAAGACGCTTCAATCTAGGAATTAAAGGGAAATGACAGTACCTTCACAGGAACACTGTTTTCCTTAACTGTGCCTTACTCCCACCTCCACGCGTGGCATATGGGACATTCATCAAGCTCGGCTTTCTCTTTGTAAAACAAAACACAGTTGTTCTTGCAGGCGTGGATTTTGTTATAACTGAGACCGAGATCGCCCAATATCTTATGTAGCGTGTAATAACTATCAGGTAGATAGTTAGGTTGTGGAAGGTGTTCCTTAAACTGTTTTAGAAGACTATCAAAAGAGTCATTTGTCCACCTACTCTTGACTTTCAACTGCGTCTGTGAGATGATGGTCTCTAAAACAGTGTGAGGACTACCCTCGAATAATGGGATCTGCACTTGAGCAAGTAGTCTGGTATACTTATCATAATCAGCACTGTCAACAAGAGGAATTGTGCTATCCTCAAAAACTGCCTCTTGGAATTCCTCTTCCTCGCGTACTGGAGCAAAAGTAGGAAAAATGTCATGTAGAATGTTCATAGCCGGGTCAGTATAAGGCTCGAAACCACTAGCAACTGTTCGACCATGGTACCCAGCCTGGATTTTGGCAACTGTACGTTCATAATCTACTGCTTCACCGTGTTTACTCCATGTTGTATAATTCTGCATAATACCTCTGTTACACAGGTGATCGTAGATTCGGCCGATCGCCTTGCGCTTAGTATTCATACAACTTAAGCAGGGACACCTGTGTGTTTTCTTTCCTCCACCATGTTCACGTACAAAATTTATAAAAATTCCTACTCCTTCATGGTATTCTTCGCTCTGTCTTGGGTACTGCATCCAACTCCTATCTCTATCCATCGATCACCTGTTATATATATTAATTAATATAAGACAAACAATAAATAATCACAAATTAAAAAATAAACAATTTATATGCATGTTTTTTCTCGACCTTATGCCTCCGGTTAGGGTCCTAATAATCCCATTCAGGAGCACAAGACTTTGTTTCATAGTTTGTAGATCTTGTGTATTCGTTTTCAGTCGTGGGAAAATTTCGGCAGCATCTCCCCACAGTTCCTCAAGTGTACGAATATATATACACCTAGTATGCACTCGAGGAACAGTGATGGGAGACCTCGTCGAAATATATACCCACGACCGCAAACGAATACACAAGACCTATACAAACTGTGAAACAATGTCCTCTGCCCCCAAACTGTCCAAAAATGGGACAATTCAAGAATCTCTCCATGATTCTCGAACGGGATTTCTAGGGATATATATATATATATAAATGCATGTATATCAGTGAATAAAAGAATGACATTCTTTTATTCACCGCTAATTATAAATCATATAACAATGATTTTCGTCAAATAATTATAATTATTAATTAAATTAATTAAAGCATTATTAAAATATATAATTAATATATATAATTCACTAATTTCATAAAAAACCAACAATTTAATTGAGTATATATAGGTATGGATCAACAAAAGCAACATATATACTAGCTATCACCTCACAATATACACACACAACAATATATATTTCTACAATTCTCTGCCTCAAAAATGAAATATTTCAATGGAACAAATTGAAATTATAGTTGAAAAAGATGAATAAAAAGATCATACCAAGTTAAAAATCAATGGGTAGTAGTGGAGAAGGCTTAGGAAGACCCGATTTGAAGCTTTTCACATCCAAGAATGAAAATCGGTGGAAAAATTTGAGGGGAGGAAAAATTTCAGTTTTTTGCCTCTGTTCCCGATCTGGAAAACGAGTGCAGGTTTTATAATATGGATTTACTTAGGCGACGAAACTAAAATTTTTCGTCGCCTAAGAGCCAAACTTAGGAGACGAAACTAAAACTTAGGCGACGAAAAATATGTTTCGTCGTCTAAGAATAAAACCTGCCGACGAAAAAAATAATCGTCGTGCTCGTCATTTCTTAGACCACGAAAAAAAAGTTCGTCGTCTACGATTTCTTTTAGGCGACGAATTTTGATATTTCGTCTCCTAAGTAAAAATCTTAGGCGACGAGTTTATTTTTTCGTGGTCTAAGATAATGCACGGACGACGAATATTTTTTTTCGTCGGTAGGCTTTTGTCTTAGACCACGAAAAGATGAATTCGTCGCCTAAGACTGTTCTTAGACGACGAAAATGTTTTCTTAGGTGAGGAAAGTTTTTTCGTCGCCTAAGATAGCTTAGGCGAGGAATTTTTTTAAGTTTCGTCGCCTAAGGTTTTTTTCCTTGTAGTGATAGGTTGTAGGCGGAGTAATTACAAAAATTAGGACAAAATATCATTTTTTACATTAGTTGTTATAATTTTCGGTAAATTTCGTTGATTAAATGTAATTACTATATTGACAATGAAAATTACACAAATTATTACTTAATTACATAAGGGAGAACTTCATTACACTAATTTTAGTCAAAACATAATAGTTTACCAATTTGATAACATATTGTGGTAACATGTTTAAATTTGTTCAAAGAATAGTAATCACAGGTTGTACGTGAAGTAATTACTACATCTAAAACAGATATTATCTATTTTATATGCTAATTATTGTGGTTGTTGTAAAATGCATGTAGAAAGAAATATATTTAATTAAGAAAACTACTAATGATAGAATCAATTTGTGATAAAGACTATTGAATTAATACTCATTCGTTAAGAGCCTATCTTAGAAGGTTTTTATTTTTAGATGGAAATAACGTAATTATCTATGGAGTAATTGCCCACTAATAACTAATATTAAGGAAATAATTAGTATGAAAGAGTATTTGACTGATTGTGTTCCGATGATCTTAAGATAGAATAGGTTTTTTTTTTTAAGAAAAAACTTAATTGTGAATAGTCAATTGATAATCAAATATTAATTAATTTTATTGTTTTCCTTATGTATTTAACTAATAATAAATTAGTAATTAATCTGGTGATTCTAGCTAGGATAAACGTTTTTTTTTTAAGAAAAAATTCTTAAAAAAGGAAAGAAAAAAAAAATTGTCTTTCTAATTGATCGACTTCATTGTTTTCCTATCTAATAGTTTTTGAAATTTTTTTCTTAAAAGGGAAAAAACATGTTTGTGTATGGTCAACTAGTAATCAAATATTAATTGGCTTTTATTGTTTTGCCTATCTTTATTAATTTTAGTTCAAGAGTACTAGTAATATAGACTAATAAGAATGAGGGGACCAGTATGTGGACTATGTTCCGAGACCATTTAATTTTATAATATTTCTCTGAGAAATGAGTCGTATTGAGGTCTGGGGTTAGATTTTGTTAACTTAAGTACTTAACTAGTCAATGTGTGTTTCTTGATATCATGTACAATTATTAATTTTTTTTTCTTTTTCTAATTTCACTATCTACAGTTAAATATCTATTCTCACTAGGTAATGTGTTTTGATGATTTTTATATGTAGTACTTAAACTATAATTTTAGGATTTCTTCCGTTTTGTACCTACGCAATGAGTGGTTATATGGAGTTTGATTAGTAAAGTGTTACTTATAGTTCCAGTGTGACAAAGAATGAAGAGTGTGTATCAATGTATGCATATGGAAGAAATAATTGGACTGACTGAATCTGGATTGGAGTTGTATCATTTGAGCTTTATGCCCCAGTACTACTTGCGTTAGTGGAATGAAGTTTGTACATTCTTACGTTATTAGCTCCCACAAAAAATGATGTTCACTCCAATACGTGACTCATAATTAAGAAGTATGTTTAACATCCAATCAATAGGCAACACGTTTTAAATTAATCTCACCAATTTAAATTCTAATTAGCAAAAATTAGAAAACAATACATTTTTACCTAAAACAGAGTACACATCCATCAGTTTGGAATCAAATGTACATAACCCGTGTTGGCTTAAGTACTCCATTACATATAAGTGATATAACAAAGTAGTTTGAATTACAAAATTAGAAAAAATTAACCAGAATCTCAAAATTGTTGTTCATATATTGTACTTGTCTCTTTCGCTTTGCAAAACAAACCCATTGACGGATTGTGACTCTCCCGGTCCTTGCACTTATATACTTGTCATCTTTTCTAACATAAAAACTCGTTGCCTTGGCATAAGTATAATAAAAAGTATTTGCTTCCTCAATAGATTTAAACTCCTTGCCTAGAACATCATAGGAAAACAATTTATCAAACAATATACCATTATGATGCAGATGATCGATTGATGTCACCTCCACTCTCCATATTTTGGACTTGCAAATCAGCATCGAAAATTGAAACTTCGTTTCATATGTCTACACTTGACATCAGATAACACACAAGATAAAGTCACTTTATTGTAAAGAAGGACATCAACAACAAAATTCAATAAAATAAAATAGAGATCCCCAAAATAAACTCAATTTGCCGCAAGAATCACACTTAATGACAACGGGTAGTTGTGAAAAAATTGATTATTCTTGAAAGCTGATGAAAATAGAAGAAGAAAAAGAAGAAGAGGACGTTGATTTGTACCAAATTTTGATAATAGGGGTGGATCTTTGCCTCTAATCCTCTTCTTGATTTGAAGCCAAATATCACTAAAATATCTCTAAAGCCTAGCGAAATGGCCACTAAACCACTCTTCTTCTTCTTCTTCTTCTTGCGGCTGTGTGTGAGTAATTTTCTTTTCTATTCATTTTTTATAACAAAATGTGTCTAAGTATTCATAGATAGTAGGGGTGGACACGCGGACCCGAAAACCGAAAAAAACCGAGCCCGAAACCGAACTGTAACCGAAAAAACCGAAAACCGAAAAAAACCGAACCGAAAAAAAAAACCGAACCGAACCTAAGTAGTTCGGGTTGGGTTTCGGTTTTAGTCTGGCAAAACCCGAACCAAACCGAACTGACCCAAACTTATCCGAATTCTAGCTATTCCGGTTTCAACTATATCTTCCGAATCTTGTTTTAGCACTAGTGGGAGAGTAATTAATCCACATCGTAGCTCTCTAAGTCCTAAAATGGTGGAAGCATTGATATGTACTCAAAGTTGGCTTAGGGGTGAACATATTTCTTTGCACCATGTGCCTACTATTGAGGAGATGAAGATTTGTGAAGATGCGGAAATAGGTAATAGTTTTGTTTTTTTCTTATTGAATATTTGAATTGCTTAATGTGATTTGGTTTTGTGTTATGCATGATTATATTTGAAGAGCTTGCAGCATGGCATTAGAGACGATCGTGCCGAGAGTGGATCAAGTGGTATGCTACCTCCAAGGTCAAACTCATTCATGCGAGTTTGAGGGAGAGTTGAGAATTGTGATGATGCCAAATTGCCAATCATGTCATGGACTCTTATATTGTTCTATTTTACTCTTCCTTATTTAGTTATGTTTAAATATTAAACTTTGGACTTTGACTTTATTTTGATGGACTTGAAATTGTTGAATTATGGAGTATTGACTCAAGCTGAACTTTGTACTTTGAAATTTTTGACTTATAAACTATGAAATTTATATTTTTTATTCGAACTTGAAAAGTGGGTAAAACCGAAAAAAACCCGAACCGAACCGAATTTTGCGGGTTGGGTCGGGTTATGGGTCACTGACTCAAAAATTAAAAAACCGAACCGAACCGAACCGAATTTTAAATTTGGGTTGGGTCATGGGTTTTGTCCAAACCCGAACCGAAGTGACCCGTGTCCACCCCTAATAGATAGTCCTAATTAAACCCTACCAAAAAAAAATTTATTTAAAAAGGGTAAAATTTAGAATATTCTAGACCATTGGATATATTATAAATCTAATGGCCTAAAATATTCGTCAAAATAGGGGTATGACAAACATCCGGGTACCTAAGAAAATCTCCCAAAACATATACTAGTTAAACTCATAAAAAAATTATTATTATTATTATTTTGATAGTAATAAAAAATATTATTATTTTGATATATCAATATTTTCTTTGTAAAAAAAATCTACAAATTTATTCTGTTTATAAAGGAAGTCCAACCTATTTCAAAAACATGTTTTGGTACCTATTTTTTTTTTTCTAATACTTCAAATAAAATCTCTGAATTTAGTTTATGATCAATGGTTAGAGATATATAACTTAAACACATACACATATTATTTTATTATAACTCTTAAATATACTTTCTTTTATAAACATAATATATAGTTATATGTTGTATGTTGTATTTTATCCTTATGATGGAGATGTCTATAAATACTATTATTATAAACGTATATTATACCATTACCAAATATTAGACTTCCTCTATAAACAGAATAAATTTGTAGATTTTTTTTACAAAGAAAATATTGATATATCAAAATAATAATATTTTTTTATTACTATCAAAATAATAATAATAATAATTTTTTTATGAGTTTAACTAGTATATGTTTTGGTATCATAAACTAAATTCAGAGATTTTATTTGAAGTATTAAAAAGAAAAGAAAAAATATAGGTACCAAAAAATGTTTTTAAAATAGGTTGGGTACCAATTTGGGTATTTATTCATGCCACGTAGGCAACTTTAATGGAAAAATTAACGGATGTGCCATATTAGGTAACGGTGCAATACTTGAGGTACCATTTCAGGTAGAAAAAATTTGTAGGTACCAAAAAGTATCTATCGCAATAGTTCAGGTACCATTTTAAGTTTTTACCCAAAAAACTTAGACATTACATTATGGATTCTATGAGCTCAACTATTCGAGGACAAAAAAACTGGGCTACTCTATCAATTTCAGTTTTTTTTGCACTGAACATGTTGTAACATGGAAAATACCACTGGTAGACGTAGAGTTCAAACTTCTAGGAACCTTCAACAAACACATTGCGTGTGGCTTGTCAACGATTCTTTTGATCCAAAGTACAACCACAACATCAAAAGTGTAAGCACCTGCAACAGTTTCTGACTCAAACCGAGAGAGGTCCTTTTCTGAGAACTTCACAGTCTGCTGCCCTTGAAAATTCGGTCGAAGTTCGACTGTGTCCTAGTGCCTTGCTTAAAGGGCCTTGAAGTAAAAGTTTTTAAAAGAAATCTCTCATCTATTTATCTTGACTTCGATGTGCTTATAGTCAATTTGTATGGTTCTGCTAAGGCAGGGACGAAGCCAAGATTTTGTAGTAGACTGGGCTAAATTTTCCTTTTATTTTTTATTGAAGGTTACACTTTCCTTTGATAAATTAAATTTTCTAAATATATGAATCGTAAATAAAATTTTACATGGAATCAACTAATCGACTAGAAATTTCTGAAAAAATAAAAATAAAGCTCTCTAATAAGAACAAAAGCATATCATGAAGAGAAAAGAAAGAAAATCTATAAATTAATATGGAGAGTTTAATATGTAAATTACTAAAAAGAATCTTCACCAAGTAAAATTTTTCTTTTTAATTTTCTTTGCTTATTGATAGTAAAGACACTATTTGGCTTATCTTTTGCTTGAACTTAAGAGGAGGCTTATGAATTTAATCAGGGCTAAGTATCAATCAATAGGCATGCCAAGTTAAGGATAATTAAGTTATGTAGTTAGGAAAAAACAAAAAATGTCTATGGGCTACAGCCTAGCTATCAATACACTATCTTCTGTCCATGTACTAGAGTTTCAGAAAGCAAGGTTAAGTGCAAGACTGTAGTAGAGAGTGTTGTTGTTGAGATAGAACTGGGTAAGAGAAGCATTAATGACACTTATTCTTGACGTGGTGGGAGCGAGGGATAGCGTGAAAACTTACTAGTAAGCTTCCGAGTACTGAGACTACAGCAACCACAGCCACAATGCTGAGCCTATAATGGTAAAATGAATCTTAGGGCAAAATGGAAATCTAAAACACATATACTAATATGAAGACAAAGGAAACTTATAAGACGAGAACAATTAAAGGTGAGTTTGAACAATATGGGAAGTAGATATAGAGAAGAATCTACACAGATTCTCAATAGTCAATACTTAATTAACATGTTATGATAATCTCCTACATGATCCTAGAATATTTTATAACAAACTACAAAAATGTGCATGACAATAATTTGCTTAACAAATAGGTTACCTACATATTTCATTGAACAGACTAGGACAAAAAATTACAAATCAGTTTTATGTGCATGACAAGCTGCCACATGTCATCAGCCAATTTACTCTTTTGCTCTTAATATTTACAAACGCGTATTCAGTCTCAGTTGCTGCTACTGTCGACTTGAAAGTTGTTACTGTCCACTACAAACCTTGGTGCTACTGTTGATCGTGAAAGTAGCTGGTATTGTCGACTATATAGCTGCTACAGTCGATTGAGAAGTCGTTGCTACTGTCGATTGAGAAGTCGTTACTACTGTCGACTGGGAAGATGCTGCTACTGCTGATTGGGAAGTCGCTACTACAATTGTTTGGGAAGTTATTGCTACTGCCATCTGGGAAGTTGCTACTACTGTGGACTGGGAAGATTATGCTACTGTTAACTGAGAAGTTGTTGATACTGCTGTTTCCATCCCTGCTACTGCTACTATTTATATATGTGTTCAGTCACCCCCTTACAACCTTACCAATCATAAACACATCATCATTGCTATCATCCCCCAAATATAAACAACACCAATTCTATATATATAATAACAACACTACCGAAAACATTAATCAAAAGCCTTAAATTCACATAATGAAGAACATAATCTTCCCCCAAATCGAAAATTCAAAAGTTCAATAAAATTCATACCAAATCTGCAATTTCTACATCATGCTAAAACATCCTTCTTCTTCTTCATCACCACCAAAGCATCATCATCACATGAATCAATCTTAGTCACCACTACCCAATTAGAGAGGGAAAGTAGATGCAAACTCGGTTCTCAACCCTGGCCCATACCCAAAAATCCACGACCCAGTCCTTGTCGTCATTCAGAGTTGAGGATCTGAAGATGACTTTTCTGGCGAGCTTTTCCTACATCGGCGAAAGGGTTTCAATTCGCTAGAGAGAGAGAGAGGCTAATCAGATTTGAGGGTGCGGGAGAGAGAAGGATGACTTTGTATCAGTGATATAATTTTTTTTCCTAAAATTGGGCATTTTGGTAATTTAATAGTGAAAATTTGGGTCAGGTTCCGTATCATTTGGTTTGTGTGTGTAATATCCCGAAAATTCGTTATTAATTTCGAGTATTTACTTAGAATTATTAAGTTAGAAGTTAGTGAAATAATGCGGTTCGAGAGCGAAGCAGAAGTGTCCAGATGAATTATTACCTAAAACGTTTTATAAGGGGGTCACAGAGTTGACTTTCTGATTCATTGAGAATTTGAAGAAATTTCCTTCACGAAAGTCGTAGAGCTCGACAATAAGAGTTCGCAGACACGCGGCACATGTGAAACAGACGTCATATGAAGGAGTTACGACTTGTTGAAGTTATTTCTAATTTTGAAAAGTTGTATGAATAGAAAGAATTAAAAAGGAAACCCTAAAGTTTCAAAAAATATCAAAATTTCACAGCAGCCGCGTGATCGTTACTATTCACTTTCCATTTTCGGCATCGGAGCTTCTTTTGCTCCGTTCTCCGTCGTCCCGCGACGCCAATTTACGAGGCACCACTCAAAAGCTTCGTCTCTCTCTCTCCTCTTTCTTTTGAGCCGCGCCATGCCCTGAGCCATCTCCTGTGTGTGACGTAGCGGAGCCCGAAAGCTCCTGCCACCGCGGGCGGCGGAGCTGCAGTCATCCCAGGCGACGCCGGAGGTCAAGGCTCGCTCCTTTCGGCTGTCCTCCTTCCTCTGAGCAAGGTTTCACAAGTCTTGGAGTGCGTTGGAAGCTGCAACCAGGGCAGCGGCGGCCGACTTGAAGAGCAGCCTAGCGGCGGCGTATCCGGCCACTTCTCGGACGTATCCTCAGGGGTTTCAGGTAGATTTAATCCTTGAACCTTGATCTACATATTGGTGGTTTTGGTTGCAGGTTTGGGTGAGGTTTTGGTGGCGGCTGCTCGTGGAGCCCACGCGCAGCCACTTTGGGGGTTTTTGGGGCAGTAGTGTGTTCTGTTGTGTCGTGCTCGTCGATATGAGTTGGCCATCGTATGACCAAGTTACGTATTTTTGAATTCGATGTTAGGCGATTATTAATTTTCGAGCATATCGACTTAGAATTTGGTGCTTGATGTTCGATCCTATGGTCGACTAGGCATTCTAGGAGCCTTGAGAGGCTCAAAAAGAGGTTTGTCGCGTGTTGGAAAATCTCACGGTTAAGGGTCACTACTAGGAAAAAAACCTTAGGCGACGAAAAGATATAAATTTCGTCACCTAAGAAGAACTAGGCGACGAAAAAAATTTCGTCCTCCAAGTGGTAACTTTCGTTGCCCAAGTGAATACTTAAGCCACGAAAATGGATATTTTATGGTCTAAGTGAACACTTAGGCCACGAAAATTTTCACTTAGGTGACGAATCAGAATGAACACTTAGGCCACGAAAAAAGTCAAATTGAAATGAATTCAAGTATAATTAAGACTAATTTATGTAGTGTGTTTTTTCATACCATTGAAGTTCAAAGATAATTAAAATTAATCACGATATATCTACAATCGATATCGATAAAGTCAATTTTATTTTTCATTCCATGATGGTTTATGTCTAATTATGACTATGTTTTAGGAGAAACAAAAGATAAGCAAAGCGTAGTTTTATTGATTGATAAGGAGACCTTTATATAGACATTACATCAAGTATCCCGAATAATCAGGGATTTCTTATCTACTA
The DNA here is from genome assembly GCA_963682095.1 of Potentilla sterilis. Taxonomy (NCBI): domain Eukaryota; kingdom Viridiplantae; phylum Streptophyta; class Magnoliopsida; order Rosales; family Rosaceae; genus Potentilla; species Potentilla sterilis. The sequence continues at coordinate 32,062,171 of OY821754.1, forward strand.
AATATACTACATATCTAGTCTAATTAGGTCAAGACACACATAAGAAGTTACGAAATTATCATTCCTTGAACACTGCCCCTTGTGTCGCGTACCTAATGTGACACGGTGCATAACATGTTGCCTCGTTAAAACCTTACCAAGCAAAACAAAAACCACTTGGGTAAAATAAAAAACTTGGTCGAAGGGAAAAGAGCACAACGCACTAATTACAATTGAAGATTACCTGTGAGGTAGTCTCCCCCTGATATCTAGAAGACAACTCCCCCTGATTGGTAACTCAATCTCGGAGTTTAGATTAATGGCGTATACAAACGGTCCTCACAAGCTTCAAAAGTAGGTGTGGTCAATGATCGAGTCATTGAATACGACCACATTATTCTTGTATCAGACTAGCTATACTTAGCTTTACTTTATCTTAAGGAAGAAGGTTGCTTAACAACTCAAAGTTAGAGTTCGCGTTGAAAATCAGATTCACATGCAGCATGACCTTTGTGTACTTAAAGAGTCATAACTCCTTCAATCCAGTAGGTATGAATGAAGCGTAAAGAGTTATGGAAACTAGACACTCATATATTTTCAGTGATATAAAGTACACAACGTAGTTCGTCATGAGCTGATCACAAAGCTCTGTCAAAGGTGACTGATCTGCAAATTACCGGACAGATTCGTCCTACTTTGCTAAAATAGCAATAACTCACTCAATATAATAGCTATGATCAAATAGTTGGTGTCCCTGGAAATTAGACACATAGATCCTTCCAATGGTACCAATTTTACCATTTTCTGATCTCATGGAAGTCGACGTACAGAACGAGGCAGATTCTAGAATTGCCTATTGATGTGTCTTTTATGATGGGATCGAATGAGCCTAAACCTTTCACACTTAAAAGAAAGTACCACCATATACCATGGCATTATGTGGGCGCGTCTAGCCATTACCTTGGCTTTATTAGTTTATAACGAATGAGATGTCATGTCGAGCATATTATGACAAGTACATGATTGCGCACATGGTACTTAGATGGAGAGTTTCATCTCCCAAGACTTCTCGTCATATAGGATGTTTATGTAGATCTCTTTACTTAGTTCCAATAAAGATGATACAAGTTGCATGTTCAGTTTTTCGGAACTACCTAACTGACAAGGTAGTGGAGTGTAATATGACTCCATTACGAGAGCATATGTCATCGTAGTCGATTCCAGGGCATTTGTGAGAGACCTTGCGCCACAAGGTGAGTGTAGGATAATTTTCTCACTATGCTTTCCATCAAAGATTATCGATAGGGTTTACACTTGCGGTGTCGGCATCACCTGACCAAGGACCTATCTGTTTGTATAAATTGGATCGCATATCATTCTGTTTAGGCCAATTCACAATGTTGGTATTAGCTTCAACGAAGTGAGTGTGTTCGATATCTAACTCATAAACCACGTTCTCATGTACACTAGTGTAATTCGCATTTGTAGAGATCTCTATATGGATCGGCTTTGCATTGAGGCGTCCCCCAATGATAAGCATAATCCAAAAAATCTATAAGACGAATGAGTTGTCATTGATCGAAGGATCAAGTTGTGCCAAACTCGCATTCGGCTAGTGTATATCGAACTAAGTGCCCTTTCTACATTTATGTGAGAGTCACGGCCTAGTGACACCATCTACCACTATTCTGGAGTCACCATGTCACCATCTATAGGTGACAATATATCCATTTATCCGGACATCAATCCTTACAGGCATGTTTGATACAAGAGTACTATTCCGATCTTTTTCTTGAAAGACCAATAGTTTGCTCTTTGCAGCATGTATATCAAATCTCGCCACATTGATTTATGGGACTTTGGGGAATATGATGAGGCACAGTGGGGACAAACTACGGCAATGTCAAGTCATTCTACTTGAACATACTTGTTCTTATCTCCCCCTAATGACGGGAAGACTGGATCATCAAAAAGTGACATCAATGAGATCGCCTGTTAAGGTTTCTATATAGCGGACTATAGGTGGAAGTATCGTCCTGAAAAACACACAAGATCGCCTGTTAAGACTGGGGCCCCTTTGTATCGTCCTGAAAAACACACGAGATCCAACACACAAATTCAAATAATTGAAATTGCGAAAAATGAGAACTTTTATAAAATCTTACTTGCTAGTTCGCCAAATGAACTGCGTAGAAATATGAATTGCACTTGAGGACTCAGTTCTGATCCTTGTGCAAATTTGATATGCTCTTCCATGTACGTGCAACGAAATAATTCTCGCAATTCCATCGCGATGCGTCGTACAATAAATTTCATGGAAAATACATATGGTTAGTCATATTCACCATATGTATAGCAGTAAAACTAATATAAAAATCACTGCAGTAACTGTTTTATCCCGTAGGATAAAACCTTTTATCTTGGTAAAAATAATTACCGTTTTTGTCTGGGTCGGATCTTTTGTTCCGGGTTGAAACCGGGTCTGCATCCTCTGTAGACGGGCCAGGTCGACGAAACCGGGTCAAGCAGATCCGGGTCGAGCACATGGGTTGCAGGAGCTATGCTGCTGGGCATTGGCAGCTTCAGGCAGCTGGCGTCGGTGGCCCCGGGCTGCGTGCTGTAGAGCAAAGCAGCAGCAGGGGGCGGGGAACAACCAACGCGGGTCAGGTTCGTGAATCCGGGTTGAGCAATCGTCCTGTGTGAGGGCCTGGGCATCGCATGTTTGCAACGCCAATGGAGGGAAGGTCGTCAACGGCACAAATCAATTGGCTGCGCTGGGCTTCTTTGATCTTGGCTTCTTCAATCTGCGTAGTCGTCGTCGGAACTGCGAGGAGGGTCGCCGGATGCAGAGCCGCACGGGGCTGGCATCGTTGAGCAGATGGCATGGGTGCCTAGAGAGATTTTCTACGAATCAATGATGTCGTCGGTAGAACGGAGATCCTGACTCTTGCTTTCTTTTTCGACGAATAAACTGTCTCCAGAAGTACCTTAACCTTCGTTGCCGACAACAGGGTTGTCGACAGAAGAGAATTTATGATGGGGTCTTCTTTGCCGACAAAGGGCTTGCCAGCAGAAAAGAGAATTTAGGGTTTTTTGGTTTCTTTTCATGAACAAAACCTAGGGTTTCACAATTTCTTTTTAGGGCTATTAGACGAAGGCTAGAGCCACGTGCTGATAACGTGTTGTAGGAGAAACAAAGGATAAGTAAAGCGTAGTTTTATTGATTGATAATGAGACCTTAATATAGGCATTATATCAAGTATCACGAATAATCAGGGATTCTCTATCTACTAAAGATACTACATATCTAGTCTAATTAGGTCAAGACACACATAGGAAGTTACAAAATTATCTTTCGTTGAACAGACTAGTATTTTTCATTTAAGAGGGAAATTTTGAAAAGATTCTCATGATGTGCACGTATGCCATTAAAGCTCAAGGATAATTAAAATTAATCACAATATATTAAGAAAGGATATTGAGAAAGTCAATTTTATATTTCATTCCTTGAAGAGGTTCATAGATAATTAAGGCTAATATTGGAAAAAAAAATTATATTGATCAATTATATGTTACTTCGATTTAGCAAATTAACAATATAAGTTAAATATATGTATTGATCAATAAGGAAACTTTGAAAAAAATTTGATGTGTACGTGTATGTACGTAGTGTAATAATAGCTGTATTTATTTCCATTTAAGTTCATAGAAAATTTAAACTAATTAGCATAAATTTATATTAAACTTTGAAACTATTACTAATTAGGGAACGATATTGATCGAGAAAGTCAACAGTTCTATTAAGGTACATATATTAACAGTATGTCCAATATCGATCAGTAATGAAACTTTGAAAAAGATTTGTATTAATATTAATCATATGTATGTAAATCTTATCTCATTCCATTGATGTTCAAAGAGAATCATTGCTTTCTTTATCTCAAATTTCCTTCACAATCGACTGGATCCCCTCCACCAACTCTAACCCGAATTCATCTCCAACTCCTCCTCAACTTCTAGAAAAAAGTTATATGTTGCTACCATTTAGCATATTAAAGTACGCCCTCAAATACACATTGATCAATAAAGAAACGTACATTGAAAAACGTTGTCAGTTAAAATACTTAACCAACCAATTCACGACTCACTAATAACTAAAATAAATTTATAATAAACTTTGAAATCTAATTAAGATTACTTACGAATTGATATTGAGAAGGTCAAATTTATTTCATTCCATTAAGGTTCATATAAGGTTAAGACTAATTCAGAAAAAAATTATATGTTACTTCAATTTAGCATATTAACAACCATCTTAAATATACGCACGCATATGGACATATACATATCTATAAATAAGGTAAGAAAACGTTAAAAATATTTCTCTACATAAGATAAGTATTTTTATACGATATATATATATTTTTTTATACTGTATATATATATACCTATTTTATATTCCATTCCATTAAAACACTTTAATGGCACGTTTACTAAACCGTAATAGGAATGAGAAGGAATGAGAATGAAAATGAATGGGAGAGAGCAGGAATGGGAGAGGGGTGGAGTCATTCTCATTCCTTTGTTTACTTGTTACCCGGAATCGGAATCAATGTGTTTACGATTATATGGGAATGTGAATCAGAATGTGGCGAATGACAAAAATACCCTTAATGAAGAGAGGCAGCTGATGAAAATTTTCTTATAACTCAGTAGGGTTTTGGGATGGCACCATCTGGGATTTTCTTAAAATTACAAGGGTAGCATTGGAACTAAAAGTTGATTCACCCTGAATCAAAATCACTACCGACCCCTTCCTCCGGAATGGAAGAGGCCGAATCAATCCGAGTAGGTAGCTGGGTCCCACATACTGTTCATTCCGGGTTGAGGTTAGTAAACGCCATTTTGTGCCAGAATGGGAGTGAATCCCATTGAGGTTCATTCCATTCTCTCAAAGTAAACGTGACCTAAGAATAACAAAAAGGATTCAAAAAAGAAACAGAAGTTAGGCGTCGAAATTTGGTAATTTCGTCGTCTAAGTGAAGCGCACCATCCAATCAAAAGAGATGGCGTGGATCGATTGGGTACACCGTTGGATAGGCCTAGATCTAACGTCCCATATCTATCCTCACAACCAAAATTTTCACCCTTTGGTTTTACTCTCTCTTTCCTCCTCCCTTTATATTCGCCGATCAAAATCATAATGAATCCTGTTTCATATTCTTTCTCTCTTTCTTCTCTCTTTCCCAATCCCTTCTCCGTCAGATCCCCAGAACCACTCCATTCTGAATACCATAAGCAAGAGCTTTTTCCACTGCCACACACTTCCCCCACCATGGCTCGTCGCTCTCGCTGAAGAAGCCCGATACCCAGATCAAAAAATGCGAATTGAGGAGGTTAGTGGTCTGAGAGAGCTGTTGGTGGCTTCAGCTTTGATTGGGGTCTGGTCTGGCTTCAGATCCGAGGTTTTTCTCAGTCTGGGTTGTCGCCGAGCTCTGTGGTGGCGGTGGTATTTTGGTTAGCTCCGTGGTTTTGGTGGTGGTGGTGGTGGTGGTATTTGGAATTGTCGGAAAAGAGGAGGCAATAGGCCATGATATTTGATTATGGTGGTGGTGGCTGTGGTATTTGATTGCTTGGAAGTTGACTTGGCCGGTGAGTGGTGACGGCGGAGGTGTCGGTGCCCTCACCCACTTAAGACTAATTAAGAATAGTAAATAGTAATTTAAGCTAAATACCAAATAATATAAATACGGTGAATACCATCGTATTAAAAATTAGGTAATAATGTAAAAAAAAATTAAAAACTAAATAATAATTTAAAATAAATAAGGATAGACTTAGGCGATGAAATTTTATCTCTTCGTCGCTTAAGTAGTTTAATTAAAAGAAAAAAAATAATTACTGAACAACTAATGCGACGAAATTTTTGATTTTTGTTGCTTTAGTGGTCCACTTAGGCGGCGAAATTTTATCTCTTTGTCACCAGAATACTTAGAAGACAAAAATGTTTCGTCGCTTAGGTAGTCACTAAGAGGACGAAACATTAATTGTTTCGTCGCCTAAGTACTTAGACCACCACTTCTAGACGACGAAACTTAGGTGACGATATTTTTGTCGACTAAGTACTTAGGCGACGAAGAAACCTCTTAGGTGATGAAAATGTTTCGTCGCTTAAGATTTTCAGTCTGGTAGTGGGTTATGTGATCGGAGTGATTTATAATTTATTTTATTAGAATTGAATGCTAAGTTTTCGATAATGTCACTTAGGTGATTGACCGTGCGTGAATATCTCACCCTTGTGAAGTTGAAGATGCAGCGGAAGTAATTAAGGTGAGTAAACCTCACAGTGTTCGTATATATATAATACGAGTTAATTGATAGTAAATGGATCGTTAAATATGAAATTATTTTATGAAAATAAATATTTGTTTTAAATTGAATGAACTTGATCGACTACGGTTTATTGGTAAGTAAAATGAGTTAATATAAAAATAATTTTAAAAGTGTTTTACGATCAATTACTATAGTTGGTATTAGTGGACTATTCCTGAATGAATGTCCACGTGTATATATATATATATATATATATATATATATATACATTGAGGTTGTGCATGTGGTGACAGAACCCGCCCCAAATTTCATCCTGAAACCCGGATAAGGCCATGCGGGGACCACCTTAAGACTAACTTCATCGATAAATCGATGAGTCAATCTTAGGATAGACAACTTTGAAACCTGCACAAACAAAAACACTTCTAATTCCAGTTCCAACCTCAACACTTTGAGCCATCTGCTCCCCAAATCACAACAACCGCCACAAATAAACACAAAATAAAATTCAACTAATACTCAATTGGCTCACAGGTAATTAGAGCAATTTAATACAATGAACTGGAAAAGAATAAGAAATATACAAATAAGGGATCACAGATCCCACCTAGCGGAAGCAACGATGATGATGACTATGCCTCGACTCCGAGTACTTTTAACCTCTGAAAACTAATATGCACATTGAGCGATTTAAAACGAATGTCCCAAGAGAAAATAAATTAAAAACGTTAGAGTGAGTGGATAAAAACAATTTCGTATAATACCTTAAATAAAAAGTATTATTTTACTTTCCCAACATTTTATAAATAAAAACCACGATGCATGCATTTTAATAAAACGTCCCGCGTTTTTAGAAAAATCGTGGTTATAAATCAGCCCCGCTGATATATCAAATAAACAAATAATATTTTCAAATGAAAATATTTCGAAAACCAAATACTAACATATCACGATCAATCCCATTGGCCGAATCCCAGATAATTTTGTAGTAAAAACCCAGCCCCGCTGGTATTTCGAATAATCAAATAATATATATCTGGACCAATCCCATTGGCCCATTCCCAAATATTCTTGTAATAAAATTCCAACCCCACTGGTTCGGGAGTTTATTAAATAAATAATTGAAAGTCTCATAAGAGAAAATATTCCCGAAAACCAAATAACAAATCATGACCAATCCCATTGGCCATATAATAATATCGGATAGATCAGGGGAAGATTAGCACCACCATGTAATAGTAAGCCACCCAGGCTAAGGGCCGGAGCCTCTAAGACTTTGTAGCGTCCCACGCTAAACCTCAATACTCCAAACTCCAAACACGTCGACCACCAAGGTGAATCTGACCTATGTGGTCAAGCCGTCACCTCGAATGGGATGAGGTTAATAAGCTAGCTAACATCAATATATATGGTGAAAACAAATCCGAAAACAAAACAAAAAACACGCTTCCCCTATATATCATAAATTCGTACGGTCCTCGACCGCACATCTGAGGCTTATAAATATAATTAAATAGAACAATAGCCTCAAAGAAAATATATATCACCGGCATATCCCATATACCTTAAAATAATCTCAAAAGAGAATATATATAAAAAACATCGACATGTCTCACATGTCGTGAAATACACAAATAGTAAAATCATCAAATTTCCGGAAATCTCATTTCCAGATAAATGTACGTACTATTAAAGATACTCGTAAATATATAACTCAAATTCATATTTCACAAAAATATTAAATTCATAAACATCTGAGTTTTATATATATATATATGAACTATAGAAGATCGATAATTCATTTCATGCTTAAAACATTATAAAAATAAATTGCATTTCATAAATATATGCATGCATTATTCAAAATAAAATCCACTCACAGTACGGCAGAGCTTGCAGCTATTCCGAACTCTCGTCACGTCGAGTAACCTCTCGACGTGTAACAGAGACATATTTATAAATATTCCACAACTCGGAATTGATTTATAAAATTCAAATCTACAAACGTCCTCACTCACACGAAACTTCCCAATTTCTTTTCTTGTTATCGGTATAGGAATTGCACCTCAAATACCGAAACACTTTACGTCTAAAATTACTCAGGATACTCATCCTGTGTCCGATCAATTCTTTTACTGGTTAATTCGTCGTAAAACACTTTTAAACCAGCTTTTATCTTTTTACGAAAGTCAACAGTAATTATTCTAGGCCAAACAGTAATTATATAAGTGAAACAGTAAATGGTCAAAGTTCAATTACTATTTACCATTTACTTTTACTGTTTACTCTTTATTTTTAATGTTTTACTATTTACTTTTCACCTTTTACCAATTTACTAATCACCATCTTCAACCTCTCGCCGCCGGTAGCTCCACCATAGAGGCCAAAAACACCTCTAATCGATTCCAAATTAACCCAACACCATCGCCACCACCACAGAACTTCGTCCTCGTCGCCTCCGCCGCCAAAAACTCACTCAACCGCCGCTAACGGTGGCCCAAACTGCCCAACCTCCAATTTTCACAAAAATCAACCTATTAAACATCAAACAACACCTAATCTACTCCTTTCTATTCTCTAAGCACGATTACAACCTCCAATTACAACAAAAACACCAATTACACAACCTCCACCGAATTTACTAAAAACCCTAGAATTTCAAATCCCAGATTCTCCTTACCTGGATCGAATTGGATCAATTTCTTCCATGGAATTGTTGCACAGGTGGAGACCTTCAATTTCCCCCCAAAATCGGGCCGAACCGTGGCCGGAGGAGGGAGTTCCGATTCGACTGTGTCGAACCTTCTCGGGCGTCACACGGCAAAACGGCGGCGTTTCACGCCGTGCCGCTGCCACAGAACGGAAGAGAAGAAGAAAACGGTTCAAACGCGACCGGTGGCGGGCTAATTGGTGGCCGGACGGCAGAGAATCGAGGGTGGTGCTACAGTCGGTGGGGCGCGGGCCGAGTCGGGGAGGAAGAGAGAGAAAAAGAAGAAGAAAAGAAAAGAAAGTTGTCGTTTCGGAAAAATTTCCTCCCGGCTATTTATACTCGTCTAAAATCGGACAATTACCGATTTTACATTGTAACTTTTTTGTACGAACTCCAAATTAAACGTGCTACGTGTCCACGAACTCGTTTCAACATCTTCTATCTCATTATGAAATAAAATTCTCGGTCGGGTCAAATTATAAAAAGTCAACCTTTAGAATTTCTGAATCGTAAAAGCAATTCCCGGAATGTAAAAATAAAAGATAAAACTATCATGAGGTAATTCGAGGTTCGGGTCGTATCATGAGGTGCATTATTTTGTTATGAAATTGTCATAATTGAGTATATGTGAGTTGTGTGACGTGTGAATGGGTTTGTATGAAAACCAACGGCCAATGTAAGATCTTTTCTGTGTGTGATTGTGATCTTACATGTGTGGCGGATAGGATCTCGCCAAAGTGGTGAAAGGGATCCTTATGACAATTATATCGGGAACCAAGCCTTTGGCCGGGTGATTAGTTACGATCAGTTAGAGCTCTAGTCTGTCTGCCTGCCTTTGTGTGATTTGGAGGGGAATGATAGTGGTTACCGTGCCCGAGTTTATTCTTTTGGTTGGTGGTGCGTTGTGAATTTATAAATCTCGAGTTGTGGCTGTTTTGGGAATGTGATTCCCATTTGTTATTAATTATGGGAGTACCATGTGGGGTACTTGTGTCTCATGATTATGTGCATGTCTAGTGGGTAACCGTGTGGGGTTACCGAAGTCTCGTGTGTGTGACTTTAAAAAAATGAGTTTTATGGTGTTCTTCCTTGTTGTCGAAAAGGGAGTTGGGTTTTAAAAGAAAATAAGGTGTGTGTTGTTTTTCTTGAGTTTATGATAGCAACAACTTGGCTTCATTTTGGGCGTTAACGGATTTCCTATATACTTTCATTTGTTATATAATTGTGTTAATTGTTTGTGCGTGACTTCCTGAACAAAGCTATATGTAGGAGTCACGATTTTAATTAATTGTTTGTGCGTGACTTCCTGAACTAAGCTATATGCTGGATTCACGATTTTAATTGTGTAAGATTCGTACCTTCCTGAACTATGCTTCTAAGCAGAAAAGTTTGAATCTTACCTTGTATTTTTGTGTGCGGGTGGTTTTATGGTTTAAGTGTTGTTGCGTGAGTCTGAGTTTACTCATATGAGCTTTCAAAAGCTTACTAGGTTTGTTGTTTACAACCCGATGCACCAATCCATGGTGTATGGGTTAATCTTGCAAGTGAGGATTAGCAGAGTTGAGGCGACAGTTGATAGTTGCGGCGAGTAGAAGTGATCCTACTCATTTAGTTTTCTTTTCTATAAGTATAGTGAGGCATGATTTGAATAATTACCTTGTCCGATACTTTACAACTTGTGTAAGATTGGTGATGTACATGTGTCGCATTTCTTTGGACTCTTTAATGCAAGTAAATTGTAAATTATTTTCTAGTTAGTTGTGATTATTCACGTTTTCGAATTTGAATTTTATCTATTCAAATTCGGGACTTGACAGTGGACCTGGGCTCATGTCCTAATTTGTATAAATAATATTGAAAGTGAGTTTTTTGTATTTACAAATTTAGTCAGGTGTTATTGTGTAATTTATTAAGTATCTTAAGAGGACATATAAGAGAAATTTCAAATTTTCAATACTTTCCTAATTTCTCCGTGTCAAATTTGGACAGAGGATTTTCATAATACTTCTTTCCCTTTTTTTTTTTATAACGTTTCTTTTCAATGGTTGTGATATTTATATCATCGACTTAATTGGTCAGACTCAAATATTTTTATGTCCAAAATCCGAACGTAATATATAAAGGAGTATCAAATCTAGCAGAACATAATACGTGTTCCATTTAGATTCTATTCGTGTCAGAACAAAACCAAGCAAATTCTAGGCCCTTCCTTTTGTGAAGCTTATTGGTCATTCTAGACAAACATACAAACACAAGAAGCACGTGGCATTACAAGAAACGTGGCGGATAAAGATGACATGATTTGATCTTCGAGATACAAGAAACTAGCGTTAAGATACTACTAGGCCAAAAACTCAATTAGACAATAGTTGATAGACAATAGACATAAAAAAAATTAAAAAAAATTAAAATAAAAAAATTAAAACAATTGTCTAAATATATTTGATAATGGTATTCAAATAAGCATTGTCTCAACTTTTGGTCATGACAATAGTTTTTTTTTTGTCCATTGTCTAAAATATTTCAAGACAATGGTTTAACTCGTACATCAATACCATTGTCCAGAACAACAAGTTCAGACAATGGTTACGAAACCACCTATTGTCTGAATGTAGATCATCGACAATGGTTCTTCGTATTTATAAAACATTGTCTGAAAGGATTTACGACAATATGAATTTGACAATATTCTATCTATGACTTTATATTTGGTTGTCCCAATATATAACTAACAATGGTTTTCAAAATTAAAAAATATTTTTCCTAGAAATTAACCATAGTTGTGCCCTATTAAAATTTTTAATAAAAATAATGAAAAAGTAAAGGTATAAGACTTTCTACATCATTTTAAGGCTCGGCCGCAAGAGCCTTTCAGCAACCTCTCTCTCTTCTTTTGGCGAACGATAATTCGACCGCCAACGCTCTTGACGCCCTCCCTTGCCCTCGAGAAGCTGGAGTGGATGAGACCCGGGTCTATTCCTTTCACATGCAGTAGAACTAACAAGCTAATAAATAGAGGAAGTATAAGTTTGTTGCAAGAATTTGGGTTCCTGGATATAATGTTTATTGATTTGATTATGCAGTTATCTTACAAGAACAACAAAGTGGAAAATCATACCAAATAGGAGAGAAGACTTCAAGTACATCAGGAATAGTGGAAGTTGGGTAAACTGAAGAGGTTTAAGGTAGTGATGAATGTTTTCTAATGTATGAATGATATGGATATACTAACTATTATCGCAAACAAAAACCATTGTCTAACAATGGTAATTTCGAAGTGCCAAACTAGAAAACCATTGTGTGATTGACCCAACTACAATACAATTAAGAAAAAACTATTGCCTAACATCTACAAAACAATAGTTCCAACTAAGATTCTATTGGACAGAGATAAATTGGACAATGGTTTCTTCATGTGCTAGTATTGTCTGTTCTGGTGTTCAGACAATGGTACTCTTAACAGGGAACATTGTCTAAAATTTCATCAGACAATAGTTTCTATTTATTGTCTGAGTGTATCAGACAATTGCTAAATAGACAACGGTCAAAGTGTTCATCAGACAACAGTCAAAGTGTTTATCAGACAACGGTTGTTTTGTCAACTTCAATTTGTGGCCAGTGTACCTAGCAATCTCTTGGCTAGGTATCTTAATCTCAATTAGCAACGGGTATTCATTCAATGAAGCTAGATTCCAGGTACCAGCTTGTTGTTTCTCCAGGTACGTACTATATACTTGAAGTCAATAAGACTTCTGCATTAAGAAAATACATATAAAAATTACATGAACCCTCCCAACACAGATTTTAAGTGAAATTAATTAAACTGCCACTAATTAACTAGCAAATTAAGTATTAGTGAAATAAGATTTCATGTGAGAGAGACAGCAAATATAATTTGTACATAAGTTGTTTATCTATCCCCATCGATCACTTGCTGTAAATATATATAATGGAGCAGGTAAAAGCACGTGTCCACAGATGAGAGTGATACAGATCTAATTGTCTCTGCATACGAATACTTACTGATCGAGTCCAGTAGTTAGCAAGCCAAAGAAAATGAAGATGGCCTTCCTCAAAAGGATTCTTCTCTTTGTTCTCATCAGCTCTTTACAGATCTCTTTGGGTACTTCTGCTTTAGCTGAACCAACAAGCACTTTACGAGGTATGTACCCTAAAAAGTAAAAACTACCAGCACTAGTCCAGCAAACAACCGAAGCGACGACTAAAAGTCGTCACTTCGTCTCAGAACTCGTCGCCTCAAGTCCTTCCCGACAAAAGGTCGTCGCCTCGCAGTCGTCGCTTCAGAGTCGTCGTTTCGATTCTAAGCGACAAGTTATGAGTGAAAAGTCGTCGCGTCGATATTTCAGGCGACGAAAACAAAAGTCGTCGCTCATCAGTGAGCGACCAATTTTGACTCGTCGCTGGAGATCCTCAGCGACCAATTTTGACTCATCGCTTCCATTTGTAGCGACCAACTTAAGTTCAACATTCGTCTCTTCATTTCATGTTTAATACTGGAATGTATGGGATGATAAAATTTCAGCGATGAACTTTTATGAACATTCGTCGCGTCATTAACATCTAAGCGACGACTTTTGACTTTTGGGACGTCTCTTCAATCTCGAGACGACGAATTTTGGGTTGTCGCCTCACATTTTTAGCGACTAAATTCGTTTCAAAAGTCGTCGCTTAATTTCATTTTTAAAAGGAGAACGTATGGGATGATAAAAGGTGAGCGACGAAATCTGAACCAATGTGCGTCGCGTAATTAATATCTAAGCGACGACTTTTGATCAATGTTCGTCGCTTCATTGTTTGTTACAGAGACAGAAAAACAGAAATCTGGTCTGGTTTCATTCTTGCCTAAAAAACCTGCATTTTATTCAAATCACATAACCAACATACATTTCATTCAAATCACATATCCAACATAACACAAACACGATAAATACATAGATTTCATTCACAACTACAATATGTTCTAACAATAATGCACATATGTTCCAATTACAAAGTAACGAAAGGTCCTAATCAAGGTCTACGTCTTCGTCGGGAATACCTATAGCTTCAGCACAAGATGATTTTGTGGTGATCGTCCGAGCGTTTGCGGCTGCGGCATTGAAATCCGGTGGTGGTTGGGCCGAAATGTATTGACTCATAAACTTCTCCATTATTGCAATACGTTGCTTCATCTCTTCTTTTTCGATTCTGTTTTCTTCTTCCTTGATTCTGCTACGTTCATTGACGGCTGCTAGTTCGCTCCTCAACTTCTCAACCTCCGGATCGTTGCGGGACACACGTGCACCACCTTTTGGTTTTGCCGGCCATCTTAATACACCCCTTAGCCCTACAAAAATGGTAAAACACAAATAAAATATTCAAATTAAAAACTCTTTCGTATCTAAAATTAAAAACTGTTATTGTTATGATTTGTATATACCTCGGACCCTCGTCCCCGACTTCCCACCCAGCTCCTTCTCCACTACGGCGATATGCTCTTCGACGGGAACGGGGCCCGTCACTTACTGCAGCCCACTTTATCACTCCCTCGGCTAGCACAGAGCTCATCCATCTTCCTCTTCATCGCTGCCTACAAAAAATATTATCTAATAGATTTGTGTTAGTATAGTTTTTAATTCAAAAAAATTAAAATAAGAAGCTAAAAACCAAACTCTTCCATCTAACTCGTCGTCACTCACCACTTTGTCCTGCGCATTCTGTGATTTTTGATACACATCACAGACTGTTTGGAGGATAGGCGCTAGACACCCTTTATGCTCGTTTGCAACGACCCGGTAGCTGTAGGGAGTGGTGCCGGAGTGGTGGTTGATTGCATATCCCTGTTCCTTTCCCTTGTTCCGGTTAGCAGCGTTCCGGGCACACATCCTCTGTAAAACACAGTGGATGATATAATTAACATATTTCATATCATAATAGGGAGAAATTGTTATATCAAATGCGAGAACCTATAAATTAATATTCATTACCTTATAATCGTCGTCCTCAAAGTGGACTTTGAGGTACTCCCACTGCTCGGGTCGGTGGATGAACTCTGCAGGCGTCGCCTTACTTACTTCAACGTAGTGAGTATGGCAGTCGTACTTCCAATCCTTGTAGATCTTGGAAGCGGTCTCCTCAATATATTCCCACATGCCTGCCTCGGAGGGAGGGAGATCATAGAACATCTGAAAAATTGGACAATTGAAAAAAAAATGCATCAGAAATAGAATATCATATTTCAAAATTATTTTAATTACAAAAAGAATATCCGAAAATATTGAAAAAAAGAACTTTTACCTCCATATAATCAGCCAGTGCATCTCGGTGCTCCTCAGCCAGCTCCGCATATGATGGCGCAATTATCTGCACTTTGCTCCGTACGGCGCTCCCAATGTCTCGACTCATCAAAGTCCTCCACTTTAATTCCTTGGGACCCTTGTGCTGTTCTGAGTACACAACCGGCATAGGCTTGCCATTGTTCAGCTTCTTCAAATACAAAGTTTTGGTGCCTATCACGATCCCAGGCTTTTTAAGGGGCCCCATCACGTTCTCCCCCTTTGCCATATCAACAACCTCTGCATCCAAAATACCAAACCAAATTAAGACTATGAAAGTAGTACACAATTGAAAGAAGATTACAAGTTTTCAAGGTATGGATACATATCCTACTGCATATATATCCTATTGCATACATATCCTAGTGCATATATATCCTACTGCATATAAAGCCACCAACAAGTTCATCTAAGAAAATGTAATGCTTGGAAATGTAAAAAGCAATGATAACCATAATAACCAATAACCAATAACCAATATCATCAGCAACTTGATCACCATAATAACCAATAAGTACATTTTGATCACCATAATACCAATATCTTAAAGTAGTTGTGGGAAAACTAGTAAGTCTAGCACATGAACTTGGTGAAGGTGAAGCAACCAAAATGATCATTAACAAAAAGAATGAAATAAGGAGTACAACAAAGAATGAAATAACTAATCTAACAAGAACAAGTTATATCCCAAACAATAAGAAACCAAAGGTTTGCGCATGTATGGGGGTGACCTAGACTAGCTATAGTTTTGTGCATGTATGCAACTAATGCAAGGATCTACTGTTTTACAGTAAGAGCCTTCATAAATTTGGCTCTTTAACTAACCTACTGTTTTGTGCATGTATGCAGCTATATATGACTTTATCAAGAAGAAAGATAATTTGTCATTTTAACTGAGTATGTCCCTTACAAACTCAACCAATTGCAAACAAGCTGTCTCTTAGGTCTCCTTAATAGGTAAAATGTGATTTATGTAAACATTATTCCAAAGTATAAATAAAACGTGTGATTGATGCTCAAAATTGTTACTAATTTTCCACTTATTATACCGTTTTCCACTTATCAAGAATAATGAGAGACATTTGAAATAACAAGCTTCAACCAACTCTAAATATATGTCTATTTGCCTATAAGACGTGAACATACAGTGAATGCCAACCAGATGCAGATCTTGCTGTTTTTCCTCTTATAAAACTGAAAGAAGAATCGAGTGCTATGCCTTTGCTCTTTAGTCACACAGACCGGAACAATCCAAACCAAGGATATCATATATATACTGCTAATATTCTTCCATTCAAAACAAACAATACAGAGACGCATGCTTTTCTCCCAGCTTTCAACTTCCATATTCTCTTATTTCATAATTTCTTAGTCTAACAGTCTCCATTATTTGCATTTTCCGGAATATATCCCTTATTCACTAATCCTCAATAGAAAAGAAATATGGCTTGAATCTAGTTTCAGTGTCACATGTCTTTCTATAATGTGCTTGAGTACTTGAATAAGGTTGGCCACTAGGCCTTGAAAGAGATATAGAAAAGGCATAGCAACAGCAAAGACCAAAGCAACAAATGGAAGAGGGACCAAAGTTGGCCTTGAAAGTGACATAGAAATTGAAATTTACCCGGCAACGGAGGACCCCTCTTGGTCCGAATGCTAAACGGAGGACCGTCAGCGGCATTTTGCTCCACAGGGGCAGCTCCGGCTCCACTGGTGGCGCCACCGTCAGCTCCGCTTCCAGCAGGCCCCGACCCCAAATGGTCGGTTTCTTCCAACGACGGGACCGATGCAAGCTGCCGAACGCCGCTTGTGTAGGGTTTGCATTCACCGGGTCCCCTGTCGCCGCCGCGGCCGCCAATCGTTCGGCAGCTTCTGTCGCCTTCCTCTCCCTTCTCGCCTGGAGCTCCTTCTTCCTCTTCTGGGCACTAGAACCTGGTGCCATTGATGAATCGAAGGCGTTAGGGTTTGGAGTTCCGGGTTTGGGGGGTTTTGAATTTAGGAGTGAATTAGGGTTTATGGTGAAGAGAGAGATTAGGGGTTCAAAATTTTGGCTTTTCGGCAGAGGAAGAAAAATTTAGGTTTCGCGTGAATGAGAAAGAAGAAGCTAAGTCCCGGTTATAATCGTCTGTTTTAAACGATGAAGTTCACCAAAACTCGTCGCTTAGTATTTAAGTTAGCGACAATAATAGAAATCTTCGTCACTTCAGGTGATATGAAGCGACGAAGTTCAAACACACATGGTAACCTTATGAGTTTAAACTTGGTCGCTTCTACAATCTGAAGCGACCAATATGCAGTCAAGTTCGTCGCTTAAATTCTTAAACTTGGGTTTTTCCGACAATCGGGCGGCCAAACGACGTTCGTTGAGTCCCGAATTTTAACCGTGTACCATAATATATGTACACTTGACATCTAAAGGTCAGTTAGTCTAAATGAATTACTTAGCTATATGAAAACCCAAGTATCCTCCTATGTTGCTTAACTTTTCAATTAGGTTCATTTTTTAATTTGGGTTTTTCAAACAATCGGACGGGCAAACATGGTCGGTTTCGTCCCGAATTTTAACCGCGTACCATAATATATGTATAATTGACATCCAACGGTCAGTTAGTCTAAATGAATTACTTAGCTATATGAAAACCCAAGTATCCCCCTATGTTGCTTAACATTTATATTAGGTTAATAAAGAAGTTGTTGCTTCTTGAAGGCGCTATTAGGAGCGGACCTCCATCAGAAAAATGGACCGTTGGATGTGACATGCATGTAAAATAAGGGGCACGCTTAAAATTTGGGCCATAATGGGCGTCGTTTGGTTGTCAAATTTAAGGGAAAACCGAAAACACCACTAATATGCCCTATGGGTGGACCCCATTCCGGGGGCTTTTTGGGGGACGGGGTTGCCACATTTCCGACCCCGTTGTCATGCCCTTCTACATTCCCCTGCCCGTCAGGGAGCAAGGCTTTTAGAGAGCGGCGGTCAAAAAGTTTTTGTTGTGGTCAAAGTGTGTTTTTTTCAATTATCCCGACGATCGGAGGATCAAACGACACATGTTGCATCCCTAATTTTAACCTTGCATCATAATATATGAATACTTGACAACGGTCAGTTAGTTCAAAGGGAATACTTTGGTAATAGAAAACCGAAGCCTCTGTTCTAAGAAGATTTAAAAAACTAAGCGACGAATATTGTCCAAATTCGTCGCTTAGTTTATTCCACAGCGACGACGTTTCTGAAAGACGTCGCTTCAATAAAATGTGAGCGACGACTTTTGAATTCTCGTCGCTAAATTTTCCAAAACCTGGTTCTTTGATAAACTGAGACGACAAACTGTCATTATTCGTCGCTTCATTATTTTGTGAGTGACGACTATTGATCAATAGTCGTCGCTGTCTTTTTTTGAAGCGACAAATACGATATTGGTCGCTTGGATGTGTTGAGGCGACGACTTTTGGTTTTCCCATTTCATTCTTCGCTTGATTCCTTAGTTCTAGTAGTGCAGAGAACTTAGTTCTTCTTATTGTTAATTAGCTAGGTATAAACTTTTGCTTAATTAGTTCCTGATTGTAATAGTTCCTGAAATCTTAGCATGCAGTCCTCTTTCTAGACCTGCAAATAGATCTAATACTAATCATACATCCTCGGATCCTCCTGAACTTATTGAGTAAACCAGATTCACATATAGAGTTACCGAGCGAACTGATTGGCAAACCCTGGCTGAGTGTCATAATTAATCTACTCTTCACAGATTTAGATGATCAGCCCAGAATGATTCACTCTCATTCCCAGGATCCCAGTTCATAACTATGGTTCGACCTAGACATACAGTTTTGATGATCAGCCCAAAACGTTTCAGCATAAAATGATACACAACTAATTAATTAAATACAATTTCCTATAGAGATCTTATTTATATTTATGTTGCATTGGTATATATGTTCTATGTCAACGGTTCTAGTAGAATATATTTCAGGCTGATATATCTCTCTCAATTTTCCAGTGTATGCAGAGTTACAAAGGACCTGGTTTCTGAAGTACAAAGATAATGATTATGCCCCAAAACGTTCACCACCGCCTCCTCCGAAATATAATACGCCGACCAAACCAATTTCAGACGACGTCCAATTCAAGAGAGCTCCCCCAAGTCCGTACACAGTGTTCGTGGCGGATTTAGTATCCGGCGAACGGTCAACACGTGGAGTGGCGGACGTCAATCTCAGTCCTGTTGTGATGTGTGCGAGCGTGCCAGTACCTTTGAGTTAGGTACAACTTCGATGCGGACAACCTCTGGCGAGCGTACTTCTGGCGAGCGTACTTCTCTGGCTAGCTTGTCTGTCTTCTCCCAATTCCTGACTTCCTGATCAAACGACTGTTACGCGGGCGTTGACAAGGACGGCGTAAGAGGCTCGAACAAGACCTAACAAAAGTATATTAGGATTTTTCTCTCAACCTATGGCAGATCGAGTAATCTTACTTTGATCCTGAGACGCAAAGCAGAGCAATAATTCAAGACCGCGGGAAATGATCCTTTTCCAACCTATGGCAGATTGGTATGTGTTTTGTTACCTGAGTAACGACTCGATTGGCTACGGCGTAGCGACTGACACTGGGTGATTCAGCGAACACGAACACGAGACGAGCAAGCGACTCTGTACGTATGGCGGCGAGGTGCGGCTCTGTACGTACGGTGGCAAGTTACGGCTACGATGTGCGGATATGCTGGAAGCGATAAGTCTTAGTGACTCTCGACACGAATGCAAGGCACACTTCGACAACCGTGTAAGGATACAGCGACCGGTGGCGGGCGTAAGGTTGCAGAGAGGTTGGATGCTGGTTGTTTGCAGTTTGTGGAGGCTGTGCGCGTAAGATGCTCAGGAGAGGCTTTGCAAGGATTGCGATGAGCAAAAGCTTGTGTGTTTGTTTGATGGTTGTGAACCCTTTTTACGTTGTACAAGAGCTCTTTATATAGAGGATGTCAAACCCCAATACTTGTGTATCAAGTAGCATAATAGATTTGGAGATCGATCAAGATTCAATTACCATAAACCAACTCCTTTTCAGATTCCTAAAGGAACCCCAAATCCTTTCCAAGAAGGAAAAGATTAAATGTATATCAGATTATCCTTTACTAAATAACCTCATGGGTCTCGAGCCATACTCTCAGCCAAATGTCAGTTTCGGCCCAAACACATAGCTTCAGCTTGAATGGGCCGGTAGTTCAAAGCATCGATCGATCAAACAGAAGTTCATCTTAGTGCCACTCTCCAATAATTTTGAGGACCTGTAGGTTCCTCATCTTAGTGCTTCTCTCGGCCAAACCCTTTTACTTTCGATTTTAACTGGTGCATCATATCTCCAGATTGTTGATTGCGGATAATGTCTATTCTCTCTTTCGATCCTATTCATTATATTGGTTATAATTTTCGTATCTAGCGGATCACTAGCGGTAGCTTTTTTTGTATGCTTAAAATAAGAGCCCTAAACCCTAGTGGCACTTTTTTTTTTTAATGAGAATCAACTTACTGTCGCACCTTGAATTAAACTTTGATTTGTTATGATTTTAAGGAATTTTCTTAGGTACCCGGATGTTTGCCATATCCTATTTTGAAAAATATTTTAGGTCGATCATTAGAGCGCGCATCTTCAGCAATGCTAGCCATATTTTAGTTAAATTTTAGCCAAAATAGCTAAAAAGTTATTTTGGCTAGCCACTTTAGACATACGTCTGCATCAGTTCTCTCTAGTTTCGCTTGATTTGAATTTAAAATACTTATTAAATGAATAAAAAGTGATTTAAATGCATACATAAATTATATATAATTACATATAAGGAATGTATTAAATTTAAATGTTTTAACTTTTAGCTATCACGCTCTTCAAATTTGGCTAGCGAGATAGCTAAAAATTATCATAGAGTTATAATAGAGAGTCTGGTATAGCTGCTATTTTTCGTAAAAAAATATAATAGAGAGTCTGCTGAAGATGCTTTTAGATTAGTAATAAATCCAATGGTTCTGGATATTCTAAATTTGATAACCAATATAGCTTTTAATCTTTTCAAATATATAAGAAAAATAATAAAGTGTTCAAGGAAGGACAATTCTGTAACTTCCTATGTGTGTTTTGACCTAATTAGATTAGATTAGTAGTTACCTTAGTAGATAAGGAATCCCTGATTATTCGGGATACTTGATGTAATGCTTATATAAAGGCCTCCTTATCTATCAATAAAGGTTACGCTTTGCTTCTATACCTTTTCTCCTACAACACGTTATCAGCACGTGGCTCTAGCCTTCGTCTAATAGCCCTGAAAAATTCATAAACCTAGGTTTCCAATCTGGAAAAAAAAATTCAGAAACCCTAAATTCTCTTTTCTTCCGGCAACCCGTTGGTCGGCAAAGAAAGCCCCCTCAGAAATTACCTTCTGCCGACAAACCCTTTGTCGGCAACGAAGGTGGAATAGTACTTCTTGCGACAATTTTTTTGTCAGAAAAGAATGAAAGAGTCGGATCCCAGTTCTGCCGACAACATCTTTGTCGGCAGAGATTGGAATATGCTCAGAGCACCCAGAAATCTTCTCTGGGCACCCACCTCCTCCCTCTCTCGGCGTCCATCGCAGCCTCTCCTCGACGTTGGTCGAGCCTTCCTCGACGCAGTACAGCGCCGCCTCCGCGGCCTTGAGTCTAATGTTGCTGCCTTGCACGCCAGCGCACCGCTCAAGCCGATGCCAGCAGCCAATCCTGCGCCGTTCGGATCTTCCTCGACACAGCCCCATGTCGACAACGCTAGCCCAGCCCCGCACGCCACCCTCTGCAGCAAGCGCAGACGAACACAGGGCCGGCCCCGACGACGTTGCTCGATCCGGATCCGATCTGCTACAGATCTAGCAGACCCGGTTCTGCCCGACCCGACCCGTCTGCAATGGGTTTCGACCCGGATCATTTGATCCGACCCAGTCCAACATGGTAATTATTTTTACCTCAGATTAAATTTTTTTTACCTTACGGGTTAAAACAGTTACTGTAGTAATTCTCTAATTAGTTTTACTGCACGGTATATGGTGAATATGACTAACCATATGCTTGTTCTTTTCCATGAAATTTATTGCACAACGCATCGCGATGGAATTGCAAGAATTATTCGTTGCACGTACATGGAAGAGCATCTCAAATTTGCACAAAGATCATAACCGAGTCCTCAAGCGCAATTTATATTTCTACGCAGTTCATTTGGCGAACTAGCAAGTATGATTTTATAAAAGTTCCCGTTTTTCGCAATTTCAATTATTTGAACTTGTGTACATGTGTTGGAACTTATGTGTTTTTCAGGACGATACAAAGGGGCCCCACCCACCCCAGCGTATCACAGTATTTAAGGGGTAACTGTGATGTTACCGTCCAAAGTTGTGCTTGTGGCTGTGATGTCTCTGTGAACCACAACTCTTCGTGACTATTTTATCACGATTCCGACAGAATATTGTCGATGCTTGTGATGATCCTAAGGGAGTCACAAAGGGACAAACTCATGATGTGCGACGAAAATTGTCGCTGTAACATCGATATGTGACGGAAATTGTCACAACAGATATTTAATTGAGTTACCATAATCTTGGTCTCGACTTAAATTCAATACCTTCCCTCTTGTTTTTTTTGAGAAAAACAAACATTGACCGCAAAATGCTCCTAGAAAAAAAAGAGAGAAAAGGGTCATTGAAAAAAAAATCATGTCATTGATATGGTTCTACATCGGTTCACTAATTGCAAATAATGCAATCATATGGTCAATGTATACAAGAGATACATGGAAGAAGATGAGAGTATATCCTCATGATTACGGATTTTTCGATTTCATAGTCAAAGTGACAACAAATCCGTTTATTTTGTGAAGGCATAGACCTCACATGTGTGACTAATGCTACTTATTCGATACACTCTTTATGCTCCAGACCTCGATGTAACCGTTGGCATTTTGATGCATACATGGTTTGATTCCATAAAAAGCTATATATGAATGCAATGAATCGCATTACACATTTACATGGCATGTTGATTTGAGTTCACCAATCTAATTGGTGATGTTAACTCTGAAAATCAAAAAGATAAACGAGCCTATGCTCGTCAAGAAACAAATAGACATGCTTGCGTACATGCGCGGATGCATGCGCATTGCCTGGCCTCGGCTTCAGCACTCTTGTGCACACCAAAGCCCGCCTTGCCTAGCCTCGGTTTCGGCCTTGGCTTGGCTTGCGGGCTGCTTGGACAACAGCTCCGCCACAACCAAACAATGAGGCACGCCTCGGTCTCTAGACTTTTGGCACGCACGCACCCGCCTAGCCCCGCCCTGCCTCGGCCCTGGTGTCAGCCTGGACACGGCCTGGCCCGCTGCCCATCTCGGCCCTATAAGCCCATGCACTCGCCCCAACAAGATTGGCTTTGGCCTCGGCATACCTTTGGCTCTTTAGCATGGCATCGGCCTTGTCAAGTCCTTACTTTATGTCTCGGTAAGCCTTAGCTTCGGCCTCGGCTAGCCGTCGGCAACTTGCATGACCTCGGCCCCATAACCCTTTGCTTTTGCCTCGACAAGCCTTGGTTTCGGTCTTGGCTTGCCTTGACATTTGCTCGGCCTCGTCCCGCCCGTGCGCTACCTCGGCTTCAGCCTTGGCTAGCCTAGCACGTGCCTATGCTTGACCCCGGCCCTCCCTTGCCTTGCTTCGGCTTGGCTTCGGCTTCGGCCTCAGATAGCTAGCTCATGGCCTCGGTCTTGGATACTTGGTTTAGACATTTATGTCTATATAGTATCGATGTTGGCTCATTTGGTTGTTTTCCAGCTCTATTTTTTAGCGTTAACGGATGTATTTACTACGCATTTAAGCATGCCTATGTGTTATCTTGTGATACTACACGCCATGTAACACACTCTATCAGAATTGAGTATATATTCCGGTTTATATGACTTGGCATAAAACCTTGTCTCTACACTCTTATATACGAATGTATCATAGAGACATTTAGCGTGTAGCTAATCTTCATGGATTTTATAAATCCATTGTGACTATGATGACTAGTTCATCACATATAATCATAGAGCATTCTCATGCTCCAAAGTTTCAATGTCTTATGACATTCTGATTCAAAGTCACATATGTTATCTATGCATAAAGAAGCAATCGAACCTTGCTCACTATTTAAAGATATTCGTGCCAACGTTTATCACCTCGAAAGTCATTGTGAAAATTGAAGAAATTTCTTATGTATCGCTTCTAATGAATGCGCACAACTTAATTATGAATAAATATTGTGAATGTATTTCACGTATACTATGATTCGGATTCTTTGAATCGGCGACTCATGTAGACTCTTCTATACATCGTCCAGAATTTCGGACATGTTTTGATGATCCATATGCAAGTAAGTCATAGACATCGTTTTTTTTTTTTAGCAAAGAAGCTATTGGGATCAAAGATGACTAAAAGAATATTTGGTAGAGTCATGAGCAATGCTCAAGGCTTAAAGATGACATTAACGTCACCCAAGTCTTCCTCCAAGTCAATGGAAGAACCATCTATGCATTTAAATACTGCATATGATCCCTCTCTCATGATCTTTCTTTAGATATGCTCATGATATGGAAGCCTAATCTTTAGCAAAGTTTCGGAGTAACGCCCTCCTACGCTAAAGATAATGATACATAAGATGATAGCCTTAATGCCCTATCATGGTTCAATTTGAGACACAATGATACTATGGTGATATACATAATGGTTAAACTAAAGCCATAACACTTGGATGTTATGAAGCACCTAGACAATGATTGAAAAGTTGACGAAAACCTAGAAATTTCGGTTTTCTAGCTTGCGGACTTGTCATTGGACGGACCGGTTCACCTAGTTTTAGGCCGGTTATTGAGGTGAAATTTGGTCCACCGATTTCTAACATCCATAGCTACCGGTTCATAAAATTTCAGAGCCATTGGGCACCTGGAAGGTGTTGAACCGCTCGACACAAACGTTCACTGACCTCCGGCGATCTTTCTGACCGGTTTGGTATGTTACTGACCAGTTCCGGCAATGAGTCTGGCGGCGTTGGAATCCTAACACACTTGCCTACCTACTGTTAAAATTTGGTGGCATTTCGTGTCCCGGAACTTAGTAAAACGTTTCAGGAAGCACAGATGCATGTTACATTTTGTAACTGAATACATCTTGTTAACGTATAAGTGTTTAACGATCAATACCCTTAACCGTCCACATATTTATGTGTCATATTGCACCACCACAAGCTCTTAATGATGGGTATTTGTCTTTAAATATGACATAAGCTTCCACCTATAGTCCGCTATACGAAAATCTTAACAGGCGATCTCGTTTATGTCACTTTTCTATGAGTCAGTCTTCCCGTCGTTCGGGGGAGATAAGAACAAGTATGTTCAAGTAGAACGACTTGGCATTGCCGTGGTTTGTCCCCACTATGCCTCATTGTGTTTCCCAAAGTCCCATAAAGCAAAGTGACGAGATTTGATATACATGCTCCAAAAGCAAACTATTTGTCTTTTAAGGAAAAGATCAGAATAGTACTCTTGTTTCAAACATGCCTGTAAGGATTGATGTCCGAATAAATGGATACATTGTCACCCATAGATGGTGACACGGTGACTCCACAAAAGTGGTAGATGGTGTCACTAAGCCGTGACTCTCACAAGAAGTGTAGAAAGGGCACTTAGTTCGATATACACTCGTCGAATGCGAATTTGGCACAACTTGATCCTTCGATCAATGACAACTCATTCGTCTCATGGATTTTCTAGATTAAGGTCATCATTGGGGGACGCCTCAATGAGAAGCCAATCCATATAGAGATCTCTACAAATGCGAATAACACTAGTGTACATGAGGACGTGGTATATGAGTTAGATATCGAACACTCACTTCGTTGAAACAAATACCAACGTTGTGAATTGGCCTACACAGAAATATATGTGATCCAGTTTATATAAAGAGATAGGTCCTTGGTCAGGTGATGCCGACACCGCAAGTGTAAACCCTATCGATAATCTTTGATGGAAAGTGTAGTGAGAAAAAGGAGCCTAGACTCACCTTGTGACGCAAGGTCTCTCACAAACGTCCTAGAATCGACTACGATGATATATGCTCTCGTAATGGAGTCATATCACACTCCACTACCTTGTCAGTTAGGTAGTTCCGAAAAACTGAACATGCAGCTTATGAATCATCTCTATTGGGACTAAGTAAAGAGATGTACATAAATATCATGAACGGATCAATTTTCACCCAAGTCAAGTGAGCAAAAACCTCGAAGTGCATATGCTATCAGATTAGGATGTTCTCTATATGGGTTCAAATCTTCTGGTTGGATATTGTATAACGCGGTTGAGCGACTACTTGATTGGAGATGAAATATGAAAAATCATGCTTATTTGCGTGTAAACTACGGATGAATTGTGATTGAAGTATCACTAATCTGATTGTAAGAATGAAAAGATCTTGGGAATACATGGTCTCGAATGTGAGAACCGTTAGTGATGAACTTGTTCATCTATCGGCTTATGGCAATCTAAAGGACGTTAAACCAAAGCCTATATGCATCCCATGATCAGTAGATGTCTTGATAAGACTCGTTTCGTCTATGTGACAAGAAGTCTTGGGAGATGAAACTCTCCATCTAAAGTACCATGTGCGCAATCATGTACTTGTCTTAATATGCTCAACACAACATCTCATTCACAATAAACTTATAAAGCCTAGGTAATAGCTAGATGTGCCCACGCAATGCCATGGTATATGGCGTTACTTTCTTTCAAATGTGAAAGGTTTAGGCTCATTCGATCCCATCATGAAAGACACATCAAAAGGCAATTCCAGAATCTGTCTGGTTCTGTACATCAACTTCCATGAGATCGGAAAATAGTGAAATTGATACCATTGGAAAGATCTATGTGTCTAATTTCCAGAGACACCAACCATTTGAGCATAGCTATCATATTGAGTGAGTTATTGCTATTTTAGCAAAGTAGGACGAATCTGTCCGGTAATTTGCAGATCAGTCACATTCGACAGAGCTTTGTGATCATCTCATGATGAACTACGTTGTGTACTTTATATCACTGAAAATATATGGGTGTCTGGTTTCCATAACTCTTTACGGTTCATTCATACCTACTGTATTGAAGGAGGTGTGACTATTTAAGTACACAAAGGTCATGCTGCATGTGAATCTGATTTTCAACGCGAACTCTAGCTTTGAGTTGTTAAGCAACCTTCTTCCTTAAGATAAAGTAAAGCTAAGTATAGCTGGTCTGATACAAGAATAATGTGGCCGTATTCAATGACTCGATCATTGACCACACCTACTTTTGAAGCTTGTGAGGAGCGTTTGTATACGCCATTAATCTAAACTCCGAGATTGAGTTACCGGAGTTGTCTTCTAGATATCAGGGGGAGACTACCTCACATGTAATCTTCAATTGTAATTAGTGCGTTGTGCTCTTTTCCCTTCGACCAAGTTTTTTATTTTACCCAAATGGTTTTTGTTTTGCTTGGTAAGGTTTTAGCGAGGCAACATGTTATGCACCGTGTCACATTAGGTACGCGACACAAGGGGGAGTGTTCAATGAATGATAATTTCGTAACTTCTTATGTGTGTCTTGACCTAATTAGACTAGATATGTAGTATATTTAATAGATAAGGAATCCCTGATTATTCAGGATACTTGATGTAATGTCTATATAAAGGTCTCCTTATCAATCAATAAAACTACGTTTTGCTTATCTTTTGTTTCTCCTACAACATAGTCATAATTAGATATAAACCATCATGGAATGAAAAATAAAATTGACTTTCTCGATATCGATTGTAGATATATCGTGATTAATTTTAATTATCTTTGAACTTCAATGGTATGAAATAACACACTACATAAATTAGTCTTAATTATACTTGAATTCATTTCAATTTGACTGTTTTTTTTTCATTCTCATTTGTCACCTAAGTGAAAATTTTCGTGGCCTAAGTGTTCACTTAGACCATAAAATATCCATTTTCGTGGCTTAAGTATTCACTTAGGCGACGAAAGTTACCACTTGGAGGACGAAATTTTTTTCGTCGCCTAGTTCTTCTTAGGCGACGAAATTTATATCTTTTCGTCGCCTAACGTTTTTTTTTCTGGTAGTGACCCTTAACCGTGAGATTTTCCAACACGCGACAAACCTCCTTTTGAGCCTCTCAAGGCTCCTAGAATGCCTAGTCGACCAAAGGATCGAACATCAAGCACCAAATTCTAAGTCGATATGCTCGAAAATTAATAATCGCCTAACATCGAATTCAAAAATACATAACTTGGTCATACGATGGCCAACTCATATCGACGAGCACGACACAACAGAACACACTACTGCCCCAAAAACCCCCAAACGCGCCGCCACACTCGCTAGAAAACAGCCATAACGTTGTGTACTTTATATCAATGCAAAGATATGTTTGTTCATACCTACTGTATCGAAGGAGTTATGACTATTTAAGTACACGAATGTCATGCTATGCGTGAATCTAATTTTCAACGCGAACTCTAGTTTTGAGTTGTTAAGCAACCTTCTTCCTTCAGACCAAGAAAAGCTAAGTGTAGCTTGTCTAATACAAGGATAATATGGATGTATTCAATGACTCGATCATTGGCCACACCTACTTTTGAAGCTTGTGAGGAGCGTTTGTATACGCCATTAATATTAACTCCGAGATTGGGTTACCAATCAAGGGGAGTTGTCTTCTAGACATCAGGGGGAGTCTACTTCACATGTAATCTTCAATTGTAGTTGGTGCGTTGTACTATTTCCCTTTCGACCAAGCTTTTTATTTTTTACCCAAGTGGTTTTGTTTTGCTTGGTAAGGTTTTAGCGAGACAACATGTCATGCACCGTATCACATTAGGTACGCGACACAAGAGGGAGTGTTCAAGGAAGGATAATTCCGTAACTTTCTATGTGTGTCTTGACCTAATTAGACTAGATTAGTAGTTACCTTAGTAGATAGGGAATCCCTGATTATTCGGGATACTTGATGTAATGCCTATATAAAGACCTCATTATCTATCAATAAAGGTTACGCTTTGCATCTATTCCTTTTCTCCTACAACATAAAGCTAATTAATATTTGATTATCAATTAACCATATATAATTACGTAGGTTTTTCCTTTTTAAAAAAAAAGTTAAAAAAAACTTCAATCCTAAGATCATCGGAACACAATCAGTTAAATAGTCTTTCTATTAATTAATTTATCACTAACTAATTACTATTTCGGGAATACTTTATTATCAGTGGACAATTGCATCATTGACAATTATTACGTCATTTCCTTTTAAAATAAAAACCTTCTATGATAGGCGCTCAATGTATGGGTATTAGTTAAATAGTCTTTATTAAAAATTAATTCTAGCATTAGTAGGTTCTTTAACTAAATATAATTCTTTCTACATGTATTTTGCAACAACTACAATAATTAGCATATAAAATAGATAATATTTGTTTTAGATGTAGTAACTATTTACGTACAACCGGTAATTACTGTTCTTTGAACTAATTTATACATGTTACCACAATATGTTATTAAATTGGTAAAATATTATGTTTTGACTAGAAATAGGTAATGTCTTAGGTGGGTGTATTGTATTCAGATTTATACAGACTTTTTTAAGTGATGAATTCATAAAGAATTATGTTGATACACAAACAAGCACGAGTATGTCGTACACATACTCCAAGCACAAATATAAAAAAAAACACATGCAGGCTACATTATATATTTGAACGGTCATGCCACGCATGTGGACCTAAGCCACAATCATGCACTTGGGGCTTGCATAGTGGGTGGTGGCGTGGAAGGTTACGAAAAAACGCACAACGTCGTCAATTTAGCGTTATTGATAATTTCCGTCTTGGGCCCGAAATCCATGCCCAATGACATGAATTGATGACGAAAATAGTGAAGGTAAAGAATTTGGGTCGTTTCATTTTTAGCCAAGAGTCTTTTTCTCTCCCTCTCTCCTTCAGCCTCACCTCCTCTTCCCGCACCTACCAATTACCCAGAACCTTCTTTCTCTGCAGCAGGAAAGATGGTCGTTCTCCAGGTTTATCACCTCACCTCTACTGAAGCAAATTCTTAAACCAGTCAAGAAATCCCCCCTTCTCCCTCGAAATCATGAATCCACCATTCCAAATCTTTTCCTAACTCTTCCTTCCGGATTTCATGACATCGGGTTGTCTGCCATGAAGGCCTGCATCAACCCCTGCAGCAACCTTCATCTGTCTAGGGAACCCGCCTCAAACAAATATATTTTCCCCCATTCTTCTGCATAAATCAAGGATGAGATTAAAGGGGAAAGAGTTTATCCAACAGGTTTGAGGTATTTCAATTGCCCCACAACTCTGTCCTGAGCCTATAAAAAGGGGTCTCTGAGATCAGAAAACATCATCCAGCAATTACCCAGCAACACATAAAACCCCTCCCTTCAAGGATTCAAGCCTTTCATGCATTCCAAGTAAAAACCCCCAAATTTTCCCGTTCTCAAACCCTAGAAACCCAAATCTGCCATCCTTAAAATTTCCCAATTCGCCTTCACCGCGGTGTTTTTCCAACTGCCACGCCATGCTTTCACGTTGTCAAGCCTCTTATATTTTTTTTTCATGATCTAAATCACAGACAAAGTCTTCTCAATAATCAAGTTATTGAGTTGATTTTGGCCAAGTTCGATGCTTAATCGAAAAGACCCCACAACAAGTTCTTAGATTTATACAAAGTTATAAAATCTTCTACATTTCCATAGATTTATAAGAGAAACTTTTAGAGTGTGTTTGGATGAGGGAAAATCCGGAAGAATTTAATTGAAAGTGAGGATTTCATAATTCCTAAAAGCCAATTCAGTCGTTTGACATTATCAAATAGGAAATTCTAAATTTCTATGGAAAAGAAAACGAAGGAATTCATTGTTTAAATTCCTCTCTTGAATTCCTCACAAAATATGTGTCATTTACAAATTCTTTTGTAGTGTTCAATTATCTTTCTAAAATAAGACTTTTTATATTTTATTTTTTATTAAATGTTTTAAAAACTTTCTTAATCTATAACACATTTCAAATTCCATATAAATATAACCAAACAATAGAATTTGCAATCGATGAATTTCAAATTAATGGAATTCAAGATGCCATCAATTATAAATTCTCATGGATTTCATAATATTGTTCTCATCCAAACACACCATTAAGGATTTGTGAAAACAAAAAAATACAACTTTAATGGATTCTTATAGATTTTGACAAACTTTTTATCATTAATCACTTTATCAACATAAACATGTAACATAAGTAAATAAACAAAAAATTAACATGAAATCTTTCCAACTTAACTAGTTCTATATGTGTATCAAGCTAGACATGTATATTATGGAGAAGGAAGAAGTATACGGATAAAAATGATGAAAAGAAAAAAATTATAAATCCACGGAAATGACGAGATGAGGGAGGGAGAAAGAGAGAGAGGTTGGTCAATAAAAATTGAGATTAGATCGAGTTGGTGCCGGAAAGTTAATTGATAGCGTTACTTATGAAAGGCATGGGTTTTCCGATATATGCGGCCGTGAGGAACATAGTTAAGATTGTCGTCATATACTCGTTGTACTCTTCTATTACCACCAACTTGTATAGCTAACCCCTATTGTAAAAGAGAGAGAGAGAGAGAGAGAGAGAGAGAGAGAGTAATGAAAAGAAAAAAATTATAAATCCACGGAAATCTTGAGTCTAGAGGTTGGATTGATGGAAGTTTGTTTTCATTACAATTTACACTAAACAATCCATGTAAATCCATCATTTAATGAATCTTTTAAAATTTATAAAGTTTTTGAGTACCCTTAAATTTTTATAGACTTTTTAAAAGTTAATTGAAGTCATTATTGAATACCCTCAGACTTTAGTGGATTTAAAATATTCTTTTATAAATCTAAATTGAATACCCCAAAACTTTTAGAATCCATAATAATCTTTAAAATACCATAGAAATCCAAATACAATACACCCCCCTTAATTAGTGTAATGAAGTTATTCCTTATGTAAATAAGTAATATTTTGTGTAATTTTCATTGTCAATGTAGTAATTACATTTAATCAACGAAATTTACCGAAAATTATAACAACTGATGTAAAAAAATGATATTTTTGTTCTACTCTTAGTAATTACGTACTCCACCTACAACCTATTTACTAATTTATGCATAATTTACAAGTGTAACAACATATTAGTTATCAAAGTGGTAAATCTTTATGTTTTTATTATTAATCAAATGTTTACTACAATGACTATATATTTTACCACAACCAACAACAATTGATACTAAAGTGGTAAATCTTATTTTAGTCACAGTAAGTACTCTACCTAAACTAATGTACTAGTGTATAAACATTTTAACAAGTGCGAGAACAAATTTGTTGTCACACTAGTAAATTTTTATGTTTTTATCATTAATGAAATGATTACTACAATGACAACACGTTTTAGCAAAATTTACACTTATTGATGTGAAAATGGTAATTTTTGTTCAATTTGTGGTAATTATTTTAAAACTATATCATTTACAATGATTATCAACAATTTTACAATTCCGACAACATTTGCGTTGTGTACATGGTAAAATTGAAATTTGACCAAAAGATATATAAAATCTCATTGTTGTAATATGGTTCCCACCTGATAATCAAGGTTTTCCATTTAATAAAAGTTGTCCAAATATGATATTTACATTTTTAACAACTCAATTACAGTTACCACAACAAGTGTTGTCATAAGTCATAATTGTAGTTCTACCAGGTGTAATTTATTATTCTGACCATATTGGTTACATAATTTTGAACGATGTTACTTATTAAGAATTAATTTGTTGTAGATATGGTAAATTTTATTTTTTAAATTGACAGATATCGATATTTAATTAGGTAACTTGTTAACCTATTCAATAAATTTCCACTATATTATTAAAAGAAATTAAAAAAAAAAAAGGGTATTGCAAACCTCAAGGTACTCTAGACGACCCATGATTTTAATCGCAAATGAAACGATTGAAAATTTATTATTTAACAAATACAGCCAACATGGGTACAATGCGGTTGATGACAAATGCCTTCAATATTGTACATGCATGGGCGGATGGGAATTGGACTTTCTAATAGAAATGAACTTCACATGTGAATTTAGGATTTAGGATTTAAGGCTTAAACTCATACAATATGGGAGTAATTTATGGAATGAAAAGAAAGATACATCTATACAAGGTGGAGGACGTAGTGAGTCTTACCCTTGAATGCATGCTTATACAATATAAGATCATTTCCACTCGCAGCAGCTATCAACCGCCGCCTCAATTCTGTCAATGCTCACCTGAACGACTAACCCCTACACCATGGATTGGTGCACCGGGTTGTAAACAATAAACCCGGTAAGCTTTTTAAAGCTCGTATGAGTAAACCTATTAGCAATTACTCAATCGACACATGCTATAATTTCTCAAATAAACGCAACAACACTTAAATCATAATACCACATGCACACAAAAATACAAGGTATTCATACTTTTTTGCATAGAAGAATAGTTCAGGAAGGTACAAATCTTACACAATTAAAATCGTGACTCCTGCATATAGCTTAGTTCAGGAAGTCACGCATAATTAATACAAATATATAACAAATGAAAGTAAATAAAAAATCCGACAACCCCAAAATGAAGCCAAGATATTGCCATCTTAAACTCAAGAAAAACAATGCACCCTTATTTTATTTTAAAACCCAACTCCCTTTACTCATCAGAAATACAAGTCAACTAGTGACAAAATAACATATTGTCACGACAACACTTGTAAATAAGAAAACGTATCCCTCTTGGACAACAAAGGAAAACACAAATAAATTCCTTTAAAAACACGCACTGCACAATCAACCAATAAAGAAGTAATTCAACAATTACTCTTTCAATACATGCACACATGAGACCCAGATAACCCCACTTGGTTACCCCTCATGCCGTGCAACGGCAGACGTACAGACTAGAGCTCTAACTAATTATAACTAATCATCCGGCCAAAAGCTTGGTTCCCGATATATTTGCCATAGCGATCCCCCATCTCACACAGGGTGGACCATAATCGCCACACATGAGAAATTCCCATCACACGAAGGAAATATCTCTCATTAGCCGTTGGTTTCCAAAACCAACTCATTCACACGTCACACAACTCACATATACTCAATTATGACAATCTCATAACAAAATAAATTCACCCAAATGCACACTCTCACTATACATATTTCACGTAAATATAAATATACGTAGACATTCGCTCAGGAATAGTCCACTAATACGAACTATAGTCATTGATCGTAAGACACTTTTAAAATTATTTTTATATTAAAATCATTTTACTTACCAATGAACCGTAGTGGATCAAGTTCATTCAATTTAAAACAAATATTTATTTCCATAAAAACAATTTCACATTTAAGGATCCATTTACTATAAATTAACTCGTTATATATGAACACTGTGAGGTTTACTGACCTTAATTACTCCAGCTGCGTCTTCAAACTCACAAAGGTGAGATACTCACGCACGATCAATCACCTAAGTGACATTATCAAAAACTTAGTATTCAATTCGAATAAAATATAATATAATTTACTCCGATCACATAACCCTTAAACCCGAGGCTTGCCAACACGCGACAAACCTCCTTCAGAGCCTCTCAAGGATCTTAATGTCTAGTCGACCATAGGATCGGACACCAAGCACCAAATTCTAGGTCGATATGCTCGTAAATTAAAAATCGCCAAATAACGGATTCAAAAATGCATAACTTGGTCATACGACTACCAAATCACGTAAATAATATATCACTGCGCTCGTATCGATGAGCACGATACAACAGAACGCCCTACTGCCCAAACACGCCGCCACACACCACCTAAAGTGGCTGCACATGGGCCCCATGCATCGCCACAAAAAAATCACCCAAACCTGCAACCAAGACTACCAACATGTAGATCAAGGTTCAAGGATTCAAAATTTACCTGAAACACCCGAGGATACATTCGGAAAGGGGCCGGATACGCCGCCGCCAGATCGATCTCAAGTCGGTGGTCGCCGCCTCGGTTGCTGTAGTCAAAGCTCTCCACTATCGACGAAACCTTGCTCATAGGAAGGTGAAGGTCCGGAAAGTTGCAGCCTTGAGCTCCGGCGTCTCTTGGAAAGAGTGCAGCTCTGCCGCCCACGGTGGCAGAAGCTTTCGGGCTCTACTGCGTCGGGTACAGGTAATGGTTCTGGGCGTGGCGTGGCTCAAACGAAAGAGGAGGTTGAGCTGAGCATTTTGATAGGTGGCACGCACCGTGGAGTGGCCGGACGACGGAAAACGGAGCAAAAGAAGCTTCGTTGCCGAAAATGGAAAGTGAACAGTAGCGATCATGCGGCTGCTGTGTAATTTTGATATTTTTGGAAACTTTAGGGTTTCCTTTTTAATTCTTTCTATTTATACAACTTTCCAAAATTATAAATAACTTCAACATGTCGTAACTCCTTCATACGACGTCCATTTCACGCGTGCCGCGTGTCTATGAACTCATATCGCCAAGCTCTACGACTTTCCTGAATGAAACTTTTCGAAAATCTCGACGGATAAAAGGTCAACTTTTAACCCTTCTGAACTTAAACGTTTTTCAGATTTTAACTCTCGAAATCACTTCCGACGTCGAGAAACGACTAATTAAAAGAGTATGAAATACGTATTTCCATAAATCACCCTTCCATTAATCTCGAGAAATTTACAAAAAAATGAATTAAAATTGGGGATATCACATTAATAATTCCAAATAAACCTTTGAAATTAATAATGAATTTTCGAGATATTACGCCTAGAGAATCACATGAGATAATAACATGCGTCTCACCTAAGAATATGTGTACTCTAACATGCACCATTTAGCGAGGAATGCTCTACAAGCTACTCCATTCGCTTTACAATTGTGGTGACAAGCTGGAAAGATAATACTCACGCGTAGGGCTGGGCGTTTGGGCCCGAAAGACCCCCGAAACGGGTCGAGTCCTAAAATTTTAAGGACCGGCCTGACATTATGAAAGTCGGTCCGAGCTCGGACCTGATTTTTTTAGGACCCGGCTCGGCCCGATTTTTAATATATATATTAAAAAAAATTTAAAATAAAAACCTCATCCCCTTAACCTACACCCTCATTCACCTCAACACTCTCCCCCCTGCCACACCCCACCTCTCACTACCAGAAAAGGCATCATAGCCGACGAATTTAAGTCGTCGGCTATAATGGTTATAGCCGACGATATCGTCGGCTACAATTATTATAGCCGACGATATCGTCGGCTATAACCATTACTCGACGACATATCGTCGGTTATAACATCGTCGGAAATACGCCGTCGGCAAAACTATACCCGACGACGATATCGTCGGCTATAACCATTTTAGCCGACGAAATCGCCGGCTATAATAATTATAGCCGACGATATCGTCGGCTATAATGGTTATAGCCGACGAATAAATAGTTCGTCGGCCGTTATTTGCAATTTCGTCGGCTATAATGCCTTTTCTGGTAGTGTCTCCTTCTTTTTTCTTCGTCAACAGACGCAACACCACTCTCTCTCTCTCTCTCTCTCTCTCTCTCTCTCTCTCTCTCTCTCTCTCTCTCTCTCTCTCTCTCTAAACAATCAAAATCAAACCCATTATAATTAACAATTAGATCAAACCCTCTCTCTCTCTCATTTGAAATTCTCGGTATATCTGGAGCTGATCTTCCACCGCCACCAACACTAGTGCTGGTCTTAGATCCCAACGCAACGCCGTAAAGACCAGACCGATCTGGTGGAGCTGAGACGAGTCTCGCCGGAGTTGGATCTGAGCGGCCATGGCTTTTTCCGGCATGCAAGACCTCTCTGTTTTCATCAGCGACATTCGGAATTGCCAAAACAAAGAGCAGGAGCGCCTCCGCGTCGATAAGGAGCTTGGGAATGTTCGTACTCTCTCTCTCTCTCTCTCTCTCTCTCTCTCTCTCTCTCTCTCTCTCTCTCCGCCATGACCAGCTCCTCCGCCTCCTCCCACAAGGTCGTGATTTCAATTCAGACACAAGCATGTTTTGGGCCCGAAAAACCCCGAAAACCCGACTCGGCCCGACTTGGTGGGACTTGGGCCGGTCCTCATCTTTGAAAAAGCTCGGCTCGGCTCGGTCCGAGGGTGTCGGGCTTTGGGTCGGACTTTAGAAATTTTGAAATTTTGAGCTCTGCCCGGCCCGCGCCCAGCCCAACTCACGCGGAGCCATTCATAAGTTGATAATATTATCCGCTTTCCCAGTATATCAGTGAGATTTAAACTCATAACTTGACGATATCAGTTAGGTATTGGATAACTTGAGTAATGCTACATATACCACTTTTATTAGTTATTACCTACGTACGTATATATGAAGTCATCAATTGGCCGAGGACACGTTTGTCTGGGGGTCACACGTCGTTAAAATATTTTTAAAAAAAATATCATCAATTGGCAAGTTGTAATACAAATAACATGAATTCTAAATTTTAAACTTTAAATAAGGCCATCTCAATGATCTCACATATCTTGCCTAAAGGAAACTAATAAGGAAAACAAATGCTAAAAAAAACAAACACTATTGAATATTACAGCCAAATGCCTGATATTTTCAGGCACATTAAGAAATTAATTAAGATTTCGATTAAAAAAAAAAAGGTAAAATACTTATTACTCCCTATATTTTCACTACAAAAAAATTTTGTTCTTGAGTTTTCAAATTTAACTAAAACATCCATAATTTTTCATTTGTCAACACTTTAGTCCATTCCGTCAAATAAATCTATTATTAGCAAACTTTGGATGTTAAAATAATGGATTTATTTGACGGATCGGACTAAAGTGTTGACAAATAAGAGATTAGGATGTTTCAGTTTAATTTGAAAACTTAAGGACAAAACAGTTTTTCAGTACGATTTTGTCATTTTTTTTAAAGGAGTATTTTATCCTTAAATATATAAACAAAGCTTGTTATGGTATCTGAATCTCAGTTAGCGACGGTATTGAATAAAGCTAGATTCCGGGTACCTACCAGCTTGTTGTTTCTCTAGGTACGCACTATATGTAAATTAATTAAGTCATCAACAAGACTTTGATTTAGAAAATGAAATAAATTAAAAATTACATGATGCCTGTCAAGTCTCCCAACACAGATAGATATTCACACTTAAACTAATTAAACTGCCACTAATAACAATTTAAATACTACGTACTGAAATAATTTTTCATGTGAGAGAGACAGTATATATATATATATATATATATATAATTGTAACATAGCGAGTTGTTTCTCTATCCCAATCACTTGCTGTAAATATATATACCGGCCGGAGCAGGTTGAAGCACATGTTGGCCGATGAGAGTGATACATATCTAATTGTCTTTGCATATAAATATGCCTACTGAGTCCAGTAGCTAGCAAACCAAAGAAAATGAAGATGGTCGTCCTAAAAACCACTCTTCTCATTGTTCTCATCAGCACCTTACAGATCTCTTTGGGTGCTTCTGTTTTAGCTGATCCAGCAAGTACTTTACGAGGTATGTAGCTTGCAGGTTTTGCCTACCAGAAAACTAAGCTCTTCTTGTTAATTAGCTAGTCATAAAACTTCTGCTTAGTTCCTGATTGTATTTGTATATATTACGTACCCAGCCCGGCCGGCCTAATTGGCTGAAATCTTAGCAGTCCTCTTTGTAGATCTGCAGATAGAATATCTAGTCTTACTGAGTAAAGCAGATCGATTCACTGTTCACATAGTAACACTCCACAACTATCGAGCGTTCTTCATGGCAAACCCTAGTCAAGCCCTAGTTGAGTGTAGTCTTCACAGTTTTAGACATCTTTCACTTTCATTCCCAGTTCATATCTATGCATGGTACGAACTAGCAGAGAGACTAGTTTTGATGATGATCAGCTCAAAATGTTTCAGCATAAGATGATAAATAGCTGTTATATACAAATTCATATAGATTTATTTATAGAGCAATGCTAGATGAACCACATTTTCACATCCTATCTAGAGCCCACCTTATGTGTCAGTCTATGTGACATATACATAACGTGGCACCACCACGTCATTTAATGAAACACTCTAATTGGGTGGTGACACGTCATGTATATATCATATAGGTTGACACATAAGGTGAGCTTTAAGTAGAATGTCAAAAGGTGGTTCATCTAGCATTATTCTTATTTATATTTATATTGGCATATATTATATATATATAAGATTCTACGTCAACGAATCTAGGAGAATATATTGATCTAGTCTCTATCTTCTGAGAACGGCACAACTGATTAATCTTTATTTTCCAGTGTATGCAGAGTTGCAAAGGACCTGGTTTCTGGAGTACAAAGATAAAAATGATTATGCCCCAAATAAACCTTCACCACCGCCTCCTCCGAAATCTAATACGCCGACAAAACCAATTTCAGACGATGTCCTATTCAGAGCTCCCCCAAGTCCGTACATAGCTTCAGCTTGAATAGTTCAAGCATCGATCAAACAGAAGTTCATTCGCAGAATCGCAGATTGTTGAGAGATTCCCCTCTCTCCAATATTTTCGAGGACCATTCAACCTGATGCACAGTCAAATTCGAAGTTAAAAATGCTTGGCCGGCTTACTGATCTTAGTGTTTCTCTCGGCCAAACATTTTTAACTTTGAGTTTGACTGGTGCATCATATCATCAAATTAATTGTTGAGCGCAGATAATGAACTTCTGTTTGATCTTAGTGTCTATCCTCTCTTTCTATTCAATTAGTTTTAATTTTCGTATCTAACAGTAGCTTTATTTGTATGCTTAAAATAAGAGCAACTTAGTGGCATTTTTTTTTTATTATGAGAATCAACTTGGTGTGGCACCTTGAATTAAACTTTGTTGTGATTTTAATTGCAAATGATATTATAGAACATTAATTATTATGTTAACAAATACAGCCAACACGAGTACAATGCCGATTGGTGACCGGCCTTTTTAAACAGGAAAATGAAGAATAGGAAATGCCTTCAACACATGCAGGGGCGCACGGACCTGGACTTTCCACTACAGAAATAAATTACTCCATAAAAGAGTAATTTACAGACTGAAAAGAAAGATATACTTATACAAGGTCGAGGACATATATTGACCTCATTATTTTATTTTATTTTTAGTCAAAAGAAAAATAATTTATTACACTCATGAAGTGATTACAAAATTAATTATTCCACTATCTTAAGCACATAGGACAGATAAGAACAAGCGACTAACATATAAACAGTAATCTCAAAAAACAATCTCGCGCTCACTTATTCAAAACAAAAGGTGAGCCTGCTATAAACTATGAGATTTAGACATAGGATATAGGCAATGTTTATAAAAATCGAAGACAAACTAGAGAATTTCTTACCCTTAACACTAGGGCAAGGAGGTGCTGAGAGGTGGGCAAAAAACTTATTTCAAGCCTCCATCACCTGTTTCGATTTGGGCTCCTCAATCTCCTTCATCTTCTGTTTGGACCTAAAGCGTTCTCTTTTCTTTTTTGGTGCTCTGGAGATCGGAGTCGAGACGTTGACGACCTTGGAGGTTGCTAACGCAAGTGAGGTCACAAACGATTGTGTGACGCCATCAAAAGATGACGACGCTGGCTTGGAGGCAAAACTAGTAAAACGTTTGGAGGAGGAAGACATACCCGATTCCATGGAGGAGGCCATGGCTGATGAGCAGATTTGGTTTTTTATTTTTGGGTTTGGGTGCCGAGCGGTAAAGCGCTCAAAGGTTTTGGAGGCTGTGGACATATATTGACCGTACCTTACCCCTCAAATATATGCAAGCTTATAAAAAAATAAGATTCATAAAACTCCATAAAACTTTCTAGAACCAAGGAATTTTCTTAGGTACCCACATGTATATGATACCCTTATTTACTGATATAAATAAAGTCATTATTTGGGTAATTAAGTCATTATTTGGGTCCATATACCAAGGAATTTTCTCAGGTACCCATATGTAAAGAAAGTCATTATTTGAGTAATTATAGTTCTATTAGCAGTAATTACTTAATATATAACAACTTAAAAAATTTATAAACAAATTATTGTCCATATAATAATTTAAGTGGTTCAATTATATGTAAGTATAACAAAATGTGCTAAATTTGTTGTCAATATTGTAAATTTGGTTCAATTAAATTGTAATTTTTCTTCAGTCAATTGTAAATAAGTGTATGATACACATTCCACTACCATAAACAATGCAATATAAAATATATAGACTTAAGCTTTGATGGGAGCCTAAGCTCGCACACAATAATAACCCTACAGTTGTTAGTAGTATAGAATAAGTAGGGATCGTTCTAGCCGGGGATTAAGGGTACCTGAAACATGAGAATGTTAACACAAATATTCACAAACATATATGCACACAATTGTCACACTTATATACATATATACATATTCACACGAAATCAAGGGGGGATTGAGATAGGATCGGCAGCACTAGGCTGCCCTCTACACTATGGTACGAAAATTAAATTGCAGGAATTTAAACTCTAAACTATTATGTACATGTTGATCATCATCTCTCACGCATCACATAGCACAAAACACACAACTCACACACAAGAATTCATCCAAGACTCGGCAATATTAGTTTAAGTTTCTTAGACTTTATTCAATTCCAATTTCAATTAGAGCCTCAACGGTCATCTAATCACTAGACTTACTTACGTATTTTAGAAAACACTCAACGTCGAATCCTAAAATTATACTAGTCATGTTTGAAAACACTCAACGTCGAAGACAAACACAAAGAGTAATTAAGCACAAAAGTCTATAAATTGGAGACATATCTTTAGGTATGGCGTCACTCATCCTATTAACATGCAAGTTTCATGAATTAAGTAACCTTGATTTTAACAACCTAGAATTCAGTTCGATCGATGCCTAACTCAATCCCAAGTTATTAAGTTGGATGAAATCGCAACCTACACAAGTGTCATGGCCATGGCATCATGTAAACATTGATTTTTATGCACAAATTCATGAAACTAATCGAATAAAAACTAAAAATACATGAACATGCTACTGCCCTAATCTAACATACGAATTCAAGCATGCAATTGTTTGCAAAATTCATCACATAAATTCCAACAAAAATCGCAATTCATGTTCATCATACAATACCAAACGAAAACAAAGTATTTTTATAACAACAATTGTGACTAAACCAAGAATAAAAATACAAGCCATAGGGATGGATCACACTTTAGAAACCTTGGAGAGCTTCGTCTTGGTGTGGTGAATGAGGCTCGGCAGTGGCTAAGATAGGGTGTGGAATCGGTGGTGAAAGGTGGTGGAATCGGTGGACTTGTGTTTTTAGGGTTTCGGTTTAGAACTTTGGTAGAACCTTTGGTAGAGTTTAGGACTAGTGCTTTGCAAAAGATGAGATGGTTTTTCTGTGGGAAAACATGGCTTTATATAGAGGCAAATTCGGCAGAAACCCTAGGTAGAAAACCTAGTCCAAATCAGCAAAGGTAATCCTTGTGCAACAAGGTTTTGGTTCCTTCTTTTCTTGGTTCTTCTAGGAAACTTCTTTTTCTGATTTTCTTCCTTAGATTGGGCTGCATATCTTCATGGACTTCTTGTGTAGGCTTGAAAACTCCATTTGGTGAGCTTGATCCATGGAAAAATGCCCCAACCCGCAAGAACACAAGACCGGCAGCAACTCGGCTGGAATGACGTTGCTCCAGTAAATCCGGCATATTTCCCTCCTCGGAGCTCCAATTGATGCGATTCCAAGTTTCAGATAAACTAGACACATATAGCCATCTCCCCGTAAAAGGGCTCGATCAAATTCCTTGTGAGACGTCGGAAATGATTTTTCGAAGTTGGGACACAGTCCCAGGAAAATCCTGGAAGTCTCTGGATTGGTTTGCTCGAACTGCTGTTTTGCAGCCATCTTTTGGGTGACTTCCCGAACTCCGATTGATCTGAAATTTTAACACAACATTTCTCAGTATATGAATATTAAGCACATTAAATTTCATTGAATTCGGACAAGGATAGATCATATTTTTACTCATCTCAAAATCACAAAAAAGACATATTTTGCACTATTTTCCAGATTTCTTATACTTAGTCATTTTTCGAACAATTAAGCACATTTTACCAAAACTCTACCAAATTAACACTAAACTAAATTATGACTCAATCTTAGACAAATAAGGGTTAAACAAAGCATAAATGAGGGCATAAGCATATAATATCGTCGTACATTGTGCTCCTATCAACTACCCCACACTTATCTTTTGCTAGTCCCTTAGCAAACTAAACTAAACTAAACTCTAAACAAACTATTGCCCCTAACAATTTGTCTCAGGCTCGTATGTACACATAGCTTTCAAGTTAATGCATAAGGATGATAAGTACGAAAATTCCGAGCTTCATGAACATGTGACATCAATATGAACATATAAGAACAAAAGGTAAGCATGTAGACATGTTAAGCTAATTCAATCCTCCTCACTAGGCATACTCTGTTCTTTTCACTCGAAACATGGCATTCACTCATAAGTATATGCAAGCGAAAGATAATGAATTACGAAGAGTAACTTGCATATGTCAAGAAAAGAAAGCTCTTTGTGAAATTTTATGGAAAAACCTCATGTAACAACTATGTGCACCAATGAACC
This sequence comes from Potentilla sterilis, assembly GCA_963682095.1. NCBI lineage: Eukaryota > Viridiplantae > Streptophyta > Magnoliopsida > Rosales > Rosaceae > Potentilla > Potentilla sterilis. The sequence goes on from OY821754.1 coordinate 32,106,356, forward strand.
AAAACCATATGCTTACTCTTGAGAAAATCTCTACAAATCAAATTTAACCATCTTAAGAATCATGAAAAAGATCAATAAAAGGGTTGTAATGGGGCTAGGCTAAGAGGTATTCGATATTTGGATAAGGAGGCTCAAAACGTCACCGTGGCCTTTGGCAAAGCTCAAATCTCCTTATGTCTTCTCGCCAAGGGTCAAATTTCATCTTGTTGGACCCATACTTCATTCTTTTCTTCCCCAAAACATAGTGAATATGAACAAAGGTCAAAACATAACAATAGTAGACCTTCACATATAAACAAAACTCCAAATTCACAACACTTTTCAAAACTAGACTTAGCAAATTACACTTTGAAACCGTGTCTATTTCTTTTCTTTTCTTTCGGACTTGATTTTTCTCTTTTCTTTTTTTCTGTCCGATTTCAATTTTTTTCTTCTTTTGTTTTCTCATAGGCACGGCTCACATACAATTTTTCATATACTTTTCTAGCTAAGTCTACCCCACACTTGTTCTTCTTCATCACTTCACGCAAAAACTCCTTCGAAAATCAAGCTTTGCCGACACACAATGGTCAAGACATCACTATACTAAGCTCATGGAAAGTGTTTAAGGGTGATGAAAGAAAAGGCTAATCGTAGGCTCAAAGGGGGTTTACTAAGGTGTCCCACGACGGGCTCCAATAGGGCACATGCTTTATTTGGCAATGGTGGTAAACTTAAATGATCTTTATTCAATCACATTCAAAATCAAGGTAGTTTATGATTAAAAATGTTTTGAAAATCAACAAGAGTAAGTTCTAGCATACTAGAGTTCATTAAAAAGCTATGGCACATAGTCATCGAATAATCAAAGAATTATGAGGTTTCATGCTTCCTACGAATCTATTGAATTTTATCTTTTTATTGCTCAAGAAGAAAGCAAATTGGCTCTAAAGTTCACATAGGTTATTATGGAAACAAACTAGCTAAAACATGCATGCTTCATCAATCAACAAGTCCTACATGCTCCTACCAATGCACAAAATCCATGAAACTCACAATTTTAATTGTATGCATAACCATCATCTATGTATGCAAAGAGGAGAAAAACATCATTGACATATTAGGGGCATCCTAAGACTCGAAACAAACAAATTTAAACACTCCATTTTTGTGGAACAATTTTCTGAATTTTTCTTTTCTAAACTAAGCACACGAAAACATAAACGGAATACGTTATCCCACCCCACACTTAGAAAATTACATTGTCCTCAATGTAAGCACAAATCTATATCAACGAATTTCCTAAGCATGCAATAGTCTAACATATACCAACATATCATCACAAATCAAAGAAAAAGAGAAGAGTTAAGAAATTTCAAACTCTCGGTGATGGCTCCTTCACTTTTCTTTGATCGACTTGGGTTGCCTCCCAATTAGCGCTTTGTGTTTATAGTCCATTGCTTAGACTTCTCACCATGTGTGTTGTGTGTTCATCATGCCATGTGCAGCTCCGCAGTTGGGGCAGTAGCAGCCTCTCTCGGCAGCAGCAAGTTCTTGGCAGGCATGCTTCTCTCGGCAGGTAGGTGCAGGGGCAGCAGCATAGGCAGGCTGCAGCAGGAGCAGGGGCAGCAGCAGCGTGCAGGGGCAGCATGGTTGTCAGGGTGAGCAATATTGGCAGGAGGGTGCGTCCACCGCTCGGCAGATTTCGCGGCAGGTATGCTCATCATGCTAGCAATCATGGCAGGCACTATCGGCATGAGCTGCTTGGCAGGCTTGTCATTGGCAGGTGCTCGCAGGCTGCAAGCCTCTCAGCAGAATGGCTCTCGGCAGGGGCAGGGCTGCTCGCTGCAGGCAGCTTCTGGGCAGCATCGGCAGATGTGTCTGTATCTTTTGAGGCCCGAATTTGGGTGTGTTCTACTATCCTAATGCAAAATTGTTCTGAAGTGTTTGTAGTGGACACATAGAGCTTTCCAACGGTATAAAATTTGCCTCAATCGGACCAGCAGAAGTACTCTTTGTTTGGTCTTTAATCGGACCTACTGATCTGCCCAGTTCTCTGTTCCACCAGATTGACCTTCGTGCACTCAAATTGAAACTGGGAGCAGCTCGAGACTCCAAATTCACTTCTGTAAAATCCTACAGAAATTAGACTCAGAGACCTTTCCGAGGGGCTATGGCTCACTTTCCCAGATTTTGTGAGCTGAAAACGGCAGCCGTCCAAAGTCGACTGACTGCACTGCCCGATTTCTGTTTTGGGCAGAAGTTGGTATTTCCTGCACTGTTTCTTCCCTATTCGATCTGCACACACACAAGACAACTCAAAGCGAACAAAACACAAAGATAAATGCAAGAATATACAAAGCTATACAAGCCATGGCATTAGCAAATACAAACAATTTTCAAACAATTTCAAACTATTAACACACGACAAATTTACAAAACAAATAACATTCAAATATAACAAGTTTTTATAATCCCCGGCAACGGCGCCAAAAATTGATGGGAGCCTAAGCTCGCACACAATAATAACCCTACAGTCGTTAGTAGTATAGAATAAGTAGGGATCGTTCTAACCGGGGATTAAGGGTACCTGAAACATGAGAATGTTAACACAAATATTCACAAACATATATGCACACAATTGTCACACTTATATACATATATACATATTCACACGAAATCAAGGGGGATTGAGATAGGATCGGCAGCACTAGGCTGCCCTCTACACTATGGTACGAAAATTAAATTGCAGGAATTTAAACTCTAAACTATTATGTACATGTTGATCATCATCTCTCACACATCACATAGCACAAAACACACAACTCACACACAAGAATTCATGCAAGACTCGGCAATATTAGTTTAAGTTTCTTAGACTTTATTCAATTCCAATTTCAATTACAGCCGCAACGGTCATCTAATCACTAGACTTACTTACGTATTTTAGAAAACACTCAACGTCGAATCCTAAAATTATACTAGTCATGTTTGAAAACACTCAACGTCGACGACAAACACAAAGAGTAATTAAGCACAAAAGTCTATAAATTGGAGACATATCTTTAGGTATGGCGTCACTCATCCTATTAACATGCAAGTTTCATGAATTAAGTAACCTTGATTTTAACAACCTAGAATTCAGTTCGATCGATGCCTAATTCAATCCCAAGTTATTAAGTTGGATGAAATCGCAACCTACACAAGTGTCATGGCCATGACATCATGTAAACATTGATTTTTATGCACAAATTCATGAAACTAATCGAATAAAAACTAAAAATACATGAACATGCTACTGCCCTAATCTAACATACGAATTCAAGCATGCAATTGTTTGCAAAATTCATCACATAAATTCCAACAAAAATCGCAATTCATGTTCATCATACAATACCAAACGAAAACAAAGTATTTTTATAACAACAATTGTGACTAAACCAAGAATAAAAATACAAGCCATAGGGATGGATCACACTTTAGAAACCTTGGAGAGCTTCGTCTTGGTGTGGTGAATGAGGCTCGGCAGTGGCTAAGATAGGGTGTGGAATCGGTGGTGAAATGTGGTGGAATCGGTGGACTTGTGTTTTTAGGGTTTCGGTTTAGAACTTTGGTAGAACCTTTGGTAGAGTTTAGGACTAGTGCTTTGCAAAAGATGAGATGGTTTTTCTGTGGGAAAACATGGCTTTATATAGAGGCAAATTCGACAGAAACCCTAGGTAGAAAACCTAGTCCAAATCAGCAAAGGTAATCCTTGTGCAACAAGGTTTTGGTTCCTTCTTTTCTTGGTTCTTCTAGGAAACTTCTTTTTCTGATTTTCTTCCTTAGATTGGGCTGCATATCTTCATGGACTTCTTGTGTAGGCTTGACAACTCCATTTGGTGAGCTTGATCCATGGAAAAATGCCCCAACCCGCAAGAACACAAGACCGGCAGCAACTCGGCTGGAATGACGTTGCTCCAGTAAATCCGGCATATTTCCCTCCTCGGAGCTCCAATTGATGCGATTCCAAGTCTCAGATAAACTAGACACATATATCCATCTCCCCGTAAAAGGGCTCGATCAAATTCCTTGTGAGACGTCGGAAATGATTTTTCGAAGTTGGGACACAGTCCCAGGAAAATCCTGGAAGTCCCTGGATTGGTTTGCTCGAACTGCTGTTTTACAGCCATCTTTTGGGTGACTTCCCGAACTCCGATTGATCTGAAATTTTAACACAACATTCCTCAGTATATGAATATTAAGCACACTAAATTTCATTGAATTCGAACAAGGATAGATCATATTTTTACTCATCTCAAAATCACGAAAAAGACATATTTTACACTATTTTCCAGATTTCTTATACTTAGTCATTTTTCGAACAATTAAACACATTTTACCAAAACTCTACCAAATTAACACTAAACTAAATTATGACTCAATCTTAGACAAATAAGGGTTAAACAAAGCATAAATGAGGGCATAAGCATATAATATCGTCGCACATTGTGCTCCTATCAAGCTCAACTTAATTAGGCCTAATTTGGTATACCTTTACTTTAAAAAAAAAATCAGTTTCTATCTAAACTTTCAAATTTTATTGTGTTTGGTAGACCAAATAAAAACAGCTTCTTTTTTAAAATTACAGGGGTTACTCATAGCAACAGATTTTGGAAGCAGCCTCATTGTTGCTTATAGAAGCTGCTGTCATAAAAAACACTGAAAAATAATATTATATGGTTTGAGAGCAGTTCTAAAAGTATTTAAATTTACCAAACACGAAACTGTTTTAATTCACAATTAATTAAATTTACAGCACAACAGTAGTGGTTTTTTTATATCGCAGTAATACCAAACTAGCCCTAAGTCTACTCCTACGAGTACCCGAAGCTTCAAATTCCTTCATCACGACATTGTTACTAATAGAATCAGCATATTCCTTTTCAAATTCCCTTATGACAATGTCATTACTAATATATAGAATGTTAACTTCTCAGCAGGTTGTTGGAAATGGTATTATTCAATTTCTTAACATAAAGGAAGGTCCTTTAGATTTTAATTTTACAGATTTTGTACTGATCCCAAAATGTGAAGAAACCATAGATAGGAAATGTCTCAATTAAGGCTAATTGCTTTTTAGTGTCATCTATTAGATGGCGCCAAAAGCTCTGGCATGAAAGCTTTTCTTCATAATAAGCTTTTCTAAGGGAGTAGGTGCTTGGGCTTCATAAGTTTCTGTTTGGCGCCTATCATGCTGAGACTGTTTAATTTCTTCCTTCCTGGTTGCTGTGAGAATCTAAGGATGTATGTATTGGTGATCATCATCATCATATATACGTCTGCGTTTGGTTAGAATCATGACATCATTACATCTTTAATAATTTGATTAATGCTTTATATATGTTGTCATAAGTTCATAAACAACGAGTATCAACTACCATTTTCACTCAACCTCGTATATTCGATCTATATATAAATGGTGAAGGATTTAAAACCCAGGTGTACCATATATGTTCAGGTGTAGGGGACCAATTTAATTAATGAGCAATCGATAGGATCTATGGTGGATTTGTATGATGCTGGAGAATTCACCTGCTCCATTAATGTCACTGCTGCACCACTATATATATGTCAAGCAGAAATTAAGCAAAGCACATCCAAGTTTCTTTGTAATCCAACACTGTACAAGCAAATGAAAATGATGAACACAGTTAACAGAATCGTTGTCTGTTCCATCTTGATTTCAGTTATCATCTTCTCTGCTGCTGTTTCGGTTGAAGCAAGACATTTAGCTGGTAATTTAGTGGCATTCTTCCTCTAACTATGTGTTAAATTTGTACGTAATGTTGCCTAACTTTCTATATTATTCTCACTGGGGGTATTAAAAATTAATGCAGACCGCAGTTCGTCGGAGCATCGCATATGTTTTTTGCTTGGCACAGTAGGTTGCCACAAGTTCCTTATAAAGCCTACTGATTCTAGCAGATACACCACAAAGTCACCACCACCTCCGCCCAAAGTAGCACCAACACCGCACTATTCCCCAGCATCTATGACTGACCATCTATTTCAGAAACCTACTCCAAGTACTCCATTCGCATCTTCAGCTTGAATAGTTGAAGCTGGAAATGGATATCGGTATATTACATGTGGCCTGGACTCGGTGTAACCTGGTTTAAATTTATATATGTTTTAAATGAGAATAATAGTCACCTGCTGATATGAGAGTTTCTTTAGTGTTCTGATAGAACTGTATGTATGAGAGCACGCAAAGCTCCAATAAGTAATAGAGCATATCCATTGTTATTTCGTTTAACATTTATCATTTTACCAGATAAAATACATAGGATTTGATCCAGATGGAAAAGCGAATGTGAAAATTATAGATGTTCCTCATCTGACTTTGCCAAAATACCTCGAAGCTCATTGATAGCTACCAAAATATAAAGAATCATCGTACAGAAGATACAAGTTGGAGAATAACTGCCAAAACCTCGGTAGCTCGACTATTTTATATCAACTGGAGTAACTAATTTTTTGTGCAACGACTGAACGTCTTCACCTAACATGATACCGGTCTAGAAGATCGATACATATTTTCTTATTTCTAAATATATATTCCTTGTCAAGAATGTGTAAATAGGAATATATCCATGTCTTCGAATGCATTGTAGGATTAATCTAGGCAGGAGAGACGACCTGAAACTCAAAGGGTTCTAAATATTCATGCATAAAACAAGTCGTCCATCAAGAAACACAAGCACTTGATTAGTTGCAAATTTGAAACATTCACTACTGGAAGCAAGGCATGAAGCGACGAAAAATGAAAAAGGAAACACAAAATTCGTCGCCACAACACATCGAAGCGACCAATATAGGATTCATCGCGTCAAAACATAAGAGCGACGATTATTGATCAATAGTCGTCACTCACAAATTATTGAAGCGACGAATAATGGCAAGTTGTCGCATCCGATCATCAAAGAAGCATGTTTTGTAAACTGTGGCGACGAAAATTCAATCTTCGTCGCCGACATAAAATTCAAGCGACGAAGTTAATAACCTTCGTCAATATTCGTCGCTGACTTAATAAACGAAGCGACGGTATTTATCCAATATTCGTCGCTTAAAGTTTTAAAATATGTTATAAAGTCTCCGACTTCAACAGATTGCAGAAGTTAAAATTTAAAAAAAAAAAACTGCTCCGGAGCTGCGAAAAATGGGGCAGATCGGCTGATTTCGTCAATTTCGGGGTCTAATTACTTGGGTCTTCTCTTCTAATTGCTTTGTAGGTTAGTATAATCTCTCCTCTTCATTGTAATCACCATAATTGGATTTGATTGGTTGAATTTAGAGTTTGATATCTTGAGTTAGATTTGTTTTATAATGTGTTTTGTGTTGGGTGTTTGAATATATGATGGAGTTTGTGTTGATTTTGGTGAAATTGAGATTAAGTTAGTTAATTTGTGATATTTAGTGAAATTGCCCAATTTAGTGAAATTGTGTAATTTAGTTAGATCTAAATTTAGTGAAAATGAAATTTTGTGAAAAAGTGAAATTTAGTGAAATTAGAATTTTATGATGTAATTTGTTTGTGTTGTGTGTGGATTGTGGTAGTTAGGGTTTCTGAAACATGCGAGTGGCTTAGTGAGGGAGTGTGGTGCCGTGTAGAAATTTATTGTTTCGTATTATATATAATTGTGGTGTTTATCAGCTTAGAACTCCCGTTTGAGAATCAACAACTCATCTAGTTGATCGAGATGAGTTGTTGATTCTCGAATTGTCCCATTTTTGGACACTTAAGGCGAACGCGACTTTGTTGATCCTTTTTCTATTCATGTGGTTTCTGCTACAGTTTTGGGATATAGTTTCAACAATGTCTCTCTACAATGTTCCTCGAGTGCAAATTAGATTGTTTAGATTTTTGTGCACTTGAGGAACTGTAGGGAGATGCTGTCGAAATTTCACAAAACTGTAGCAAAAACCACATGAATAGCAAAATGATCAACAAAGTCGTGTTCTCTTGAAGAGGATAGGACCCAACTTGGAGGCATAAGGAGAAGAAGTGTTGGGACATGTTTTGATTGTATCATAAATGTTGTGTGCTAACCTTATGCATATTGTGTGTTTATGTTATGACTGGAAATATGGATGATGTCCCCGACAAATCTTGGATGAATCTTCATTTTACACACCCTGACTACATAACAGGCGTATGACAGATCATCAATTTTGTGAAGACTCACACTATTGGAACCTAGTATCTCCCTTGCCCGTGTGCAATTTGCAGAAATGGTCCTTATTATAAGGATATCGTAGAGATTTATCATTACTGCATGCACCATAGTTTGGATCCGACTTACACAGTTTGGCACATACACGGGGAAGTTTCTGGTCAACCAGCAATGATCAGTCGACGGAGACAGTGGCTTCAAGAGAGAGTCGAGGCTTCCAGTGTTACCGGTCCTTCAGTGATCCCGCCTGTGGAGATTATACAAGATGTATTTCCATACTATCCTGGATACCACGGAGATGCACCGCATAATGTCGTTGAAGAAAATGTTGAAGTTCACTTCAATAACACGGTAGATGATGATTATGCTAAGTATGAAAGGCTTCTAAGGGAGTCTCAAACCCCATTGTATGAAGGAGTGAAGAAACTGTATTAAGTGTCATATTACATGCAATGGAAATTAAAGTTGAAAATGGATGTTCGGATACGAGTATTGATAAATTGTGTGGATGGTTGAATAAGTTTTTTGAAATGCATAATTTCCCTGTGAGTTATTCGAGAATTAAAAAAATCATGAAGGATCTTTCCCTTGGATATGAAAAAATTCATGTTTGTGAGTTCAATTGTTACCTATTCAGGGGGGCTGCAAATAAAACTATTAGAACTTGTCCAGTATGTGGTGCTGAAAGATATAAGCCAGATACGGATGACATTCCAAAAAAGGTAATATGGTATTTCCCTCTCACTCCAAGGTTGAAACGCCTATTTATGTCTCCACACACAGCAAAACATATGTGATGGCATAAGGAGAGGCGACTAGATGAAAGTACCCTCCGGCACCCATCTGATGGAGAATCATGGCAACATTTTAACAGGACATTTCCAGGTTTTGACGACATTAAGGGAAGAAATGTGCGGCTTGGAGTGGCAACTGATGGTTTCAGTCCATTTGGAACAATGACAACCCAGCATAGTACATGGCCCGTGGTTGTGATGCCATATAATCTACCCCCTAATATGTGTATGAGGAAGGAATATAATATGCTGGCCGTGTTGATTCCTGGCCCTAAATATCCAGGAAAGTGCCTTAGTGTCCTCATTCGTCCATTGATCGACGAGCTCAAAGATTTGTGGGAAAATGGCGTCTCTACTTTTGACAGAGTCGACAATGATGTATTCACGATGAAGGCAGCGGTGATGTGTACTATAAGTTACTTTCCTGGTTTAGGGATGCTAGCGGGCTCAACAGTGAAAGGGTACAAGGCATTTCCAATTTGTCTAGATGAGCTGACGGCGAAACATATTTGTGGGAGAATTGTTTATAAAGGGCATCAGAAATGGCTGGACGAGAATTCACTAATAAGATCCAGTTTGACATTTAACGGGAAGCCAGAGTGGGGAAAAAGACCAGCTCATAAGAACGGAGATGAAATTTTGGAGGAAAATAGGTCACACAGTTACGCCACTCTTAGCCAGCATCCGGATTTTCATGTCCCTTACTCAGCACACAACAGACAATATTGGACCCACGAGAGCGTATTCTGGATGCTTCCCTATTGGTCATCGTTGTTACACAGGTACTGTTTAGATGTCATGCACATTGAAAAGAACGTAGGTGACAATATCCTGGGCACCATTCTTGCAATTGAAGGGAAGACCAACGATGGTCCAAGGGCTCGCGAAGCTTTGGAGAAGAGGAAAATCCGCAAAAATCAACATCAATCGGAAGCTGAAAAGAGGACGGAAAAGGTTCCTCATGCACCCTTTTTTGTTCAAGAGGATCGTCGTGAAGAAGTATTCGAATGGTTTCGTGGTGTTAGGTATCCACTTGGCTATGCGGGAAGTTTGAGAAATAAGGTGAAACTAACCGAGAAAAAGTTCTATGGATTGAAGACGCATGATTGCCATGTCCTGCTTCAACGTCTTCTTCCAGTGGTTATCCGAGGATTTTTGCCAAATAATGTCGTGAAGCCATTGATAGCATTGTCAAATTGGTTTCAGAAATTATGTGCTAGGGAGTTGAAGAAGGCAGATGTCCAACAGATGAAAGATGAGATAGTGATCATTCTCTGCAATTTGGAGTTGATTTTTCCTTCACATTTCTTCACCTCTATGGTTCATCTCATGGTTCACCTTCCCGAACAAGTTATGCTTACAGGCCCAGTACATTTTACATAGATGTATCCGACGGAAAGGTATATGCACTAACCAAATATGTTTCTTTTTGTTAAAACTAAATTTACACTAACTTTATATATGCACTAATCATATTCATCATTTTATAGGCAATTAGGTGATTATAAACAATCAATGAGTAATACACGTTACCTGGAGTGAAGTATTGCAGAAATGTACATATCATGGGAGTCGGTGACGTACTGTAAGTCGTATCTGCAATTGGAAGAACATGAAGAGCCCAATCTCCCAATATGGAATATTAGTTGTGTTTCTCAGTTAGTTCAGCCGTGTATTATGGATACCACCGGAAATATAAGGTTAACAGAGGAGGAAACGGTTGAGGCTCACTGGCAAATTTTGACAGATACAGAAGAAGCTCAATATTACATGGATGCTCATTTGCAGATGTACATAGCGAAACATGGTGACGATTACGACGAGCGCCCCATGAGGAGGAGTTTCCATCGATGGTTCTTAAAATTTGTACGAAAATTGTATTTTTTTTTTCTTGTACAAAGATCCTAAACCCTAAATAGTATAAAACTAACACCATCTATTTTTCAGGCCAAGAGAATAAATGATGCTGAAGACCCTAATTTTAATAAGGCAATATGGTCATTGGCTCGAGGTCCGCAATTCACCCGGATTTATTAGGCGTGCTATGTGAACGGTATCAAGTATGTCTCATTCGATAGAGATCAAAGGCTCGTGACTCAAAATAGCGGGGTGATGTTAAGCACGAATGTTGGAAACCTGTCCCAACACTTCTATGGCCATCTTGACTATGTAGTCGAGGTATGTTATCCAGACAATTTGTCGGTCGTGTTGTTCAAAGTTATATGGCACAACACCACTGACGATCAGGATGCCGAAGAAATTGACACCGTCAAGGTAGATCATGGTCTGATATCTGTGGATACAAACAGTAGTTACTATGAGAATTCACCTTTTTGTCTTGCTATCAAGACAAAACAAGTGTTCTACTTGGACGATCCTGCGGTGGGTGGTACTTGGAAGGTGGTGCAAGAAATATCGCACCGAAATGTATACAGTGCCGAAGTACTTGCAACAAAAGATAACAGGCCTCCTTCAGGGAATCAAATCACAGAGCCTTACCAAGAGGACACACTAAGTTCAATACAATTTTGCCATATTAATGCATCTAATCTCCAACTCGATTTAGAAGTACACGAACAGAATGAAGAATCAAACAGTGAGGAAGAGGAAGATGACAGTGGCGATGAATTTGATGAGGATTAGGAAGATGAAGACGATAATGACGGAGACGACGAAGAGGAAGACTACTAGTTCATTATGGTACATATTTTAATATGATGATGATGATATATATTTATTGTTGTAATTTTGAACAATATTTACAATATTCTAATTAAATAAAAACAAATGCATATAAGCATAACTAATCTGTTAAGTTCCATTTAAGCGACGAATATTGGACAATATTTGTCGCTTGAAATTATTAATTAAACGACGAAGTCTGCCAATGTTCGTCACTTCAGAACACTGAAGCGACGAAGTTGAACCTCCCTAGGTTACCTAGTGAGGTACAACTTCGTCGCTTCATATCACATGAAGCGACGAACTTATACCTCACTAGGTTACCTAGTGAGTTTCAACTTCGTCGCTTCATGTGATCTGAAGTGACAAAATTTGATTTTTCGTCGCTAACTTAAATATGAAGCGACAAGGTTTGACAAAAGTCGTCACTTCAGGTAAATCAGATATTGTAGCGACGAGTTTTCTCTATGTTTGTCGCTTCGTATCTGTTTATATGACACAGACAGCTCCGTCTTCCTCATTGGCGCGATTTCAATTTCCCAAACCCTTAAACTCTGAAAATCTCAAATTTCCCGCTCTCTAACCTGAAACCCTAAACAAATACCCAATCCCTTCGCATCTTCACTAAAAACCCCCATACTACCCTGGAAACCCCTAATCTTTGTCCCGAAACCCCTTAATTCCAAACAAAACCCCAATCCCTTCGAATTCATCAATGGCACCAGGTTCTAGTGCCCAGCAGAGGAAGAACCAGCTCAAGGTGAGAAGGGAGAGGAGGGCGTCCGAAGTTGCAGCGGGATTGGCTGCCGCAGCGGCGGAGACGACGAGAGTGGATTCGGCGACAGCGGCGACAGTGTATTATGCGACGGCGAGACCAGTGGCGGGCACGATGGTACCAATGCCGTCTCTTGAAGAAACCAACCCTTCGGGTTCGGGCTTGAGAGCTGCTGGAGGTGGTGCTGACAATGGCGGTGGCACTGGAGCTGCTTCTTCCTCTGCCGCTGTGGAAGGCGAGGAATGTGCTCCTTTAAGCATTAGGACCAAGAGGGGTCCTAAGGAGCCGGGTAAGTTTTTTTTTCCAATTTTAATATTTTTTTTCCGATTTTAATTTTTCTTTCCGATTTTAAATTTCAGACCTGCGCATGTTGTTTGTGGTTAGATGAATGCTTTGATAGATTTTTAGGGAGGTTCTAGAGATTCACGTTTGTGTTGTATTTAATTGGTGGTAGAGTGAAACAGGGTTTAGACACTGATTCTTAAACAATGCTCTTGTTCTGGGCACACATTTCAGTCTCTCTGCCTCAATACTGTTATGGAAATACAGGGAAAGATTTGGTTAACATAATGCACACCACATGTTCGATAAAATGCCTCAATGACACAACCTTGCTGAACCAGTGGGATTTTCCATGATTTTCGTTAAACCAAATTTTCGTTATACCCTAGTTAGAAGCATATAAAACAGAGATATCTGTGCTGGAAGACCAGATTAGGATGAGAGACAATGGGGGCTTGATATTGAAAGCAGATTTAGCCATCTGGTTTTGTGCTATTGTGAGAATGCTACCGTAAAATTGTTGGAAAGTTGTTGTAAACAGAAAATATTAAAGCCTAGTCTCATTTTCCTGATGTCAAGCTTCATATTAATGCAACCTCGAGTACTGTATATAAGTCTCGCTACTTTTCTTTTCCACATCTGAAATAAGGACCATGGCATCAGTAGGTATGAAACATTGGGTAAATTAGCTGTTGAAACATATAAGACTTGTATTATTGCTTCCACAATTCTCCCATAAAATGCATCCTCATCCTTTTATCCCTTTTGCTCAGCAAGACTGAAAAATGGAGAAGGTAGTTTCAAAGCTTTTTTTCTTAGCTTTTATTCATGTACATAATCATTACCAGGCCACAGTTGTAGCATTGAAGAAAATAGAGAAATTTACCAATGGTTTCAAAAGCTCGAACTCGACAACTCAAAACCGAAGGTTGACCGTGCAGAAAAATACCACCACCACCCCACATTAAAATGCAAAGTTGTACTCCTCTCTCAAGTATCAGTGTCTGCCATTGCAATCTGATCTATTTTTACGTGGTTTCATAAACAGTGTGCTTACTAGATTGACCGGATCCTTGAACGGCTGTATTTGAGCCTAGTTCTTATCCCATGAGTCTTCTGTCCATTTGTTCATCACTTCTGTAAATGTCATACAAGAACTATACTTGTCATTGATTAAAGTGGTTCATAAAGTGGTTCATAGTTCATTGACATTATTCTCAAAAAGCTATTTCTGTTTTCTGTATAGATCAAAAGCATTATTTTTATGAGTTTGAATGGATATGCTTCTACTGCTGGTACATTGTTAGTTAAGTTCTCTGTTGGTATTTGTTCATTGTTGTTTTCAAATATTCCTACAGTTTGTTCCCTAATGTTTATATATAGTGTATGATGGTTTGGTTGATATGCAGAGTTGGTTGATATGACAACGGGGGAGAAGCTGAAGGGACAGAAAAATATTTTGCAGGTAGCGGTGAAGAGGAAGATGGAGGAACTGTGTGCTAGCCGAGCGACTGATGAAGCGGGCGGCAGTCAGCTGACGGGCCCCGTTCCCGTCCCCGTCGAAGAGCATATGGCTGTAGTAGAGCAGGAGCTGGGTGGGAAGCCGGGGACGAGGGTCCGAGGTATTTTATTTTTGCACCTAAATCTTTTACAAGTTTTAGTTTTTAGATTTTAATTTGACTGATGTTTTTCTTTTACCATTTCTGTAGGGCTAGGGGGTGCATTAAGATGCCAGCCAAAACCAAGAGGCGTTGCACGCGTGTCCCGCAAAGATGACGATTTGAGGAGCAAGCTAGCAGTTGTGGAAGACGAGAATGCAGACCTGAAGCGGCGTATGGTAGAGATGGAGGCTACCGTCTGAGCTTTCATGGCGGCCCAAGGCAATCAGGGTGACAATGCCGCCGCAACAGCTCCAGTCGCCGATATATCCTCTTGTGCTTCATTACGTATCCCCCATGATGACCTAGATTAGGTATCCTCGACGATAATATATGTTAGGACCATTTCGTTAGTTTGTAATTTGAACATATCGTAGTTTTGAATGAAATCTATGTATTTATAGTGTTTGTGTTATGTTGGATATGTGATTTGAATGAAATGCAGGTTCTAGATGTGAATGAAACCAGACCAGGATTCTGTTTTCCTTCTCTGTAACAAACAATGAAGCGACGAACATTGATCATTGTTCGTCGCTTATATTTGAATGCGACGACCAAAGTTCGTCGTTTCCTTTTTATCATCCCATATTTTCTCCTATTAAACATAAAATGAAGAGACGACTTTTGAATCAAAGTTTGTCGCTAAAGACATGAGGCGACAACCAAACTTCGTCGCATAGAATTCCTAGAGACGAGTCAAAATTGGTCGCTGCAGATTGTCAGCGACGACTCAAAATTTGTCGCTATAGATGGCAAGCGACGAGTCAAAATCGGTCCCCACAGATGGTAAGCGACGGGTCAAAAGTCGTCGCTCGCCTTGAACGACGAAGTTTGATGTCGTCGCTTGAAATATCGAGGCGACGACTATTGAATCATTATTTGTCGCTTGGAATCGAAACGACAAATCTGAAGAGACGTTCTCGAAGCGACGACTTGTTGTCGGTAGGGTGTTGAAGCGACGACTTTTGTGCCGAGGCGACGACAAAAAGTCGTCGCTTCGGTTGTGACCCACAGTAGTGATTGACCGCTATAAAAATTACTTATTATATACACTAATAATAGAGACAACCTAGCTTAATTTGTTGATTTAATTAATTAATTTGCATTCCATGGTTGTGTATATATAAATAGCTTAATTGCACTTGGCTTGAGTATCATTAGGGATTGATAACATGACTTATTCAACAAGGAGCTGCCTCTTCCTTCTTATGGTTGTGTTTGCTATCGTCGGGAGCTACAGCACCAGTGTTGCTCAAGCAAGGCCTCTAACAGGTAAATACGTACCCTTATATGCTTACGCTTAAATGGCTGCAAAATTATGGTGTTTGTATTATCTCTATAATATGTATATGGCTAGCTAGCTCTTCTTTCTTTTTCTGCGTGACAAATTAAACTCGAGTATTGAAGATAATAACTCTGTTTATTTATATTTGAGTGACAGTGTTCGTGGCGGATTTAGCACCCGGTGAACAGTCAGCACTTGGGGGTGGCGGATGTAAATTCCTTCGTGTGTCTTCTGTGTGCTTAGGCGTGCCAGCACCTTTGGAGTGGTGCAACTCGACCGCGGACGACCCCTGGTGAGTCCTCTCGTCTGCTCCCAATAGACTCTGACTTCTTGACCAAGCAACTGTTACGCGGGCGCTGACTAAACCGGCGTACAGGGCTCGAACAAGATCTGAATAGAACTGGCTAACAGGATTTTCTTCTCAACCCCCTACGGATTGAGGATCTTACTTTGATCCGGAGAAGCAAAGCAGAGCTAAACCAAGATCACGGGTGTTTGTTACCGGGGTAACGACTCGATTGCTACCGGAGTAGCGGACTGACTCGATAGGCTCAGCAACCGCTCGACACGAGTGCGAGATGTGATCAATCGCAGGTGGAGGCAAATTGCGTGAGTTGCTCCGGAGAGGCTTTGCAAGTTAGCGTTGCGCTAGAACTTGTGTTTATTTGTAGATGGTTGAGAACCCTTTCCTAGTTACAAAAGAGTTATATTTATATGATTCACGAAACCCTAATGCTTGAAGATCCAGCCTGGCGGATTCCGAGATTGACTAGGATTGTCCTTCCTTAAACCACCTCTAATTAGATCGGTTAAGAATAAATTGAGATCAGAATTTCCCTTAACTTAGGGAACTCATTCAACCCCGTATATTGTCCAGATTAATCATTCAATTAACCCCAAGATAAGCCAACCCGGCTCCAAAGAAGATCATTTCCTGATTTGGTTAAGATATCTTTACAAATGGATTGCTATACGTAACAACCCCTAATTACCTCAATCAGCATTTATGCATTATTATCCTTCAAGGTAATTCATATATTGTGCAATTGGATTACCACAAAATAACCCCAATCTGATCAGCTAATAAATTAATACTCTCTCTCCAAGCATTCTTTCCAAAGAAAGAGTTAGGACGTGGCATATTGGATTTGGTTTAACCTAAACCCCTCTGGGCCTCGGAGTAAAGCCCAATTGAAGGAAGCTCCAATTGTGGCCCAAACATTGCCCCCCAGTCTCCGAGATTGAGAGCCCAACGAAATTGAAGAGAGACTGAGCCCAAAAGGTCGGCCCATCCGCAACATTTAAATATGTGGACTGTTGCGTCGTTCCCTCAACAATCACAATTTTCCCAAATTGAGACGGTATCACTGTTCATATAAACCCTTAATTGCCGCAAAACCCACCGTTTCAAAATCTCCAGAACCCCTTTTGGATCCTTTATAAATCTAGTTGAGACCCTTCGGTTTCTCATTCAGACCATTCTCCTTCCTTCCTCAGGTCAATCCAGAAAACCCAAGCTCTAATCCAATGGCCTCGACAAAGAATTTTGTTGTCCGCTGCTTTACAGCGAATGATGCCAAGAATCAACTCCTCCCTCTCATCACCTGCTCCAGAGCTGATGACCGGACTTGCCTTGGGCTTCCCCACGAGCAACAGGCCTCTTTGGGTCCCCACGTGAAGGGCTATAACGCTGACGACGACGGCGGAGCTCACCAAATTCTCGACGGCCCGGCTCGCCCGCTGCCGGCAATTTTTCGCTCTGAAGACCCAGTAGAATGCCCCAACTTCCAATCCAATCACCACCAAGCCGCCGTTAATCACGCTGCCTGGCCTCTAGTTAAGCCTTGGATGAAGGAATGGTACGCGGCAAGGCTCCCTCCTGACAAGGAAATCTGGAAAAAGGCTGGAGTTGCTGATGTGATCAAGCTCTGCTTCAGTCTCAGCCCAAAAGGGGGAAACCGATGTGCTCTCATCCCGCTTATTAGCCTCTGGAACCCCTCAGTCAATGCCTTCGAGTTTAGATTTGGCCACGCCACTGTCACGTTGCTGGACCTCTATGCCGGAATCGGGTTCCCTCTCGGCACCAAGCCCTATGATGAGAGCGACTATTCTGAGAAGGCGTTCCCCCGGTACCCTATCGGTAGCGCTAAGGCTTCTGGGTTCGAGAACTGGGTGAGAAACTTCTCCCAGGGAGACGGTCCAATTAGTGGAGTTGCCTTTCTGGCCTTCTGGCTCAACAAATTCGTGTTTTGCTCCACCACCAACAAGATGACCAAGGTCTATCATCGCATGGCGGAGGTGATCTATGCTGGCCAAGAGATTGGCCTTGGCCAAATTGTACTGGCACACCTCTACCGCTGCCTTCACCAGATATCCGCCCAACCGATGCACTGCGCCCAGTCCGGTCCGCTCTGGATATTGGATATCTGGTGCCAGATGCACTTTCCCCAGCTCATTCCAACCATGAAAGGGCAACCCAAGGCGGATCAGGTTGTAGGGCAAGAATACGTTGGATGCGCTCCCAATCCTAACCTCAGCTATGCCATCTGCCTCGACATCTCTTTTAATACAACCGCCAGTGAGTTCTTTGCAGACGCACAGCGGCTGATCCACCTAAGGTACCCGAGAGGGTTATCTCGGGGCTTCCTCCCATCCAGGGAGCTAGGAGGAAGAGGTCGAAGGATCTTCGTCCATTGTACTTCCATGGCAGACCTGCCCCTCTTCTCTAGTGACAAAAGGCATCGTAGCTATGAGGTCTATGCGCCTCACTTCTTTGCCAGGCAGTTCGGACTTATTCAACTTCTGCCATATCCGCCGTTGAAGAGTGTGAACCTCTTCTCGGCGTGGCGGAACAGCAGAGAATTTCCTCCAGTATCCGCTGTCAGCCAAACATCACGCTTGGAACCCCTTGATATTCCAGGCTGGGAGCAATACCCGAACTTGCAGGCCTCCATGGATGCCACTGGCCCCTACCAGTGCTGGTGGGCGCATTTAAGAGGCTCGCTCTTTGATCAGCCATCCGTCTACTACTTCCGGAGGCTCTTCAGAAACCAAGGCAAGCACCTTCCCCAACCTGACCAAAAGGTGCTAAGGGGCGATCCGCTGTATCTCAACCTGCCTCCAGGAAAGGTAACAACTTCTGCTTTTAATCTACTGTTTTGGTTTGCCAGAATTCTCCGTATAACCCCTAATTGTTTGATGGAAACAGGCATCTGGCCAAATCTCAACGGATAGAGGAAAACGGAAGGCTGATTGTGAGCTTCATCCGCGCCCAAAGAGGGGTAAGACCGTCATCGAGGCGGACGAAGAGTCTGATGAGGTGGAGGATGACACACCCGTAAGTGATTTCAACCCTCCCTCGTCTCCTTGTGGTTTTTAATTACCAGCTTATAAATGCATATGTGATTTAGATATCCAAACTCTATCCATCCCTGCAGACCCTTATACTCCGGAGGAGGAGCTCCTCATCTGCTGCAGCCGCCAGCCGAGGCCCTGAAGTAATTGAACTTTCCTCTAGTGAGTCCTCTGACTTCTCTGAAGATTCCTCAAGTTCTTCTAGTCTCGAGCAAGATTATCTGGACCTCTTCAAAAATCTTCAAGAGATTTGTGGCGATTGTTTTCCTCAACCCGTTCCTCTGCGCTATCTTGATCCTAATGCAGGTACATCCTCCAGTCTTCCTCTAGCAGTTGGTCAGAATTCAATTAAGCCAACCCTGACATCTTCTGCCGCTGCAGAAACTGGGCCGGAGATGAGGGAAGACCCTGAATTCAGTGTGGCCGAGGACACGGCAGATGAGCCACAACCTAGTGGTGCGCCCTGCAGCTCTTCAAATCCCGATCCACTGGCTTCCAGTTCACCTCCTGATTTGGAGCTAGAAGGAGAGCCGCCTGCTATTGGCGTTGAGCAACCAGCTGCCCAAGCACCTTCCTCCCCTCCACCTGATCTTTCACTGGCGGAAGAGGCAGCTATTACTAGTGAGGCATCCTTGGCGGATGCTGCCCCCCGGGTTGAACGCGCTCCAACCCCAACGGATGACCAGCCTGGACTTGACCAGCAAGAGCAGCAAAGGCCTCCTCTGGACAGACCAGAAGTATTCCCCCAGCCAGAGACTGTTGAGGTATACTGTACATCCGCCTGAATTATCACCTTCCTTGGTCAGAACTGTTCCTAACCCTACTTTCTCATGAACAGGTGGATGATGATGATGTGGCAACTTTCAGTGCCACACCATTGGCGGCAGACCCCGGGCCAGCGGAGTCAGCCATTGCACCGAATCCCATGCCACAGAATCAAGCCCCCACGGGCTTGGTCGTCGCCTCTCCATCCGCCCAGTCCTCTACAACCCCTAGCGAATCTGGCTCTGGAGTCCAGGACAATCCTGCACCTTCCTCCACCTTGGCCGAAGACTTCTTCCCTTTGGCCATACAGCCCTGAAGAGGAACCTGTGGAAGTGTAGGAGGCATGGAGTTTCCTAGAGAGCCTGGGAGGGAAAGATCCTGCTGACGCCCAGGTAGCGGACAAACTCTTTGCCTCCCTACAAGTTCTTAAAGGCCAGTTCCAGCAGCTGCCTTCCGAACTCCAGTCTGAAGCCAATTTCTCCTTCCTTCGCCTCCCAGCAGAGCTAAAGAGTCTGCAGGAAAAACTAGCTGCCCGGTCCCCCCAGCATGCCAAGCTCCAAGAAGCTGACATGGCCTTTGCCAACGCTGCCCGTGCCTATACAGACTTGGTCGCTGCGGCCAGTAACGATACGGAGGCGGCCGAAATAGCTAAGCTTGAGCAGAAAATCTCCCTCCTCCGCCAGAAACAAGCTTGTCGCGTGGACCAAGTGAACCAACAAAAGCTCTTGGCGACCAGACTACAAGAGGAAAGGCACCAAGCGAAGAAGGCCAAGACAGAACTAGACCGTCTGATCAGCAAGACCAAGGCCACAATTAAGAGATTGGGCCTGCACCTGTATGAGTTTAGGCCCAACCCATAATGAAACTGGCTTGATATATATATATATATACTTTGTTTATTTTATTGACAACCAAGCCCAAAAACTAAGCCCAACTTAGTCTAGTTCAAAAATCAGACCCTCTGCACGTCTGTCTTATCATTGCTGGCAAAGCTGCAGAACCGTTTCTCAAGAATTTGAAATTCAAAACGCCAACAGTACCCATCTGCCTAATAATTGCGCCACTCAAACTCAACCCTTGGATTGCTTTCAACCGAGGCTATAAAACCAAACCCGTTGGTTGAAACTGAGAACCCCACAACGCCTTAAAATGTTGTTCCTTATTTCGTTCCTTAGGTTCTCTTGTCAGCCGCTATGGCTTCCTCCATCTCTCCCACCCGATCTCATTCAGATGTTCCTCCGAACACCCCTGAACCATAACACCCCATGTTAAATAAATCCTGAAACATAACATCTCATGTTATGTCCCGGGCGGATGTGGTCACAGATTGGTAGCTGCTGGCTGGGCGCCATTCTACTTGCATCTGCCGGGGGTCTAATATGGATACAGTTCTGGGTACCATCTCCCTGCCTCATGGGACCATTTGTCTCCACCTGAGTTGAGGTCACGCCGGTGTGGGGGTGGTTATGCCTTAATAGACCCGTTGTCTTCTTCGTTATGAAGGGAATTCTATCTCAGTGATCGTCTTCCGGATCTGAGATTGGCCCTTCTTCGGCAGAAATAAATGGCATTCGTCTATTGGGCTCTTGGAGCAACAAGAGGTTCAAGGCAGCGAGTCCCTATTCGCCACTCAGCTCCGCAAGGTACCAATACTGACTCTGCCAAACAATCTTCATGCTCCATCACAAATGCCCTTGGAATTTCCCTCTTCTATCAGCTCGGAGGAATTCCAGATTGAAGGACTGGCGGATGTCCCCTACGCCCCGGGATGGTATCAGAGATAGTTGGCGGATTTGTTTCCTTATGTTTAGTTAGTCTCTGCTTTTGTAATAGCCGCGGCCGCAAAGCCCTTTATTTTGCAAATCAAACATCACTTGAGAATCGAGACTTGCACTGAATGTCCTATTACCAAAAGCGAGAATAAGGGCGCACCCCAAGCGGATGCTCCTGAAAACCATAACTCAGGGAGAGAAAGGGCCTAACCCTACGTTGTGTTCAAAAAGTTTTTCAAAATTTCCAAAAATTTTGCCCTCCGAAAGATCCGAAAAATAAGCGGATATAGCCCTTATATTGCCCCCTAGTTCCCTTGGCTGCGCGGATGGGTGGAAGACAAAGCTAAGCCAAGGAAACTAAATAGCAAAATACATGGTTTCCTCCTCCAACTTAGTCTGGGCCCATTCGCCGCGAGGACAATTGGGCTTGCCAGAAAGAGAGAACAAACCCAATGGCAGGAGGCCCATCTTGGAGGCTGGAACAGTCAGACTGTAATGAATACAGAATTTGACCACCGTAAAAACCGAAGGAGGGGAAGAAACCCAAAAATCTGACAGTCAAATCCCCTTTATCACCCGTACCGGTTCCCAATGGAACGGTCGCTCAGAGCGATCAACCTCATAAATATGGTCGAACCACAGTAATAAAGTCATGGCAGATCCCAAACGCTAGATTCCCCCTAACTGCAGTATAAAAGGAACCCCCTGTTGAAGTGAAAATGCATTCGCCCAACCCCTATCCTGAAGTAACATGGCGGCTATGTTGTCGTCTGCATACTGTGTCCAAACCCTATGGCTGCCACAAGCTGTTCCTCCAGACATGTTAATAGTCCGCTAAACACCCTATAACCTCGGTCACCTAGCGTTAAGCAAATCCTAAGCCCGGTCACCTAGCGTTACGCGCCCTGGGTAAGAGCTTCGAGGTGGTCAGTTAATAGCTGGCCAGTCTTGGCTGTTCCCCTAGGCAAATAACACCAGTGACCTGGCTAGGTACCATCTTCGGCGGCGGAGGAGGATCTAGAGTCCTAATTTGGCAGCTACAGAATGGCAAATGGAAACGATGATGAAAGTGCATCAATCACGACTGCTTCCAGCACGCGGTCGGATGCTGCCCCATTTCCATTTGTCCCCACATCTGCCGCCCGCCGTTTTCCAAAGCGGGGGTGCCATGAGTCCCCCGATACGGGTCCGTCGGCCATTGATGGTTCCAACAGTGCGTTGGAACCCCGTTCTTTAAGCCTCCTCTAACGGATCTAGAATGGGCTAGAGATATCCGCCAGCAGTGAGGACTCAGGAATGTAGATATGGTTTCAGAGCTAGTTAGTAGCTCTTTGTGTTTTCCTCTCCTTGTAACGCCTTTAGCCGCAAAGCCTGATATGAATGTAGTAAGTTGCAATTTCAATACTGATAGCCAATCGTCAGCAAAGACGGGAAATATATTGATAATCAAAAAGTACAAGAATATAGACACCCCAAGCGGATGTCCAAATAGAACAAGGAAAACACAAAATCCGCTAATAGTTTCGCAATGAAAGTTAGCAGCCTCCAAAACGTGGCGGAAGCACCCCGGGCGGATGCACCCTTCTGATTTGATGCCCCCCGAGCACGGTGGACTAAGAAGAACTCAGACCAGTGTCATCATCCGCCGGGGGGGGTCTCATACTCCCAAACACTTGAAAAGTATTTCTTGAGGTAGCGCCCATTAATTGGGTTTCTGTGAACTTCTCCTTCCAAGTCTCTGAGCTGGTAGGCTCCCTTGCCCACAATACGATCAATGACAAATGGACCCTCCCAACGAGCACTCCATTTGCCCCGACCTGGCTCATCAAGGGGTAAAGCTACCTTCCAGACCAAGTCCCCCTCGTCATAGGACTTACCCTTGGTCCTTTTATCATACACCTTGGCGATCTTCTGCTTCTCCAGGATGATATTATCTAAGGCTTCTAGCCGTTTCTCGTCAAGGTCTTCATGCTCCTGGAACATGGCCTGCACATAATCCTCACCAAGCAGCTGGTGTTGCTCACGAACTTGTAAAGAAGCTACATTGATTTCTAATGGCAGAACGGCATCATGGCCATACATCAACGAATTGAGTGTGTTATACGAATTGAGTAGTACCCGTAGGAGTCCTTTTGGAAGTCCTATAGGCCCATAGTGTGTTATCAAGTTGAGTGTGCCATGACTTTGGGTTATCCGTGAGCATCTTCTTCATGATGGAGATAACAACCATGTTAGTAGCCTCTGCTTGACCATTGGATTGAGCATAATAAGGAGAAGAATGTAGGAACTGAATACCATAATCTGCTAACTAAGTTTGGGTTTTCTCGGCCATGAAGGCTGCCCCCCCCCCCCCCCCCCCCCCCGGTCCGCTACGATACATTCTGGGATACCATACTGGCAAATAATATTTTGGAACACAAAGCGGATGACGGTGTCAGCATCACAGCTCTTTGTTGGGATAGCCTCTACCCACTTGGTAAAGAAATCAGTACCCAACAAAATAAACTTGTGTTGTAAGGAGGAATGGGGGTTAATCTCTCCTACGAAATCCAATGCCCAACCCCTGCCAGACCAAGGTTTGATAATGGGTTGTAAAGGAATGTTTGGAATCCGCTGAACTGGTCCATGTTTTTGACATTCCTGACAACCCTGAGCAAAGCTATGACAGTCTTTCAAAACAGATGGCCAGTAGTATCCATATCTTCTAATAAGCCACCTCATTTTGGGTCCGGATTGATGAGAACCACAGACCCCTAAGTGTACCTCCCTCATGATCCGCTTGGCCTCTGTGCCAAAGATACACCTTAATAAGACTCCATCTTCCCCTCTCCGGAACAGTTCCTCTCCCCTGAGAAGGTAATTGGTAGCAAGGTATCTGATTCGCCTTTCAGATGGCGCCGATGGGTCCTTCAAATATGCAATGATTGGTATCCGCCAGTCAGTGTCAATAGGCTCGACTGTAGCAACCAACCACTCTCCGCGGTCCTCCCGGCAGATGGCGAAAGATGGTAGAGTCCTGCGCTCCACCTTAAGAATTCTTTCCTTTACTCCATGGGCTAGGCTGATTCCTGTGGCCAACTGTGCCAACTCATTAGCTGCAAAGTTCATCTCCCTGGGAATATAGTCTAAGGAAACATCAATGAACCGGTCCAGCAACTCAACAGCTCGTTCGTAATAGTGCAGCAAATGAAAAGAAACACACTTGTAGACCCCCATAAGCTGGTTAATGACTAGCATAGAGTATCCAAGTACTTCAATTTCCTGTGCTCCCAGATCTAGCAGTAATTCCAGCCCAATGAGCAATGCTTCATACTCCGCCTGGTTATTGGTGCACGTCCATTCCAGCTGAAAAGAGTAAAGATACTTGGTACTTGCTGGATTTTGGATACAAATCCCTGCACCCGCCAGTTTACTGGTACTGCTACCGTCAAAGTGTAAAATCCAAGGCTGGTACCGGATCATGCTAGCAAACCTTGGCGGTTCCGAGAATTCCTCCTCAATAGGATGGTGCAAAAGAAAATCCGCTATCGCCTGACCAGTCATAGCTTTCAGTGGCGCATATTGCAAGGAAAACTCTGAAAGGGCTAACACCCACTTGCCAATCCTACCCCTTAGGATAGGTCTCGTTAGCATGTACTTCACCAAATCCGTCTGTGCCACCACGATCGTCGTGAAGGAAAGCATATAGTGGCGGAGCTTGACGCCAACAAAATATAGAACTAAACACAGCCGCTCAATTGGTGAATACCTGGTCTCTGCGTCCAACAGTGTCCGGCTAATGTAAGACACTGCATATTCAATCTTCTTTCCATCCGCCAGAGTCTCATCTTGGGCCAGCAGGCCTGCAATGGAAATATCAGACGCAGAGATATATAATTTGAGGGGAATACCAGGCATGGGCGGCCGAAGGACCGGCGGACTAGCCAAGTATTCTTTGATCCTGTCAAAAGCAGTTTGGTGCTCAGGACCCCATTTAAACACTTCTCCTGGTTTGAGTTTGAGCAGAGGAGAGAAAGGCGCAACCTTGCCTGCTGAGTTGGATATAAACCTTCTGAGGAAATTAATTTTACCCAACAGACTTTGTAACTCCTTCTTGTTCCTTGGCGCTGGTGCATCTAACACAGCCTGGACCTTGTCACCAGCCACCTCAATGTCTCTCTCATGCACCACAAACCCTAGAAAGTCACCAGCACAAACCCCAAAAACGCACTTGGCTGGATTCATTTTAAGCTAGTGCTTTCTCATGATAGTGAACACCCCTCGGAGATGATCAATATGGTCTTCCCTTTTCTTGGACTTTACCACCACATCGTCGATGTAGACCTCCAGGATGTCCCCCAATATCTTACTGAAAATAACGTTCATTGCACGTTGGTATGTAGCTCCTGCATTGGTTAAGGCAAATGGCATACTAAGATATTCAAATGCTCCTGTGAACCCTGGGCAGCGGAAAGCCGTTTTAGGGATGTCTGGCTCATATATAGGAATCTGGTGATAACCCGCCGTACCGTCCATAAAGGTCAACATCTCATGCCCCGCTACTGCATCCACCAGCATATCCGCTATAGGCATAGGATAGACATCCTTAGGCGATGCAGCATTCAAATCTCTGTAATCCACACAGACTCTAATCTTGTCATTCTTCTTCCTAACAGGAACAATGTTGGATAACCATTCCGGATAAAGCGTCGGTCTGATTATCCCAGCCTCAACCATGCTCTGAACCTCTTGTTTGATCGTCATTGCAGTTTCAGCATTCATCCGCCGTTGCTCTTGCTTAACTGGCCTGCATCCTTCCTTGATGGGAAGGTGATGGCAAGCCAGCTCCTTTGACAAACCCGGCATATCTTGGTATTTCTTTGCAAAGCAATCCTTAAACTCCTGCAGCAACCCTATCAGTTGCTGTCTCAAGTCTGGTTCAAGGTACTGACTAATCCCCACCTCCATGGGCTTTGTTTCTGTTCCCAAGTTAACATTTTCTACGGGATCACGTACCTTGGGTGGAGTATCATCCAACGGTGCTAGAGCAGGTTGAATTACTTCCACCCCTGTGAAAATGTCAATGTCTTCTTCCTCAATGCACTCAACCAGTGCAACCCCTTCCCAGGCCATTTGTTCTAATCTATAAATAGACAATTCTTGCATTAATAGAACAAAGGCCTCCGACTCCTCACGTGAGAGGACGTCACTCATTGGATACGTTGGGAAGAAGCTCAATGGAAATTAGCCGGCTGTAATCCGCCATAGCCTGGGCAATTCCCCATTGAGACAATTCGTTCTGGGTCACCCCGATTGGATGTCCCTTATGATCAATACCCTCAACTCTGAGAGGTCTCATGTTTCTTGTATAATAGCTGGCCTCCAACTGGACGGCCGCTATCGAATAAGGACGCTTATCCGCCTTGATGAGCACAGGTAAATCTGCGACCGGATCCCACATGATCAACTCTTGATGAAGTGATGAGGGAACTGCTAGTGCTTTGTGGATCCAGTCCCTCCCTAAAATCATATGATAGGGAGCGTCTGCCTCAGCGACAAAAAACCCTTGGTAAGCGTCTGAAGGTCCAATCTTCACCTTGAACATGACCACCCCAGCAGTAGGAGTAACATTCCCTGAGAACCCCTTAACCTTGGAGACAGTATTAATAAGTTTCTCCTTTGGAATTTTGAGCTGTTCCTTGGTGGTGGTAGTGATAATACTCACGGCGGCTCCGGTGTCTATCAAAACCTTGTGGACCTTGATCCCTTCCACTTCTGCCGTGACATACAAAGGCTTCATGTGCTGGGACATGTTAAATGTTGGCTTGGCGAACATCACGCATTGCTTCAACAGATCTCCAACCCCCTCAGGATACTTGTGGTTGGATTGGAAAACCCCAGGCGTTGCCGCTGCTTCATTAGCATCCTCAGGCTCCTGCACCAAATATACTGGTTTGGCCGATTCTTCATCATCAATAAAGTGTGCAGTGGGCAAAGGCTCTGGCAGAGCATAAGCTGACGAGAGTATAAAAGCCATGTTACAGTGATGGACCATAGCTTCATGCTCAACATGCTCTTCTTCCATTGGCACCTCTTCCTCATCCGCCAACTCTGGTTCATCCTCATAGTCAACCATTTCGTCCTCCTTGTCGAGGTCTGCGTCTCCTACTTCAGAATCAGCCTTCACGCTAGAGGCGACCGATGATGGTCTTATTGGCACATGCATCTGCAGCTTCATAGCTGCATACTCCACGAAGTTGGTAGGCGCCTTTGGCTCCTTTGGCTTGGCCCGAGACAGGATGGTGAGTGGCCTGCTTGGCTCTGCCAATGCTAAACTGGATTCCTTGGAAGCAACAGCTTCCGCAGGCCACGATACTCGTGCTTGCGGCTAATGACGCACTGCTTTCCTTAGGCACCCACCTCATAACAGTGGAGTCCTTCTTGGTGTCGATCACCATCACGTCATTCTGAGGCTCTGGCACCACCTGTCTCCCAACAGCCTCTGGCTGTGCCTTCCTTGGGGAAGATTGTTCCGCCTTTGATCGTTCAGGAGAGAAAGCCAGTCTCCTCCTTGGCCTTGACTGAGGTGCTCCAGTAGCCCTTGGCAGATCCGCCAACTTGTCATGAACGTTTCTCCGGGGAGCTGGGGGAACTTCCATGGAGCGTTTTCGCCTGGAATCCACACAGGACTTAGTCCTGACTCTGTACCGCCTGTGAACCTGCTCCACATGCTCTACTGGCACCGACAGCTCTTCCTCAGTTACCTTCCCCGCAGCCAGATCCGCCAAGGTCTTCTTTGCCTTGCCAAAACGCCTCCTTTCATTCCTGGTGGTCACGACAGCAAGCTCGACCGCCTTACCGTCCCACTGTGTATATCATCTGTCCGCCTTTGGGTCATTCCTAGAAGCTAGCGGAATATAAACTTTCACAGATGGCTCTAGATTCACACCTTTGTGCGAACCCCCAACCGTGTCTGACTTCACTCCAGAAGGTCCTAGGTCCTGCCTGGACTTTCCCCTGCTAGCATAACTATCCTCAGAGCCATGGTGATACTTCACCCGCTTGAGGTTCTCCCTTCCTGACCGTTCAGGAGGCGGATGTTCTAACTTAGCCTTTTCTAAGGCCCTCTTCTCAGCCCTTTCCTCTGCCTCCTTCAACGCTGCCTGAAATTCATCAAAGCTGATAGGCTGCCCTGTATTTAACCAGCAAGTTAGGCAAAGCTTAGACCGAGGAACTAACACCATGTCCTCTTCTTCAATAGCCCCAACCCACAACTCTGGGCAAGGACTAGACTTGTTCTCTGCAAACTCCAGCTTTCCATCGTTCAACCACTCCTGCAGCTGATCCTTCATACCTACACATTGAGAAGTGCAATGATCAGATGATCGATGGAAAATGCATGTGTGTCTGCCATCCCCACTATTAGGATGGCATTGGTAAAACTCCCTAATCTCTGGTGCCCCGTGGTGCACCATAACTTCCCAGATTTCCTCAGCTTTGCCTGCATCATACGTATATTCTTGAAACCTGGAAACTTGCTTCCTAAACTGCTGTGTTGGACTCGGACCAGCACTGATTTCAATCGCGTTCACCCGCGACCCGGTCTTAGCAGCTGCCCACTGTGGCTCCTTGGGTATCTCCAACTATAAGGTTTTATCATTAATCCAGGTCTGCAGCTGATCCTTCAACTTCACACAATCCTTGGTATTGTGGTTATTCATATTGTGGAAGCTACAATACGTCTTTCCAGCCATGTAATCAGGTTTAGGAATAAATCCGCCCTCATGCTGCAGACGCCCCTGGTTGAACAGCTCCTGCAGGATTTCTGGAGCCTTGTGAGCGTTGTAGGTATATGAATCAAAAGCCGACTTGGTTGGAAGTGGGGTCACTATCTTCACAGTCTCCCTGACCAACCTCGCGGTTTTGGACTGTAATGGTCTCTGGTCGATCCTCTCTATAGCCGCTACTTCGTGTTCCAAGTCTTCATCATCAACCCATGTAATGATTGGTCTAGGCACTGCATCCGCCTAGATAGTCGCCACCGTCTTAGTAGCAACAGGAAGTGGAGTCTTGGGCTTCAGAGTCCCCGGATAATAGGACAAAGGAGTCCCCTTCCTCCTTTCATTCCTTTCCTTAGACCGATCCACATAATGCTGCTCCTGACCTAGCCGATTGGTCAAATCTGCCATAGTGGTCACATGAACCTGCCTGAATCCCTGGCGGATCTCATCCACCAAACCATCAATTGCCATCTTCACTGCATGCTCTTCTGGAATATCCATCTCGCAACGGGTTAATTCCAGCTTAAATCTTCTTAAATAATCAGTGGCGGATTCACCAGGCCTCTGCTCTGTTTCGGCTAGGTCCTTGACCCCAATCTTTGCCTCGACAATACCAAACATAGTTCTGAAAAGAACCTCCATAGTCTTCCAGTCTGGTATTGATCCAGGCTTTAACCGCTTATACCAAATAGCTGCTTCCCCCGCCAGAGATGTGGGAAAGAGCTTCAACTTCATGACTGGGTCTTCAGCATATTGACCAGACTCATTAGTAAAACGCATAATGTGCGTTTCAGCATCTTCTGTCTTCTGGCCAGTAAACGGAGTGAAGCGGATTGGCTTAAATCCAACAGGGAACGGTATTGCATTGATCTCTCGAGTTAATGGATTCTCGTACGTCTTGTCGACGTCGGGCAACCCCTGTAGTTCCCTAAGCTTCTTAGCAAAAACTCTGCCAATATCCTCCATGGTCAACTGGGCCACGACATCCGCTGGTGGCTCTGGCGGATTGTTGCCACCCGGTCCAATGGGAGGAACGTTGCCACCTGCATGGTTGTTAGCAGCCCTGGCATTAGCTTCAGGTCCGCCTTTAGCACCTACTCTGCCGGTCCCGCCACGACTAGCCGTCCTTCCCCGCCTGTCTCTCGGTGGATTCGTACGGTCAGCTCCCTCAAATTGGTCGAAACGATCATAAAGCTGCCCCATCATGGTGGTCATGTTCTCGAGCGTGGCATTGGTAGCCACCAACTGCTCCTGTTGCTGTCGCCAACAATTGTCGGAGTTCCTGACATGGCAGCCACGCTATCCGCCAGTAGCCTCTGCTGTCCAGCGAGATAGTTGAAGTTGGCGGTGAACCCCGTTTGCTCTGTCTCCATTCGCTTAACGGATTCACATAGATCGACGACCACATTGTTCGCTTTCTTCAGAATTTCATCTGTACGACAAGATTTGTCGATCAGCATCCTCAACGTGTCCGTCACCTCAGTGGGAGATGCAGTCTCCCCAGTAAATGGCGCAACAGGTGACGCAGGCGGATCCGCGGACTCGTCCGCGAACCCCTCTTCTAAAAAACCAAATGAGGCTGCCCGGTTTACAATGCCCAGAGAACTGTTGTCAACCTGGGAAGCAGCCGTCACCTCTAAAATCTCTCTCTCAATCGCGACAACTGGTGCAACGGCCGCTGGGATCAGATTTCTTCTGTCTCGCACGGCCTTAAGGGCTGCAGCAATAGTTCCTTCATCCCCAAGGGCCCCGCCAAACACTTCTCTAACTTCAGCATCAGTTAATCCCCTACAATCAGCTGTTTCGTGTTTGAGCAGCTCCTTATGGGAATTCTTCAAACAATTCATGGTTATCCTTCTATAAGGATCACCCTTCGTAGATCCCGCAATCTTGACACTTGTCCCACTGGGCGTGCCAAAATGTTCGTGGCGGATTTAGCACCCGGCGAACAGTCAGCACTTGGGGGTGGCGGATGTAAATTCCTTCGTGTGTCTTCTGTGTGCTTAGGCGTGCCAGCACCTTTGGAGTGGTGCAACTCGACCATGGATGACCTCTGACGAGTCCTCTCGTCTGCTCCCAATAGACTCTGACTTCTTGACCAAGCAACTGTTACACGGGCGCTGACTAAGCCGGCGTACAGGGCTCGAACAAAACCTGAATAGAACTGGCTAACAGGATTTTCTTCTCAACCCCCTACGGATTGAGGATCTTACTTTGATCCGGAGAAGCAAAGCAAAGCTAAACCAAGATCACGGGTGTTTATTACCGGGGTAACGACTCGATTGCTACCGGAGTAGCGGACTGACTCGATAGGCTCAGCAACCGCTCGACACGAGTGCGAGATGTGATCAATCGCAGGTGGAGGCAAATTGCGTGAGTTGCTCCGGAGAGGCTTTGCAAGTTAGCGTTGCGCTAGAACTTGTGTTTGTTTGTAGATGGTTGAGAACCCTTTCCTAGTTACAAAAGAGTTATATTTATATGATTCACGAAACCCTAATGCTTGAAGATCCAGCCTGGCGGATTCCGAGATTGACTAGGACTGTCCTTCCTTAAACCACCTCTAATTAGATCGGTTAAGAATAAATTGAGATCAGAATTTCCCTTAACTTAGGAAACTCATTCAACCCCGTATATTGTCTAGATTAATCATTCAATTAACCCCAAGATAAGCCAACCCGGCTCCAAAGAAGATCATTTCCTGATTTGGTTAAGATATCTTTACAAATGGATTGCTATACGTAACAACCCCTAACTACCTCAATCAGCATTTATGCATTATTATCCCTCAAGGTAATTCATATATTGTGCAATTGAATTACCACAAAATAACCCCAATCTGATCAGCTAACAAATTAATACTCTCTCTCCAAGCATTCTTTCCAAAGAAAGAGTTAGGACGTGGCATATTGGATTTGGTTTAACCTAAATCCCTCTGGGCCTCGGAGTAAAGCCCAATTGAAGGAAGCTCCAATTGTGGCCCAAACAGACAGTAGAATCATTACTACGCAAAGTCATCGGCAACAAAGAACTTAGGCCCAGTTTGGGATTGATTCTCAAGCTGCTTTTGGGGTCAAAAGTGATTCTGGGCCTAATTTTAAGTGTTTGGTAACAACCCATAAAACTGATTTTAGAAGAATTGATTCTCTTAAAAGTGGATTTTGGAGAAGCAGGGTAAGAGATGCTTTTGCAGGAATCAGTTATATTTGTAACAAATTATAATATTTATTTTTTCTTAGATTGTGATATATTAATCTAATTAAATAATAATCAATCATTTACTATGGTGTTAAGAAATCTTATGTAATATTGTGGATTAACTTTATAATTATATACAAAAGAAACAATTATTTATTTTAATATCAATTTATAACTATGCCTATTTTTGTCATTATACCATCCAAAATAATTTTTACTTATAACTCACCAAACACACGAAATTATTTTTTGGTTCTCACAGCACTTTTAAAAACAGTTTACCAAACACCTCAGCTGATTCTACTCACAGCAGATTCAAAAGCAATTCTGCTCACAGCAAATTCAAAAGCAATTCTGCTCACAGCACAGCAATCCCAAACTGGGCCTTAATTAGTACAAGTTGGATGATCCTTGATTATCAACATTCCAACTGTACCCTTACCCAAGATCGCCTACTCCCCAGGGGCCTGCTGTTTCTCAACGTTGCCCTTGTAGAAGTCCACCTCCACAAGATGGGAAAGTTGCAACACAATCGACCGTTTCTAATCATCAAGATGAACTTGAAATTCGTACTACTAAAGTCTAAAGGTGATCAATATATTTGATACTAAAACAAGTATGGCATCCGAATTTCATCGCAGTTGTCATAGGTGACGAGCACACATATATTACGCAAAACATAAGATCGTTCCATTTTGTAACAAATTAATTGTGTGGTATCTAGATTGAATCCCAAATTAGTACCTATTGCATTTAGCATGTTAAATTATGGTTACTGAAATTTACACTCATTAATTTACAATCCACACTCCTACTTTTCTTTTCAAATAATTTAAATTTTGTCATTTAGTAACATATATTTTGTCTAATTATGAGAAGTGCAAATTTCAGCTCCCTAAATTATCTATGCAACAATAAATCAGGCATGGTCTTCAATTTATGAATGCCTTTTTTTGGCATGTCAGCTATATTTGTACAAGGTATACGTATAAATTTAGTTCCTTAAAATTTGGGTGTTTGGCACATCTTGATCAGTTTTAATCCAATTAATTGTTAGTCCTGACGAGTGTAGCTTAAGAGTGGCGAGCATCAAACCCAACAATATTAACTGAAAATTGAGTTTTTAATAAATAAATAAAACAAAGAGAGAACATGGATACACTATTGACTATTCTATTGATGCAAGAACATCCTACAATGGAGAGATGAAACATATGTTCAACCTTGTTCGCATGGGTAATTTTTGAAAATGCCTCTTGCGTACCAAACTAGAGCAGCTTGTATATATGTTTTTAGAGCGTGCATGCCACTGCATGCCTCTTTCCTCTTCTCTTGTTTAGGCAGTCAACCACGTACCTTGAGCACGAAAATACAAATGTAGGTCGTAGTCAAAAACAGTACTAACGACATATGCTTATATATTGTTGGGTTTAATGTACTTGTTGCCAATCTCTTACCAGCCTGCAGGCAGCCACCATGCACCTTCAAGGCTTCAAAGATTAGTTAGGGTTTGAATCATCCTTGCTTAGTACTATCATTTGTCATTCAAAGATTAAGAACCATTTTTGGTGATTATTATCATATCACGAACGAATTTCCACGGTCAACCTTAGGTATTTTACTGCTGTTAGCATACGCATCTTAATTGACGGAAGTTATTAGCTGAAAATCTCTACTATTAGAAAGTCAAGAGCTCAAAAGCATTACCAGATTATGTTTCGCCTTATTATTCTTTATATTAAAATATAATTATATAAAATAATTATCTTATAAGAAATAAACATTAAACAAAACAAAAGGTATTTACAAAAAAAAAAACTAATAATAAAAAAAGGTAGCGACAAACAAAATTCTACCATTAAACTTTTTTCCAGTTGTATCATGAGTCAGGTTAATTAACGGTTATATATATATATATATATATATATATATATATTTATTTATTTATTTAATATGTTCAATACAACCATACAAGTTAAGATTCGATCGACGAAGAAGGAATTGAACTACTATATTTGCATGCTCCTAGGTAGAACAAAAGCACTTAACCAACTAAATGAAATCTAGCTCCATATCATTCTACAAATATTGTATATACCTACGTTGCGACGTAGTAACTAGGGTTGATCCATTCCAAAAAGGCTTAATATATGGATGAAACATATTTTTAATAACCTTTTCGGTCAATACAATTGCTCGTAGAATCGTCAACCAATGGTGGTTGCTACAGCTACAAAGCTTGACCAAAAATAAGCTGCAAAATAGGAAAACCATGGAAGAAAAAATTTGGTTTGGAATTCGGTCTTGGTTTTAGAATCTCCGGGGCCGACTAAGACAACGAATTAGCAGTAGTAGTCGAAGTGCAAACATTTAGTTTCACGCTTTAATGCAATTTATGTGTGTGAAACAAACAATAGTGGCAGGTTAAGGAAAATACTTGTGTTCATAACAGTATGGACGTGTGCGTACATACTCTCTCTAATTTGTATATTTTTGGGTAATGTTATCGACGATTTTAATCGTTCAAAA
The DNA here is from genome assembly GCA_963682095.1 of Potentilla sterilis. Lineage (NCBI taxonomy): Eukaryota > Viridiplantae > Streptophyta > Magnoliopsida > Rosales > Rosaceae > Potentilla > Potentilla sterilis. Next base: position 32,141,402 of record OY821754.1, read on the forward strand.
GTTGAATGATTCAACAAATATCATCTCTGTAAAAATTCGGAAGAAATCTTGCTCATTCGATTGTATTCGATTGCATCAAACAAATGGACAGTTCTAGTGAAAGTTGGGAGTCTCATGATCAGCCGTCCATTTGTTTGATACAATCGAATACAATCGAATGAGCAAACGATTTTGGTTTCTTCCGAATTTTTACAGAGATGATCTTTGTTGATTAATTCAACTTTTGAACGGTTAAAATCGTTGATAACATTGCCCAAAATATGCAAATTAGAGAGAGTATGTACGCACACGTCCATACTGGTATGGACACAAGTATTTTCCGCAGCTTAATTGACTGGATGATATATGGCTACCCTTACCTAAAAACAAAGCACTACGGGAATTAAACATCATGGATATGCCTATAAATAACATCATTAAGTCATCAATGCTTAGCAACTCGATCGAAGCTTAGCTAAGCTTACACAACCATGAAACTCCTTTACTGCATCTTCGTTTTCCTAATTTCTCTTCTTGCTGTATACGTACCAGCTTATGCAAGAGTTTTATCAGGTAATGAATTTCTAAATTAATTGCATATGTGTATTATGTTCAGAATGATTTTGTGGAAGTTCTTCACATATTCGTTACAAAACTTACTTTCTTACTAAGAAGCCAGTAGTTTTTGTAATTAAGTTCATGTAAGGTTTTGATCCTAACACCATTAGGTAAAACCGATTTTGAAGTTTATATAAACCAGCTGAGTTTAGCTTGGTTTAGTTTTTATAAGTATTAATACACATAAATTGAACTTTATAAAACACTGAATATCACTGACATTTTATGGAATTACAAACATTTCGTATATATATGCAGTAAGTTTAAGAGTAAGTTAAATAATCTCATTCAATCATTTAAACGAAACCACATGAAACACAAGAGTAAATATATAACAACTTACAGAGCATCGTTCCTGGTCTTTACGGTATCGGCTGTAAAGAAGGATCACAGTTGGGCACTGGAATGCCTTTGAAAACAGAAAACCGACAACAGATTAGAAATGAAATAAAGGTTTTGAAATTGAAAAGAAGAAAAATGAGACAAGGGTAAAGGTGAGGGGTACCCAGATCAGACCGAGGACGTGAGAAGGATGGGAGGTGAGGCTGATGAAATGGACATTGTGGGCCACCGAGAAACAGAGAGCTAATCCTAAGCCGATGGCCAGGAGGACCAGCAGTGCCTCTGATGATGATACTGAGATTGAGGAGGCTCTCGCGCCCATCTTGTTCTTCTTCTGCTTCATTCTTCGTATTTTGTGTCTGGTCGTTCCGCAATTTGCAGTAAAAAGATTTTGTCTTCTTGGGGTTTTATTTACTGGTTCTGGACATTTTGTTGCACCCCTTTACTCTTACTTAATAGCATTCTTCGCCCCTTTTCCGAGATAATTATCTAAATAGACTCCTCTTCAAAATTAACAACTGCAACTGAGGCTCAATAGCAAATAAAACTATTGAGATTCAGTACGAAACAAATACACACACAATAATCACAATTTCACAGTTTCACATCCTATCTAGCCAACAAATGCAACTGAGACTCAATAGCAAATAAAACTATTGAGATTCAGTACCTAACAAATACACATACACACAATAATCTCAATTTCATAACCGATACAGCAAAGAAATGCTACTGAGTCACGATAACAAAGAAAAGTTATTGGGACTCAATAGCAAAGAAACGCTACTGAGACTCGATCGCAAATTACAATTCTAAGATTCAGTAGTAGCCAATAATGATGCATAGACAATGATCACAATTTTACAGTTTCACAACCTACACAGGAAACCAAGTGCTACTTAGGCTCAATATAAATTAAACTACTGAGATTCAGTAGCAAATCATGATATATAGGTGAATCAATATCAATTGGAGAAAAGAGATGGGTTTTTTTTTTGTCAAAGAATATTTAATTCAAAATAGACGAGAACCATCTAACTATATAAAATCGGCTAAGAACAAAAAATCAAAAATTGGCAGAACCCTAACAATTAAGACCCATCCAATTCCTATGTATTTCACTTGATGGATTCTCAAATACACGGATCTAACCCTAGTTCATCAAAAATTCAAGTACATGCGCTTAGATCTCACGAGTTTGTTATGACCAACGAGCTTCAAGTTTTCAACGAGTTGCTTTGCTGTCGTGCTCCCGTTCGTCGTTGACCCGTTCTGCTTCTTTGGGCTCTCAATTTGCTACCTCGCCTCGTTTCTAAAGCTAATGTCCTTCAAAATCAACCCTCGCTCCGCTAATGCGCCTCAGTTTGCTCGCCAGCATCAACAATCTACCGTCCGCTCCTCGCTCCGCTCGCTGGCGTCCTCAATTCGTCGTCGTAGCTCGCTCCGCTCGCCGGGGTCCTCTATCTGCCGTCGCGCCTCGCTCTAGATTAGATATTAGGGTTTTGAAATGAAACTGAGATTGAGAGGGGACAATATGTGGGATGGCATTATTGTGATTTCTGGAATATTTATGAGTAGTTAAGTTTCAAGTTTGGGACTGACGGCCCGTTACTATTACATTAGTCCGCATGGTATAGAAAATTTAAGTTTTGTTATTGGTAAATATTAAGATGGTATTGTAGTTATTGGTAAAAAACTCTAAAACTTTTCATTCGTTTTATTTTATGATTACATTTTATCTAATAGTATCAGTATTTTTTTTAACGTGAGAGGTTTTGAATTCTACTCACAAACAAGTAACCTTTATGTATCTCTAGTCGGTGTAATAGTTGTTGTGGAACACTGCCGAGTGTGTGAATTATGCTCGAGCAAACATGTAATAAAGTCTTCTACAATGTCGAGTGCTCCCAGACTATACACATGGACGCACAGATACAGGTCCCTGGCCAAAAGGCAACGTATAAATGCAAGACAAAGAGAAAGACAACAGTCGTTAAATTCCTTATAACAAGCACATAGAGTTCAACTAAAAAATATGTTAGTTATCAGTTTCGATGAACGGGATTGAAACAAATTGAAACCTCATACCGTTGCCACACAAGCGCATGGTAGTG